>JAYEPQ010000006.1:8241781-8601781 GCA_036321105.1 Dracaena cambodiana | reverse complement strand
TAACAAAACTAGGAGTATTCTAACTATAACTTCTTATATTATTTTTAGTGTATTACTTTCATAGTTATATTTTTGATGCACTGAGGACATTGCATAATTTAAGTTGTGGGATGGGATAAATATACTGTATTTTAATGTATCATAGGTAAGTAACATAGTTTAAAAAAAAAATCATTTCTTTGAAGTAGAAAAATAAGATTGGAAGTACTTAACATTGCATATTTGTGAGATTAATATCTTAATTTTGATGATTATATGTTAGTAGTTCTTATGTAGTCTTAATTGAGATTTTAAATCCGATAATAAGATATATGGATATTTAAATTAGAATCAAGCATGCACTCTAAATACTTACACGATAAGTCATGATGAGTTGATGACAAAGAGAAAACTTAAAAGGAAGATCTATAATATATGTATAAAAAAAAGAAAAACAAAAAAAAGTGAGCCTGATACTTAACGCAATATACTTTGAATATAAAAAAAAAAAGGAAATAAATAAGAGAAAGTAAGTGTTAAGTAGATGGGACCGTGCACCTCAATAAGCATGTGTATTTATACGAACGATACTTATGGAGTTTTATTATAGTTATGAGCTGAGTTTGATTGGTTCGTATAAATTTGATTGGAGTTTGAGACTTAACAAGGCTTATACACATGCTCACAAGAGTGTTTAGGAGAGGACAATTGAAAGTAAAAGTTTATCTACAATACGATTTAAATGATCATGATGGATACAGAAGGACATTAAATTATAAGTGACTTATTAAGGTTGACATTTTTATAAATATTTGCATGTGTATCTTTAATTGAGCTTGATATGGAAAAGAAGTGAAAACCAAGAAAATAAAATATAGTAATAGTATAGATAGTTAATAGGTTATTAACATTTCTTATTTATTTATTTTACACTTATCCTTATTTTTCATTTCTATTTATTTGTTGATCCCAAATATTTCTTGGTGTTTATGGGTAATATTATTGGAATCCCTCATAAGACAACACTCGTCCACTAGGGTAACACAGAGATTTAATGGTTTGTTGCACATGTTAAGAACGATCATGATTCCTACAAAAGTGAGTTAGTATTTATTTTCTTTTAGTTAGGTATTTAGTTCATTCTCTTTAGTTTATAGATTTGCCAGGGACTAGCAAAACTCAAGTTAGGGGTATGATTATATTTAAAAAGTGTAATTATTTTAGTTTATTTTATGCAAAAATAATCCAATTGTGTTGATTGATACAAGAAATTAATGAAAATTTATTTTTATTAATCAAATTCCTCACTATTATGTTTTCCTAGTGTTTTCTAATGATTTTGCAGGGTTTTATATGTAAAGAAATTGAAGTATTAAAATGTATCTCAAATATCAATTCAGATCTATGCAAAAACAGGATGGTTGTCGACAGCCATCTACTAGCTGTCGACAGCAGTTGAGTGTAAAGAGAATTCGAGAGCTGCTGTCGATAGGTCTGTCGAAGAGAGTGGCCGCAGTCTCTTTTTTGGAATTTTTTAGAAGAATTTAGAGTTTCATTGTAAATAAAATTCCTATTAGGGTTTTGTAAGGGTATAAATATTTAATGTAACTCAAGATTTCTAACGTGCTTATGAATATCTTTTCATAGTTAAAGAGTTTTAGATTCAAGATTTAGTTTTGGTACTCATTCATAGAAATCAATAAAAGAACTTTTTCTCTTTATTCATGGCTATGATGAGTATAAGTGGCTAAATTCTTAAGTTGGATCAGATGGAATAACGAACCCTAGGTGATTTACTGGTATGTATTTTCCTATACTTATTAGTTTTAATTATTTTATATGAAATTGATATCTTTGATTCTTCATTATTTTTGAAGGGATTTAGATATGATTTTGAGTAATTGATGTTTTATTTTTGACGATATATTCATTATTTAGTTTTTGATATGTCGTAGACTCTTTAGGCAGGATATATGCTTAGATTTTGAACGTTTATTTTTGTTATTCATATTGCATGCTTAAATAAATTCAAAATTCATATAGGATTAATTAGAAGTAATTGTCAAGTTTGCAACTTTATATATTTTGTGCTTCATTGATTTATTTTTTGTTGTAGGAAATGTTGGATCATTATCCAACATTGGCCCATATATATGAAATAATCATGTATTGTAAACTATCTAATATGGTTAGACCCAATTTAAAGTAATCTAATTGAGTTGGGTTTTTAATGTATCTAATAGGGTGTGGGCTTTTATGTGTAGAAACATAATGGGTAATTTCTGATTTTATGATGGGTTAAATTAGAAATACCAATAGACAGATTAGAAATACCAATAGACAGATTTGTCTATAAAAAGGCGGTTATGGTCCCCATATCACACGTGACTTTGATTCTTTTTTGTATCCCATCGACAGAGAGAAACCAGAGAGAACAGTTAAAAGGATTCTCTTACGAAAAATGTAGATCTGGAAGGCCAATCGCACAGCTCTACAACGTGATCTTTTGATATAAATTCTGGTATGCTTCCGCATATTTTATTTATGATTTCTTGGTGATTTGACATAAATATATATTGTGCAATTTTGTATGGTTTCTAACAATTGGTATCAGAGCCAACTTTATGTTGAATCATAAAAAAAATCAGATTACTATTCATCCAATTTCTGATAAAAAAATTCGGATTACTGTTCATCGGATTACTGTTCACCCGATTACTGTTTCAAAAAACAATCGGATTACTGTTCATTAAATTTTTTTTTAAAGGCTATTAAGGTTTTATTTTGGATTTGGGCTTGTTTTTTAAAAAAAAAAATATGTATACACTTTTTTTTTTTTTTTAATTTTCTCTTACGGTCAATTTTTGACAATTTTTAAGGATCGATTTGGTATAATTTTAATTTCAAATATTTATATTTTGAATATATATTTTGAGATAGATTGATTGAAGCAATATGTCACCAAAGTGATCTCTCTTGTTGAAATTGATTTTATCTTGAAATATAAAAAGTTGTGTGCATGTAATTTATATGAATATTAATTGGCCCAAAGGAAGGTTAATATTTAATAGAATTGTATGTGTACCTGTGGTAATAAATGCGTAGTGATTATTTGGTTTACATGTGAACAATGACTCGGCCCAAAGGAAGATTTATTGTTTGATATACTATTTATCATCAGTATTTGATTATTACACCAAGATATCACTAAGAAGTTAATATTGTTGTCCAAAGATAAAATATTAATGGAATCCTGATATCTTGAGATGGGGTTTACATTTATTTAAAATTATTATTATTATTTGGTTAATAAACTAATGCGAGCTTGTTATTTTTGTTCATTGTTCTTTGGATTCAGCTATGCAAAATCCTGCCAATATTAGTGCCAACATCAATTCAATTCCTATACTAAATGGCTCTAACTTCAAATCATGGCAAGAGAATCTTTTTATTGTTCTTGGAATCATGGATCTCGATTTTGCGTTAAGGTCTCCTCCTCCTGCACCTCTCACTGTTGAAAGTTTTTCTGAACAAAAGAGGGACATTGAGAGGTGGGAGAAGTCAAATCTCATGTGTCTAATGATTATGAAGAAAGCCATTTCAGAAGCATTCAGGGGCACAATATCTGAAAAAATTGTTACGGCTAAGGAGTTCCTTGTGGATATTGAAAAAAGATTTGTCAAGAACGAAAAGGCTAAAATTGGTACGCTCTTGACAAATCTTATTCCAATGAGATATAAAGGTAAAGGCAATATTAGGGAGTACATCATGGAGATGTCTCATCTGGCTTAAAAGTTGAAACCATTAAGCTTGAACTCTCTGATGACTTGCTAGTGCATCTGGTTCTGATATCCCTCCTCACTCAGTTCAACCAGTTTAAGGTGAGCTACAATTGTTAGAAAGAGACTTGGTCTCTGAATGAGCTCATCTCACACTGAGTTCAAGAGCAGGATAGGCTGAAGCTGGAAAAGACAGAGAATGCTCACTTAGCCTCATCCTCTAAGGGCAAAGAAGAACAAAAGAGGAAAAAGGATAAGAAAGCTGCAGATACAGCACCTCAGAAGAAACAACAAAAGAAATCGATTCAATCGGAAGGTACTGGTTGTTTCTTCTATGGAGTTGAAGGGCATATAAAGAAGTATTGCAGTAATTATCATGCTTGGCATGCTAAGAAAGGTATACTTGTTAATCTGGTTTGTTCTGAGGTTAATTTAATTTCGGTACCTGTACACACATGGTGGATAGATTCTGGTGTAACTACTCATATCAGTGTGTCTATGCAGGGTTGCCTGAGTTGCCGAAAACCAAATGATGTTGAAAAATATATCTATGTGGGTGATGGCAAGAAGGTTCAAGTTGAGACAATTGGAAAGTTTAGATTATTGTTAAAAACTGGGTTTTATTTAGATCTTAATGAGACATTTATTGTACCATCTTTTAGACAGAATTTGATTTCTTTTTCTACTTTGGACAAATTTGGTTTTTCTTTTTCATTTGGAGATGGAAAATTTAGTTTGTTTCCTGATTCAAATTTGGTTGGATTTGATTCTTTATAAAGTTACGATAATCAATATTCAATTAACACAATAGTTTCATTTAATGAATCTCTGCATTTAAGTACTCGAGGTGTAAAGAGAAAATTAACCAATGAGAATTCGGCTGCGTTATGACACAAGATATTATGTCACATCTCTAGACGGAGAATTGAAAGACTTGTGTTAGACGAAATTCTTGATCCCTTCGATTTCACAGTTTTTGATGTTTGTGTTAACTGCATAAAGGAAAAACAAAACAAAAAAAGGAGATTTGAAGCCAACAGAACTCTGGACATTTTAGAACTTATTCATATGGATATTTGTGGGTCATTTCCTACTGTTGCGTGGAATGGTCAACAATAGTTTATCTCGTTTATAAATGATTTCTCTCGATATGGCTATCTATATCTCATTCATGAAAATGTACAGTCGCTGGAAGTGTTTAAAAATTATAAGGCTGAAGTTGAAAACCAACTCAGCAAAAGGATTAAAAGCATCAGGTCTGACCGTGGTGGTGAATACTATAGCAGATATGACAATTCAGGTGAACAACGTCCAGGACCTTTTGCTAAATTCCTAGAGGAATGTGGTATCGTCCCACAATACACTATGTCGGGTTCACCCACTATGAACGTTGTTGCTGAAAGACGAAATAGAATACTTAAGGACATGGTGAGGAGTATGATTAGTCATTCTACCTTACCTAAATCACTCTGGGGAGAAGCACTTAAGACTGCGGCAAATATTCTTAACAGAGTTCCAACTACCCCTTATGAGCCATGGACAGGCAAGAAACGTAGTCTTAAGCACTTGCATGTTTGGGGATGTCCAGCTGAGGTAAGGCCTTATAGGCCAAATGAAAGGAAACTGAACTCAAGAACTGTTAGTTGCTACTTTGTTGGATACTTTGAAAGATCCAGGGGTACAAGTTTTATGATCTCACGACTAGGTCGATTTTCGAGACGGGAAATGCCCGGTTCTTTGAGGATGTCGAGTTTGAGGGAGGAGATACAGGCAAGGATTTTGTCTTTGAAGAGGAATGTGTTGATGTTCCCACAGGTGTTATTGCCATTGATCAGAATTCCATTCCTAACCTTGTTCAAGACACAATAGATCAAGACAATGTTGAATAACCTCCCGTTCAATAGATTGTTCCAGAAGAACAAACTCTGGCACCTCAGGAACCTATACCATTAAGGAGATCCACTCGAGAGAGGAGAAGTGCATTGCCAGATGATTACATTATATTTCTCCAAGAACATGAGGAAGATGTTGGAGTGATGGAAGATGACCCGATCAACTTCCGTCACGCCATTGAAAGTTCTAACTCTCAAAAGTGAATAGATGCTATGAATGAGGAGATAAAGTCCATGAAAGATAATGACGTATGGGACCTTATCCCATTGCTAGAAGGAGCGAAACTTATTGGTTGTAAATGGATATTTAAAACCAAAAGAGATTCGAAAGGCAATGTGGAAAGGTATAAAGCTCGTCTTGTCGCAAAGGGCTTTACGCAAAAAAGAAGGCATCGACTATAAAGAGACATTTTCTCCGGTTTCTTTAAAGGACTCTTTCAGAATTATAATGGCATTGGTGGCTCATTTCAACCTTGAGTTACATCAAATAGATGTCAAAACAGCATTTCTCAATGGTGACATTGACGAGACAATATATATGGTCTAGTCAGAAAATTTTGTATCGAGAGACTCAAAGCGTATGCTTTGCAAACTTAAGAAATCCATCTATGGGCTCAAGCAAGCATCTCGACAATGGTATTTCAAGTTTCATCAAGTGATCATCTCATTCGGTTTTGAGGTAAACTTGGTCGATGACTGTGTATACCATAAGTTCTGTGGGAGTAAACATATTTTCTTAGTATTATATATTAATGACATCTTGCTTGCCAGCAACGATATAGGCATATTGCACGAAACCAAGTGATTTCTAGCTAAGCATTTTGAGATGAAGGATCTTGGTGACGCCTCTTTTGTATTAGGGATTTAGATACACCGAGATCGCTCTCGATGCATTCTTGGATTATCACAAAAGAGCTATATCGAAAAGTTTCTTAAAAGATATGGCATGCAAAATTGTAAACCAGGTGATACCTCTGTGGCTAAGAGAGACAGGTTTAGTCTCAATCAGTGCCCTAAGAATGATTTTGAGGAAAAAGAAATGCAGAAGATTCTCTATGCCTCAGCAGTGGGGAGTCTGATATATGCTCAGCTTTGTACACGTCCAGATATCACGTACGTTGCAGGGTTGTTGGGCAAGTATTTAAACAATTCAAGAGTACACCATTGGAAAGCAGCCAAAAGGGTTTTGCGATACTTACAGAGAACAAAGGATTACATGCTCACATATCAGAGGTCAGATCAGATTGAGATCATTGGTTATACTGACTTTGATTTTGCTGGATGCTAAGATAATATGAAATCCACATCGGATTATATCTATCTTCTAGCTAGAAGAGTTGTCTCTTGGAAGAGTGCTAAACAGTCTCTTATAGCCTCTTCTACTATGGCAGCTGAATTTATAGCATATTATGAGGCATCAAATCACGGGGTATGACCGCGAAATTTTGTCATGGGGTTGCGCATAGTGGACTCTATTGATATGCCACTCAAGTTATTTTGTGACAATAAGTCAGCAGTTCTATATTCCAACAACAACAGGAGTTCGACGAAGTCGAAGCATATAGACATTAAGTTCCTGATTGTGAAAGAAAGAGTTCAGAGTGGACAGTTGTCTATAGAGCATATAGGAACAAACTTCATGATTGCGGATCCGCTTATTAAGGGACTGCCACCCAAAGTGTTTTATGAGCATACTGCTTGTATGGGTATCATGTCTAATGATGATATTCAGTTTTAGTGGGAGTTTGTATTATCAGATACTCTTATGATATAGACATATTTCAGTTATTTCAGTTTATGATATTAAGGTTATTTTCTGCAGAAATAAGGTTTTGTTTTATTCACACTCCGAATTATTATGTGGTTTGATCTCAATAAGGTTTAAGGGAGGACCAATTGGAAATAGACATGTTAAGATCACATTATATGAAATTTTCATGCTACACATCCATATCATGATCCATATCATTCAGTTGTATTGATATACGTGACCATTGATGGGTTGAGTTATGATTACTGTAACAAAAGCCGCTTTGATCCTATGTTAGTATGATTGATGGACCAGATTAGTTATAGATTCATTTCGGAAATGACAGTAAAGTTGAGCTTATTCGGTAATTATGCAAAACATGATTATAAACTTGCATATATGGTCCAAGTGGGCGATTGTTGGATCATTATCTAACAGTGACCCATATATATGAAATAATCATGTATTGTAAACTGTCTAGTATAGTTGAATCCAATTAAAAGTGATCTAATTGAGTTGGATTTTAATGTGTCTAATAGGGTGTGGGCCTTTTATGTATAGAAACCTAATGGTTAATTTCTGATTTTATGACGGACTAAATTAGAAATATCAATAGACAGAATTAGAAATACCAATAGATAAATTTGACTATAAAAAGGCGGTTATGGTCCCCAAATCACACGTGACTTTGATTCTTTTCTGTATCCCATCGACAGAGAGAAACTAGTGAGAAAAGTTAAAAAGGTTCTCTTAGGAAAACGTGTAGATCTGGAAGGCCAATCTCACGGCTCTACAACGTGATCTTTTGATATGAATTTAGGTACGCTTCCGCATATTTTATTTATGATTTTTTGGTGATTTGACATAAAGATCTATTGTGCAATTTTGTATGGTTTCTAATAGGAAAACCATGCGATCTATACAACTGAGATAAAAGATATAAATATATCCAGTAAATTATCCTATGAGGGAGTTACATCCGTCTGACCAATAATTTTAATTAAAGTAAATTTTTATCTTTAGTTTTAGTTTTTAGTTAATAAAAATCCAATCTTTACTTTTCTTTTTAATTCTGTAATTTATTATTAGTGTCACACAATTATAAACGATCTTCGAGAGAATGATCTTGGGTGACTACCATTATACTACTTGTCGATCTCTTGCATTGGGAGTGTGTGATTTAGATCATAGTCAAGTTTTTGGCGTCGTTGATAGGAATCATACTATTATTTTATACTTTAGTATATATTATGGTTTCTATGTCATTAATTTTTGCAATTCTGAATTTGAATGACTAGTTGGAGTAAAATATCAAATGGTAGACTAATTCGATCGTATTCAGATCCACAAACACTTCCAATTTATCAAACACTTCATGACATGAGCACTAATAGTAAGAATATCAACATAAATAATAATAATAATAATAATAATAATAATAATAATAATAATAATAATAACAACAACAGCATATTTGGGGATGACAATACAAATGATAACTATAGCCATCATGGAGATAATGTGAGAACTTTACAAGATTATCTACAACTAGATAGGGCTACCCAACCTTCATTCATTGCATTTCCATTGAAGATGGGACACTTCGAGATTAAATCTGGAGTAGTTCTACTATTGTCTAAATTCCGTAGGATAGATTCAGAGAGCCTACATTTGCACTTGTGAGAATTCGAAGAACTTTACTCTACCATTAATCTTCAAAACATTACTACGAAGCAACTTAAGCTTAAGCTCTTTCCGCTTTCTCTAAAGGATAAAACAAAGACATGGTTACATTCTTTACGTCTCAATTCAATTAGCAGATGGGATCAGATGCAAAGAGAATCTTAAAAGAAATTCTTTTCATCATATCGAATAAATTATATGTGAAAGCAAATTCTAAACTTTCGACAAAAAGAAAATGAATTGTTATTTGAGTGTTAGGATAGATTTAAAGATTTGCTTCTCTTATGCTTATTATGGTTTCAAGATATGAAGGACTGTAAGTACATTCTATTAAGAGTTAAATGCTACAACTAGGCAATTCATAAAAACTATATGCAATGCTGAATTCTTAAATAAAGATGCTGAGAAAGCATGGAACTATCTTGATTCACTTGTTAAAAATTCACAAGCCTGCAAAACTAAAAATACATCGGATAGACACCAAATTTAAGGTGAAACCTCATAATAGAGGCAAACTTCTCATATTTGAGGAAACCGAAGATATATATAACTGCATGATTAATTTCCATCACAAAAAATTTGAAGATTTACTTGCAAAATAAACTGAAATAGTTAAGGCAATAGAAAATTTTTCGAAAGTTTGTGATATTTGCGAATTGCAAGGGCACTTGACTCGTGAATGTCCAACATTGCTGCTTTTAAAGAAGTATTAAATGAACAAACTAATGTCTTTAATACTGCTCCTCAACCAGTAAGTAACCCATATTCACAAATATATAATCTTAGTTGAAGAATCATCCAAATTTTCAATGGATACAAAATCCTCAACAACAATTTAATAATAAAAACAAGCCACCTACTAATCTACATCAACAGTACGTCAAATCTACTAATCAACCTTTGGTGTACCAACCATCACTGAAGAGAAATTTTGATGATAATTTCTTTCAGATACAGCAGAGAATGGATTAGATGATCCAAGTATAATAGCAGTTTATTCAGCCATAGCAAACTATCAATAGTCAGAATGCGACGGCCTTAAGCGATATCCACTCATAGATAAGCCAGCTCATTGTGTATTGTAAACAAAGGAAAAAAGGTAAGCTACCATCTCAACTGGAGACCACTACTTTGGGTAAAGTCGAAGAGATAAATGGTATTACTTCTTCCATTAATAATGATATACCTGAGATAACTACTACAATAAATTTGAGAAGTGGTAAAGTGCTTGATGAGTCCACTTCAAAACTATACCAAGGGGAAATAGGGCAATGATTTAGCGTATCAATCTAAAGAAGATAATTCTAAAGAACTCACTTCTACTAATTATAAACGACTTGTACCATTTCCTCTGGACATATATTCAGTTTTTTTATTATAACTTTTTATATAAAAATCTAAAAGAGTTGATTTATATTTCGTTAAAATGATAATTCAATTCTCTATAATTTTATATATTACTTGTCTCCTAACTCTATCTCACCACTTCGAAATCGGGTCCAAAGTCGATATTTGTACAAATACGGATATGCTGTCATCTATACATATTTTTGTTTTTTAATTCATAAATTTTGATTTAAAACTCCAAATGAGTTGATTTTAGAGTTGATTTTATTCTCATTGGAAAGGTAATTCAATTTCCTATAACTTTTATATATAACTCGTCTCTTAATTCTATCTATAAACCCTTAAAAATTGGGTTCAAATTTGAACCTTATTACAAAATGCAGGTCAATCCTTTGATTTGCATTTGGGTCCGACTTATTTGGGTGCCAAATGCGGATCCACATTTGATTCATGACTCGCTGCGTGCTAAATGCAGACCAGGTTGATTCACATTTGGATATGCTCAAACGCGAATCAACTTGATCAGCATTTCACCTTCATTGTCTATCCGCATTTGATTCATGACCCATAGTCGTGAACTTCTTTGACCTAAAGTTGTTTTAGAGATGAATGAAGTATCTCAAACATGAATAAAATTTGAATCTCATGATAGCTTTTTTGCCTTCACTGACTCTGTGCTATATGATATACTTTCTGATGATCCTAAGGAAGAAGCGTCTATAAAAAGAAAGGCAACAAGTTCTATTATAATACCGCCTTGAAGTCTCTATATTGCAAATCTCACGATGGTGTCTTGCTTTGTTGCCTTTCACGGAATGAAGCACAAGAAGTATTCAAAGAAGCCCACCGTAGAAACTGTAAGGCCTACCAATCCGAACCAAAATTTTGAGAATGACTTAGAAGACTAGGCTTTTTGGCCAAGGATGATTATGGACGCCATGGCATATGCAAAGCATTGCCATGCTTATCAGGTACTGCTTATTTCATACTCCAGCAACCAAATTACATTACAAGAATATAGGTTTTCTGTGATAACAAAAGTCGTTACTAAATGTCTTAAAGTTGTCACTGAAAATATTCAGTGACAAGTTTAGTAACAACTAAGTGTTGTAACTTATGTGGCTATCACTTAAGCTTTTTGTGATGACTTTTGTTACCCTTCACTGAAAATAGTTTTTAGTAACAAGTATGACTTGTCACATAACACTAACAAGATTGTCACTATAACGTTTTTTTTTGTTACAACTGATATCGTCACTAATTAATATTTGTGACAACAATGCTTGTCACAGAAAAGTTTTTATATAGTCACTATTATGACTCTTTAGTGATGACTTTCAACATGACTAAATCGTATTTATGGTAATAATACTTGTTACAGAAAAGTTATTACATAGTCACTGTTATGACCCTTTAGTGACGACTTTAGTCATCACTAAATTGTATTTGTGACAACAATATTTGTCACATAAAAGTTATTATATAGTTTCTATTGCAACTCTTTAGTGACGATATTGACTATCACTAAAACTAATTTGTGATAATAAAACGCATCACAAAAGTCATGACTACTTGTCACTATATGTATATAAAATATTATATAATAACATTATCTACAAAATTAGTGACGACAAACATTGACAAATAAGTAATTATTAGTGACAAGTTTTAAATAGTATCACTAAAAAGTTACAATTTGCAACAATGTTTACTGTCACTAAAACACAAATTCTGTGATACTATTTGTTGTCACAAATATATTTATCAATGACGATTTATTCATATTATTATTGCATCTTACAAATAGCTAATACAAATGCTATTACAAATACACTATATGCAATCATTAATATCTTCAAACACCATATTTATAAGAGATGTTTTATATTTAGGTGATCATATATCAATGATGTATAATAGAAAAATAAAATTCATCATATAAACATGCTAAAATATTCATAAGATATATGATCCAATCTTGCACAAATTTTAACTTATTTTTGTTCGAAGCAAAGTATTAAATCCATATAAACACATAAAAATCAATGTTTTGACTGTGATATAGAACCAAAAAAAGAAACCATCTGCTCTTGAAATATGGGCTTGAACTCAATTTGCATCACAACTCTAATTCAGCTCGTACCTCTTGTAGCTCTATCTTTAATTTCTCATTCGACTCAACTAGTTGTGACTTCAATTTCTTATCTGATTTAGCTTGAATTTCTTCTCTAATTTATTGAACTACTTCAACTATCATTGTCTCGTAGGCATCACTTATAACCTTCTAAGCTTGCTCCTCCTTCCGAGGTCTTTTATTCAGAGGTCTTTTTCCCGCTTCTTTTTCTCAAAAATATCATGATTTCTCAACAGGTACATGAAGCAATGATATATATATATATATATATATATATATATATATATATATATATATATATATATATATATATATATATATATATATCATCACAAGACATCTGAGGTTCGTCATCTTGTTTTTGTCTCATGACAAACTAATGTAGTTTTTCCTGCAATTAAATAACAATAATTAAATGTATTAACAACAATGGTCAAAACAAACTCTAAAAACAGAATATAAAATTTAGGTTAGAGGTCAAAATTTCAACCAATTAATATAAAATTTTTATGAGAGTGCCATAACATACTCTAAAAACATAATATAAAATTTTATAGTAATTCATGATGATTTGATATAATTTCTACTCAATATAGTGCTCACGCACTAGACCGATATTAGCACAACTGAGAAAAATATTTAATTTGATGTCAAAATCTCAACCAATTAATATGAAATATTTATGAGAGTGTCAAAATATACTTCCAAAATAGGATATAAACTTTAAAGTTATCCATGGTGATCTGATAAAATTTCTACTCAATATAGTGCACAGCTCATGCACTGGTTAGATACTAGCATAGCTGAGAAAAATATTTAATTTGATATTAAAATATCAACCAATTAATATGAAATTTTGATGAGATTATAAAAATATACTTCTGAATCAAAATGTAAAATTTTAAAGTAATCCATGATAATTTGATATAATTTCTACTCAATTTAGTGCACAATTCGTGTACGGAGCTAATACCGATACAGTTAAGAAAAATGTTTAGTTTAATATCAAAATATCAACCAATTAATGTAAAATTTTTATGAGAGTGTTAAAACATACTCCTGAAATATAATATACAATTTTAAAGTGATCTACGGTGATTTGATAGAATTTTTGTTCTATATAGTCTATAGCTCACACACTAAACCAATACCGCCGCACCTGACAAAAATATTTAGTTCTAATATTCTGATTATCCAATTATGAAATAGATCATTTTTTTGGCATATATTACTATGAAACCATCATGACTTCTGCTATTCAAAGTTTGCCAAAGAATTCTCGCAAAAAGAAGAATTGTTACAAAAAGTACTAATTTCACTCACGATCACAGCGAACCTCCACGAGTTGCTTTGTATTTTAGGAACTAAAGAATTTGATTACTTTATAATAAATAAAAGTATGTTTATGTATACAAGCATACTTATGTACAGAGTCTACTCAATCACACATATTAATATGCTATATTCAAATGCTCAACATATACAATTTCATGTGGATTTGAGAATTTTATAATTATATAAAAAATATATATGAAACATACAGAACCAAAATGCAAAATGTTTGAAGCTAATAAATATAGTTGCATATACACATATTTCATCAAAAGGAATTAAATTGATACATCTATAATAAGCAATAAGTGATATCAACATGTTATGATACACATTATTTTCCTTGCTGTTATTCTTAGACAATGGTTGATAACTGATCAGACATCTTAAGCGTTTTGGTTCTGTATGTTACTAATGCTTCTATGTTTCATTTAATCATTTGAATTTTGATTAAACTATGAAAGGGAAAATGTTTGAAGCTAATAAATATAGTTGCATATGCACATATTTCATCAAAAGGAATTAAATTTATGCATCTATAATAAGCATAAGTGATATCAACATGTTATGATACACATTATTTTCCTTGCTGTTATTCTTAGACAATGGTTGATAACTGATCAGATATTTTAAGCGTTTTGGTTTTGTATGTTACTAATGCTTCTATGTTTCATTTAATCATTTGAATTTTGATTAAACTATGAAGGGCAACAGTCTTATGAGGGTTCTTAACAGTCTTATGAGGGTTCTTAACGTTGCTGTATTTGCTATGTTTGGATATGCTTCAACTGAAGGTAGAAATTGCAAGCCATTCAATCAACTTTTGAAGGAAACGCATATTTTTTTATTAGCTTCCAGCATTTCTCATAAGGAGAATTAAATATAAATATTAAATAATAGGTGGTATTTTACCAAATGCAAAATGCTAGAAGCTAATAAATAGTAGTTGCATATGCACATATTTCATCAAAAGGAATTAAATTTAAGGATCTATAACAAGTATAAGTATGCTAATTTTCTTTTAATGTCAGTATGGCTTTGAAACATTATCTGTAAAACCCTTTTGGTAGCTAAAATGCCACTATATGCTTAGTATTAAGTATATATGGTTGTTATATATGTTAGATTTAATTTGCTTGAGTGCATGTGTGAATAATATATCTATAACAAGCATAATATGATATCTTTCCAATATGCTATTGTTTTTTTTCAATATTTCAATAGTATTAAAGAATAAATACTTTTTACTGTTAGAAGCGGTTGAATGAGATCAAGCAGCACATGTTCGGTTTGGTGAGGCTTGGTGGTGCAGCGAACAGGATGCTAGGGCTGGATCGGTTTGCAGAAGAAGAGAAGACGATGAGATCGGGACTGGAAGAAGAGAAGATGGTAGCAAGAAGAATTTTCGCAAAGGCTCGCGACTGCTATCACCCCATAGCTCAAGGCATCATGGAGTCCATATCCCCAAACAAATCAAAGACACTGAGATCAGTGAACCCCAAAGAGAAAATGAAAAAAAAGAAAAAAAGAGAAAAGGAAAAAAATTGGCTCCCATTGATCCGCCTATGCACCAACTTCGGCCAGCCGCTGAACACCCACATCGCCCTCTCCATCCACTTCTCCTTCCCCACCACTACCCTCCATGCTTCTGCCCTCTACACCCTCTCCTCCCCCTACTACACTGACAAGGGAGCTGTGGGCTGAACAGCAGGTGGGGACAGTGGGGGATCGAGGGAGCAGCAGCCGCTACATGGTAATCGGGGCTAGGGCAGCAAGAGGCGTAACGGCTGAATCGGGGCTGGGGCAGCGAGAGGCGGAATGTATCTCCGCAAATTTTAACTGCAGATTGTGACTGGGTATTAGGATTTATATATGTATTATAATTATAATAGATTAAAGAGTTTATTTTATCATAGGATCTGGATAGACGGTCAAGATGAGATTTAGGTTATATATATATATATATATATATATATATATATATATATATATATATATATATATATCTTAGGTTAAAAATTATAATTCTATTGTATTATAATTATAATAGATCAAAGAGTTATTTTATCATAGGATTTAAATAGACAGTCAAGATGATATTTAGGTTAAATATATATATTAGGTTAAAAATTATAATACTATTTGTATTCTAATTATAAAAAATTAAAGAGTTATTGTATCATAGGATCTGGATAGACGGTCGAGATAAGGTGTATAAAAACCAATTTTATATAATACGTATGATGAAAATTTGAAGGCTCAAGGTTATTGTAAGTTGATAATTTTATAGAAGTAATTAAAAATTAAAAATAAATTTTTTGACAATATAATCCCTCACAAAATATTGTATGTGACAATTAAAAATAGTTGTAATTGATTTTCATGTTTTAGTGACAACTCTTTTTTGTTGTAACTGAAAAAGTTGTGTTTTAATTACAATATTTAATTTTTGTTACTGAAAACTTAATTTTAGTGACAAGTTTATTAGTTGCTACTAAAAAAATTTTAAGTTTTAATAATAACATTCAGTTTTTTTCACTGAACACTCAGTTTTAGTGACAAGTTTTATAGTTGTCACAAAAACAATTTACGTTTTAGTGATGATATTTAGTTTTCATCACTGAGCACTTAGTTTTGGTGATAATTATTTTAGTTGTCATAAAAAAAAACTATGTTTTAATGACGATATTTAGTGTTTGTTACTGAATACTCAGTTTTAGTGACACATTCTTTAGTTGTCACAGGAAAAAATTATGTTTTAGTGATGATATATAGTTTTCGTTACTAAATACTCCGTTTTAGTGATAATTTTTTTAGTTGTCACAGAAAAAAATTATGTTTTAGTGACGATTTGTAGCTCTCATTACTGAAAATTATGTTTAGTGAAAATTTTTCTTAGTTGTCACTAAAATTTATATTTTAACAACAAGTTTTAGTTAGCATCATTGAAAACTAGATTTTAGTGACAAGTTGTTGTCACTAAAAAATTTATGTTTTAGTAGCGATATTTAGATCTAATACCTGAAAACTATTTTTTTGTGACAAGTTTTTTCTGTTGCCACGGAAAATTATGTTTTTGTGACAATTATCTATCTCCGTCATTGAAAACATAATATTTGTGACAACTTTTAATTTTTGTCATAAAAACTCATTTTCAGTGACAATTTTAACACTTGTCACTTAAAAATCGTCACAATAAATCTAAATTCTTGCAGTGTTATCTGCACTCTACTGCCACTACTTGACCTTTTGAGACATGGGGCATTGATATTATTGGATCCTACTTGCAATAACCAATTAATTCTCAAAATGGGCCGAAGTTGTCTCTCTTAGAGAAGTTAAAACAATAGAAGCGGTTAAGTTTGTCAAGCAACATGTTATGTATTACTTAGTGTTCCTTGGTGAATTATCCATGATAGTGGGCCATACTTTATTAGTCAAAACTTTGCACAATTTTGTAACAAATTTAGAATCCATGATGTGACCTTAAACCCACAATCCAACATCTAACGGACCAGCCAAGGCTTTCACAAGACTATTGTGAAGCATATCCAGAAGTTTATGTACTCAAGTCAAAATGACTGGGACAAAAAATTAGGAGAATGCATATGGGCTTATCGAACTACGATCAGGACTACGACAAATAGCCACTCCATTTACTCTAGTATACGGATGTGAGACTGCTCTCCCCTAGAAATTCAAATTTTATCTTTGCGGATTTCATTATTAACAGAGATGATGACTAAATAAAAACACCGACGACAACTTCAAGCTTTGAAAGCACTAGACGATAAGCGCTTGAAAGCACAATGGCAAATTGAACTATATCACGAACATATCTCCAAAGCATTCAACAAGAATGTAAGTAATAGACTTTCAAATAAAGAGATTTTGTCTTAACGATTAAAAAACTGATGATCATGACAATTTACTTGGTCTTAACGATCAAATAAGGAGATTTAAGACCAAAAAAATTTCCAATCTAAATGGGAAGGGCCTTAATAGTAGAGACAATCTACTTGGATGGGGCCTATCGTCTAAATAATTAAGATGGTAATAAGATTATGATGTCCATCAATGATAAATTCCTGAAAACTACTATATTTAGTACAATCTCCTCTAGGCATTGTCATAACCTTGTACAATGAGTAAGAGGTGCTCAAATGCATGTTTTCACCCATGAGTGGTCTCTGATTTCCATTGTATGCCCTCATAGCCTTGAAACCAGGAACAATATTTAATTTTTATTCTTGTCCGATCATAACGTTACCCAATTCGTGCGAAGTATAAACCCAAAGCCGAAAATGTAAAGGGGAGAGGAAATACTTGGCATGTAGACCTAAATAAAATCCTCAACAACTTATCATCCTAAGGGGAAAAGCATGACTAGTTCAATGCAAACGGCGATTGATAAAGACAAAACAAATCCATTGATAGTTGGGGGTTTGTTAAAAAAAATCTCTAATAAACCTGCTACGTTAAAATCTTACATTTAGCAGTAAGATTTTTCATATCACTTCCTTTCTCAGTAAGAACTGATCCTACATAATAAACGTACCACGTTAAACCCTTATTTCTTTCAGAGTAAGAAGTCATCGCACATAATAAACCTAATATAACACCCAAATTTTTCAAGCGATATTTTTTAATTTTATAATTCATTTAAAATATTTTTTGTTTTAAAAGCATATTTTGACCCTATAACGCCCACCTTGCTCCCAAACTAACTCGTCTAATTAAATAATCATGATTAATAAAACATGTAGGATTAATTAAAATAAGAATTCAATTGGTTTCTTTTAACCAATTGATTCTAATTTGACTAGATATTGAATCAAAATAAAAAATCAATCCAAATCTTAGTTGAGCGAGTAAAATGGATTAGCCTAATTAATGAAGAATTCAACTCTCATCCAATTAATTGGATGTAATTTAAATTTGGTTTTTATACCTATTAGGATTCTAATTCAAATTTGGTTTCTATATCTTTTAGGATTCCTATTTAAATTTGGTTTACATACATTTTGAAATTCCATCTTTAATTAGAATAGTGAATTCGATTATAATTCATATTGGATTTTCCTAGTATGAGTAAGAATATGACTCTTAATCCCCTATAAAAAGGCCCCAGTGGCGGAAAAAATTGAGAAGCAAGTAAAAGAGCCATAAGGGGCAAAATAGCCAAGCGCATGTGAGGCTATTAGCCTTGTGCACGCGAGGCTAGTTGCCCCGCACAGGGCTAATAGCCCTGTGCAAGGCAAACAAGGCCCGCGCGAGGCTATTAGCCTCACACAGGGAAGACAGCCCCGCTCACCCGGGGCTATTTCAGTTTCTAAATTGAGTTTCCTTCTAGATTTCAACCTGAACTTCAGTACTAATCATATCCAATCACATAAAATCAAAGATTTCATATCTAAATATGAATTCATAGATAGATTTAATAGGGATTCCATCCTTATCTCGAAGGAAACACTGAAATCTATAAATATGACCCAAGAGGAGGATTTTTAGATCTTTTTGGGAGGAGAGAGATTAGATATTAGATTTCCCTACAGAGAGCTACCGATGAACAAAGCACAAGGGCGAAGCTCCATAGTCACTCTAGAACCCATGAACTTCTGTAAAAGAGATAGACATATTCTATAAGTCTCTGTCATTTATTTTTTTCTTTCTTTATCATTGTAATTTGGATATTTTCGTTGTAATCTTTATTTATCCATGGCAATGAGAGGAAGAGCGTCTTTCAACGAAATCAAGCTAGCGACCATAGTGGGAGAAGTCTTCTAAATAAAAAAAGATCATGGCCCAATCTAACACCCATAAAATTAGTAAGTCTGTGGAGAATTTGATCGTAGAAATCGATCATAATAAATATGAGAAGAATTTATCTTCTAGATCGGTTAGTCCAATCAAAAGATAGCTCCATCGCCACTTGAAAGCTCCAAGTATAAGTTCGAATGATAAAAGGACTCCCGTTGAATAGGAGCCCCTTGGATTTTTGATCTTGAAAAAAAAAAAGAAGTCTAAGAAATAGATTTAATAATGAGATGATTCCCGTTGAACAGGAACTTCCCAGATCTTTGAGTTCTGAACAAAATAAGATCCAAATTACGAATTCGAATGATAAAGAGACTCCCGTTAAACAGGACCCTTTTGGATCTTTGGATTCTAAAATTTTGGAAAATGGAAAATCTCATCCTAGCATGGCTACACAAAATACTGATGGGAAGCCAAGATTTGGATTGACCAGAATTCAAATCTACAATCAAAATTGTCGAGCGCGCCAACGAATTTTTAGAAGAGAAGTTCAAGATGAATCTGGTCCCAAAACCATTCACGAGGCTAAGGCCAAGTTCCAAGCTAAATAGCCTAGCATAACCATGCGCGAGGCTAATGCCAAGTGCCAAGCTAAACAGCCAAGCAAAGCTCTACGCGAGGCTATTTCCATGCGCGAGGCTATTTCCATGCGCGAAGCTAATTCTATGTGCGAAGCTAATTCCATACGCGAGGCTAATATCATGCACGAAGTTAATTCTATACGCGAAACTAATTCCATGCGCGAGGCTAATTCTCTATGCAAGGCTAATTCTTTGCACAAGGCTAATTCAATGCGTGAGACTAATTCCTTGCACGAGACTAATCAGCCTAGCATATTTCTACGCGAGGCTAATCAGCCTCGCGCACAAAAAATGAAATGCCAGCCTATTCAACCTCGTGTAAATAGTTCAGAGCTCAAGATTGAACCCCAGTTCCGTGAGTATCGGTAAAGACCTGAATAGGATCGTGTTTGTTCGCTGCAAAAGTTTCTTTGCTTTCTTCCATTGAATAAACTTGAATTACAATGAAAGTGAACAATATAAAAAGAAGAACAAACGAGAGGATTTATATTTATTGCTCTCTTTTACAAAATTTCGTTGGATCAGTAGCGATGGGATCTGTCGAGCAGCTCCTTTGGACGATCGAATGTCGAACTCTTCTCTCTCGAAGATATCGGCCGATTGTAGACTGTCTTCTCCGGTCTTTCCCGAACTCAAGGCTCTCTCGCGTACTTAAATTCTCTAAGAACCGAAAGGAAGAAGAAGAACAGCCCTGACTTCAAGGCTCTCTCGCGTACTTGAATTGCCAAAGGATCCAAAAAGAAGACAATTGCCGAAAAGAAGATCTCTAGGGTTTCACCAACAAGGTATTTATAGCCCCAGGTTAATGCAAGAGTTTCTATCTAAATAGAACTCGCATTCATCAAGGATTCTTCAAAGATTCCAATCAAATATCTTAGTTTTGATGGAATTCTGATTAGATTCGATTCGGGTGTTTAGATAAACCCAAATCATAATCTCAATCAATTTGAGATTCTGGTTATCTGCTTACGCGGAGCTTTAATTGCATCAAAACACGGCGCTAAATAACCAAAATGCGGAGCTAACGCGGAGCTATTGACCATCTCCGCGTTTCACTCAAACGCGAGGCTAATACTAGCCAGACTGCGGAATCAACGAGGAGCTATTAAACATCTCCACGTTTTATTCAAACGCAGGGTTAATATAACCAAACGCGGGGCTACTGAACTGGCTCCGCATTCTGTTGTGGAAAATCCTTTTAACTTAGAAATTTTCACTGCCAACAGAACCCCCTCCAAAGTTTTTAAAATGGCTTCGAACTTAGCAGATTTTGAAATACTTTGGATATCTAAACTGAAACACGGAGTTAGAATACCAAGTCTATCTCGCATTATTTCTCACTTTTTCGGAGCTAATCGGCTTCTTTTTCAGTGAAAAATGAGTAATTGCTTCATTAATTACTCTGAATTTCCACGCTGAATACCAAGCGACGGAATTTTTGTTTAAATAGAGTCCTTGACTCATCTTCTTCTTCATCACATCCGAAGAATCTAAGAGCTTCAAAGCTCAGGCAACTCAGGCAAATCAATTTGAAAGAATGATCCCCAACCAAACTTCTTTCTCCTTTCCATAGATCTTCATCGCTAGGATGTCATCTAAGAAGAGTACGGCATCGTGCGCCTCCTCACCATCGGCGGCCAGCGTTAGCAACGGAGGCAGCGGCCGAGGCAGTGGCCATAATGGCGAGCCAATCTATGCTACACCAATGGAAGTAGAAATTCTCAACTTTTAGACTCCTCAAATCAATTTTGGACTGTTTTGGCTCGGTTTTAACTGACCAGCCAATTTTGAGGTGGCGAGACTGCCGTTCTCCAGCCGTAAGGCTTTGAAGGAGAAGGAGAAGTCAGAGAGGAACTCTGATCTTTCTCTACGCGAAGTTATCGCGTCATCCTCGCGTTTTGAAGCGCGGGGGCCATTTTAACTAGCAGTCACGTTTAAATCGCGAGGCTATTTTGATAACTGGTCGCGGAGTTAATCCTTAGCTTCGCGTTTCCATACTTAGAAGATTTTTTTCCAAGTTTTTCTCTAACTCTTAATTCTTCTTTTGCAGTGAAGTACTTAGACCAGATCCTTCTTGAAGAAGAGTGCATGAGGTTTTACCAGTCTTCGTCAGCCAAAGTAACTCCAAGGAAGCCAGAAGCATATGCTTTACAACATAATTGCAGGTTTCAAGCTCTGGCTCCTTTTGAAGGAGTTACAAGAACTCTGCGGCAGCCCATTAAGTTTTCTTGAGGATCATTTCTGTTAGATGATCATGTAAGGGTTTGCAGCGCTTCCAATTCAACTTATGTTTCATTTCGGATGACAGATCCTAGTTGACATTTGCAGAGAAGATCTCTTATATGTGAACTCTGGAATTGAATTTCAACACCCCGCGGAAGAATCTCGCTGCTAGGTTATCGATGAGTCGATGAATTTGTAGAAGCTTTTGGGAGAGTTATAACTTCCTCTTTGTAATCTCTTCTTTTATGAATAAAGAGCAAATTATTTTCCTCTCTATCTGTCGGTTTTAAGAATCTTGCTTACTCAACAAATAGATGGTTTATAATTTTGGTAAAATAATCTAAGGCTCATTTGCGTAACTTAGATTACTAATACTCAAATGATCGGATAAGGATCATCTTAACTTAGATGGAAGCGCCTAATTGTACTCGCCAAAAATCCAAGTTCTTCATAGGAACACGAAGCTAAGGTACCGGGCTATCCTCGCATTTTATATAGTTGCGCGGAGTTAAATAACTTCGCATTTTCCATCATCGTGCGAGGCTAATAGCTTCGCATTTTGGAGAATAACTGACCAGTTATTTTCTCCGAAACTCGTGCCGACTTCCAAGAGGCGGTTTCTTTCATTTGAATGAAATCTCTATTCCTTATCCTTCTCACTTTATTCGAGAATTTTCCAAAAACTTTGAGATTCCGACGATCAGAGTTCAGGCGACCCGATTTTCTTCTGACCGAGTTTTCTCCCAACTTCCCATCGATTCTCCACAGCGATGGCACCCAAAACTCATGCTACTTCTCGCGCGGCTCCATCATCGGCGGCCGGCGCAAGCAGTGGTTGTGGCGGCCATGGCAGTGACGCGCCAGTCCACATTTCGCCTATCGGAGGTAAGAATCTTTCCATCGTGACTCTTTGGAATATTTCTAGAGTGATTTGGCTTAATTTTAACTGATCAATCAACTCTTTCACCGGCAAGATCGTCGTACTCCTGCTGTAAGGTTTGGAGAAGAAGAAAAGTCTCTAACTTTCTTCTTACGCGAAGTTATCGCGTCATCATCGCGTTTTAAAACGCGGGGCTATCTGATGTAGCAGTCGCGTTGAAACGCGAGGCTATTTTAAGTAGCAGTCGCGCTAAAACGCGAGGCTTTTTTAAGTAGCAGTCGCGCTGATACGCGAGGCTATTTTGACTTCTGCACGGTCTAATCTTTAGCTTCGCGCGGTGCTATTCTTAGCTTCGAGCGTTCTAATTTTTAGCTTCGCGCGTCCCTACTTAGATAATTTTTCTGTCTTATATAAACTTCTCTAACTCTGGTGCTTCTTTTTGCAGTAGGGTATTCGATGGAGGCTCTTCCCTACAAGAACTACTTTGGCTTTGCTGGGGGTTCTGATCCTTCAGGCCAATTTCCCTTCACCACTATCTTAGCTTCATATAAGCCAGACCCGAAGGAGCGCAAGGAGAAATTGATCAAGTATCACCCCACTACTGCGCAAGAAATTATAACTGATGCAGCCTTCGAAACTTCGAATAGAGAGGCGATGGAGAAACCCGCCTTCCTCTTTGGAGACCAGATGGATCAATCAGATGAGATCCTTTTTGAAGAGGAGTGCATTTGGTTATATAACTCAGGCGAAATGCTGATGTTTCTGCCTAGAATAGATCGTAGCTATCCCCTGGTCTATCTTCAGAGGCTGGCGATGCCTCGGGAATTAAAGTGGGAACTAACTCAAGAGCAAGATGGCGTCCCAACAGGCAAATTTGGTGCACAAGGGGTTTATCAAGATGGTCCCCCGAGATGCATTACTGGCTTGCTTCCAGGCGGATTTGGCAAGGAGCTTCTAGTAGGAGAAGTCCCATCCCGCGCACGAACTTTCTTAAGTGAGTTCCTGGCGAAGGATGGTCAGTACCCAGCTAGCGACTTCAGGATGCCTGGCTGGGTTCATTCTTCTAGTAATATGTGGTGGGCTCGCCTTGTTCAGTACATATTGGATTCCCACGAGCCCATCTTAAAGGATATCGGCTTATATAAAGCCATCAGGAACGTCCAGTTCGGGTTCCCGCAGAGTGCTTATCATTTCTTCTGTCTCTTGGAGATGTACAACCCCGAGACCTGCACTCTCTTTACACCAGTGGGTGAGCTAGGATTCGCTCTCCACGAGATGTTTGAAGTTTCCGGGCTCTCAATGGGCGAAGTCCCTTATGAAGAATATATCCCCACCACCGATGAGCTGAACATGCTACTGGTTAGGGATGAACGCATCTATGCCACATATTGGGAAATGATGTGCCACTATAGTATTTGCGCTGACCTGGCAGGTGCGCGTAATCATGGTATCGGCTACAAGAAATGGGCCGAGTACCTCTTTGCTAATTTGAATTCTAAGGATAGCTCGACAACTATCCATGGCCATCCTCCTGTCCCCATCTCAGAAATCGATCAACGTATAGTCAGCGGCCGTTATCTATTATATTATACCACTGACTCCAATGAGAATGGATATGGTCCTGGCACTTCATTCAAGAGCTACCACTATCAAGCCCAGTTTCCGGTCTCCAACAGAGGTCTCATCGCCGGGTTTTTGATGCTGTGGTTGAAGAGATGCGTCATGCCGTCATTGCCCAAGGAAGCAATCACAATGATCGTAGTATACCCAACGGTTCTTCTCGTGCATGGCCGTCCCATTGGACTTCTTCCTGCTATGGTGTGCAATCTGCAACATGGATTACGGACACTCTGTCACGATTTGCTCCCCGCTGATAAGGTCAAGGGAAAAAGAAAGGGCAAATCGAAGGAGACTGCCCATCCGAAGACTCCAAACCCTAGGGTGGAGCTTCCTTACACTTATCTGATGGCATGGCTCGTCTTGCACTGCCCCTCTCTGATGAGTGCGGCTGAATGCCATTCGGGTGAAAAGTGCTTCTTTGTGGAGCTGTATGAACGCTCTTTATGGAAGCACAATTATATGTCCCAAATTCGGAAGACTCTTTGTAGCTTTCAGAACTATGAGATCTTCCGGTGTTTTCCTGACTTTCCCGGCGGAGGATATGGGTCGAGACTGAAGGATGCTGTGGGAGTAGATAATTTTACTGCTTTATCTGCGGGAGCGTTCTGGTGGCTCCTCAACATCCATCCTGGACACTTGGTATATCATCAAGATATCAAGTGTCTAATTGAACCGTACATCCCAAGTCGCTTTGCTCGCTAGTTCGGATACTCTCAACTCTTCATGGGTAATCCGAACAAGAATCTTGCTTACGAGGGGAACTTGTATGAAGGTGCCCGTGGCTGGTTCCATTTTGCGGCGGGCGGAACCGAAGCTGAATTCACCTTATCCCAGAAGTCGCCAGAACTGGCAATGACCCTCAGCTTCTGCACATGGTTCAGCATTGCAAATGCTGATGTGCCCGGCTTCTCTTCCAACCGCAGTTGTTGCAAGGAGATCGAGGCCTTCTATATTAGCCGCCAGGGTGCTTCTAGAGTGAGAATAAAAACAATGGAAGAATTTCTTGGCGCCGCGGCTTAGCCTTCAGACGTCAGCGAGTCCGACGACGATGCCGGTGATGATGATGACAATACTGGTGCTGAAGGAGCTCCCCAGCCTGTTGTCAGTCGTCCCTTGAGTCTAACTCTTAAATGCCGAGGTGCCTTAAAGAAAAGGCCTGGTAAGAAGCAGAAGTTGACCCAGGAAACTTTGATAGCCCCCCAAGAAGTGACTGTCAAACTTGCTTCAGACTTATTGGCTTCAACTCTACCCCCAGCGCCGGTAGGGGAGATTGGGCCTTCTGAGGTTCCAAGTGCCGGAGAAGTTCCAGCTCCTCCAGTGGTAGAGACAGTTGAACAACCCGCAGCACTACCATTAGTTAATGAGACGGGTATTCTTTTTGAGACGACAGCGGCTCCGCCTTCAAGTCCGACAACTGGACTTGTGTCCCCTGGTATAACTTTTTCAGCTTTTATACTCCTTCTTCTATTTTCTTTTCTGTACTGGTATGCAACTTTCTTTGTTTTGCTTTTCTGAGGTACAGTTAGCCACGCTCTCTCGCTGATGCATTCGACCACCAAAGGGGGGTCTGAGGAGCGAGTGGATTACTCGAGCACTACTGGCTCAGTGGGCGTGCTAAGTAGTTCTGCAAATGAACTAAACGCAGAGCCCTTTGTAACAGCCCCTCCTTCCGTTCCTACTTCGGTTCCCTCGATTGATGATCTTGGGAGCGACAATAGGACAGAGTTAATTGTTGCGGCCGCAGCAAAAGAAGCTACTCCTTCTCCCAGCTTGCCGTCTCCGACACCAAACACCTGTTCTGACGCGATTTTCCCCGTAGTCGTTGGTATGTCTTCTATTCCTCAGCCGATGATTCTAACGCCTTCTACCATAATGGCTGTTGAGACACCTGTAAATCCTCCAGCTTCCAATCTTCCAGCCGGGGATGAGGAGAATTTGAAGTTCTCATTTGAAGCTTCTTCTGCCATCGGAGAAGCTTCTGGTGGAGATACCCCCTCATCTTCTCCTGTTCGTGGCGCTGCCCGGGCGACTTGTATTAGCAGCCCTCCTTCTCAGGTTCCTGATTCTACCAGATCTGCATTGACTTTACTGGTTCCCCACATCATGAATCTGGTACAAGAACGGGCTTCTTCTTTGACTCCGGTAGCCACTGCTCCCCTGCCCGTGACATCTTCCTTGGCATTACCTATTTTGTCTGTTGACACTCCAAATCCTCTTGAAGAACTTTTCAACTTTAGTGTCGTTGATTTTATGCGTTTACTAAGGAGATGTATTGAGATGGTCCTTACTGGCCACGATTTCTTCAACTTCGCACGTCCAATGTTATTCCGATATCTGGAAAACATCGAAGAAGTTGGGGGACGAGATCGAGCAGCTCCTTACCGGGCCCGTTTTAGAGTTTTGGAAGAGCAAGTGAACATACTCAACACCGTTCACCAAGCGGATGTTGAGTCGATTACTGGGATCGAATGGGCTCGTCTTCAGGCGGAGTTGATTGCTCGTCGAGAGGAATTGAGGCGCCAAGAAGAAGAATGGTCTCGAGCGTTAGCAGAGTTCCAGGCTAGTCGGGAGTCCATTCTTAGAGGCTTGGAGTTGGTGAACTCTGAAATTGAGGGGAGTCAGGCTGCCATTCTCAGCGCCCAGGAAGCCATTGCTAATGCTCGGGCGATCTTAGTAGAGAGCGAGCTTCAATTAGGGGAAGCCGTTAAGAAGCGGGAAGTGCTGATCCTTCAACGGGAGCAAGTTGATCAGGAGGAGACAATAAGAAGCCATACTATGGAAGAGTCTCGCCAGCATCTAACCCAGCAAGTTGCAATGAATGATGATGACCTACTCCGGCAGGCTCAACACTCTGTAGAGGCAACTCGTCATCGAGTGATTGACGAAGCGATGAGTAAGTTAAAGCATTTAGGAGATCCATAGTTTTCTTTTATTCTTCATTCCTTTTGTAATGAGAACTTGTAATAAAAGAAAGAACTTTATTGGTTCTCAGACTTCTTTTGTAACTCCATTCTTTTTAAATGATAAATAAGGATAACTACTTTTTGATTCTTTTATTGGTTGGCTAGGAAATCTTCTTGCACAACAAATAACTTGCCATCAAAAAGTATTTTTATCTGTTTTTTAGGTAGAGTGTTCCAAGTCATATTGTCAGAGGTAAGAATTTAATATGACAGGTTTTATGGGATTTTTAGCGAATTCCCCGCTATCAACGGATTTGATTGGCCTTTACCAACTACCGTTTGAGCTGGGCTAGCCATGCTATTCTCCTCAGCATGGTGAGTTGTCGAGGAATTTATTTCCTCTCCCCTTTGTCTTTAATCAGCATTGGGTAGTTAATCTCATACTCTTACCCCCAATATGATAGGGTTGGCGAGGAATTTTAATCTCCTCTTCCCGCTGTTATAACAGCATTGGGCAAGTGATTTCATACTTTTACCCCCAGTATGATAGGGTTGGCGAGGAATTTTAATCTCCTCTTCCCGCTGCTATAATAGCATTGGGCATGTGGAGGCGGTCCATGAGTTAATAACGAAACTCGAACTGGGCACACCATGATGATCTGGTCAGGATTCATGAAATTTAGGTCAGAGGCGCCCATTTGTGCATGCCTAAGAAAAAAACTGGAGGTGGTTCAAACTTGAGAACCAAAACACACAAGGTGTTAGGTCAGAGGCACTCAATGCGCATGCCTAAAGAAAGACTGGAGGTGGTTCAAACTTGAGAACCAAACACACCAGGTTTTATGTCAGAGGCGCTCAATGTGCATGCCTAAGGAAAGACTGGAGGTGGTTCAAACTTGAGAACCAAACAGGAGGCGGTTCAAGGCTCTCTCGCGTAACTTGAACTGGGCACACCAAACACACCAGGTTTAGGTCAGAAGCGCTCAATGCGCATGCCTAAGGAAAGACTGGAGGTGGTTCAAACTTGAGAACCAAACAGGAGGCGGTTCAAGGCTCTCTCGCGTAACTTGAACTGGGCACACCAAGCACACCAGGTTTAGGTCAGAGGCACTCAATGCGCATGCCTAAGGAAAGACTGGAGGTGGTTCAAACTTGAGAACCAAGCACACCAGGTTTTAGGTCAGAGGCGCCAAACTGCGCATGCCTAAGAAAAAGAGTGGAGGTGGTTCAAACTTGAAAACCAAACAGGAGGCGGTTCAAGGCTTTCTCATGTAATTTGAACTGGGCACACCAAACACACCAGGTTTAGGTCAGAGGCGCTCAATGCGCATGCCTAAGGAAAGACTGGAGGTGGTTCAAACTTGAGAACCAAATACACTAGGTTTTAGGTCAGAGGCGCCAAACTGCGCATGCCTAAGAAAAAGACTGGAGGTGGTTCAAACTTGAGAACTAAACAGGAGGCGGTTCAAGGCTCTCTCGTGTAACTTGAACTGGGCACACCAAACACACCAGGTTTAGGTTAGAGGCGCTCAATGCGCATGCCTAAGGAAAGAAGACGCGTATCTCCAGGGATACTAAGAATAGTATTTCTTCAGAAATTTGCCATTGATTGGCATCATCATCCTTTCGCCATCTTGATTCATTAAGCGATAGGCTCCACCGGAGTATACTGTCTCCACAATAAACGGTCATTCCCACTTGGGTTCAAACTTACCCTTAGTCTTGTGGGTTAGCACCATTGGCCTTTTAACAGCCAGAACCAAGTCTCCTTACTTAAAGGTCCTTAGTTTAACGTTCTTATTGAACGTTTGAGATATTCGGACTTGATACAACTTAATTTGTTGTTGAGCCCTGAGACGTTTTTCATTTAACGCCTCAAGTTCTTGCAATCTCTGTTGATGGCGCTCTTCTATCGTCATCTTTGTGGCTAAAGCCACTCTTAATGATGGTATCTGGACTTCAAGAGGCAAGACAGTCTCACTTCCATAAACCAAAGAGAATAGGATAGTTTTGGTCGGGGTGAGAACAGTGGTGCGATAAGCCCATAAACATTCTCCCAACTTTTCATCCCAATCTCGTTTATTGGAAGAGACGAACTTCCGAAGGAGTTTGATGATCGTCTTGTTGAAAGCTTCAGCTAACCCATTAGCCGTAGGGTTATATGGTGGAGAACTGATATCTTTAATTCTGAACTTATTGCAGAATCTGGAGAATCCCTGACTAATGAATTGCGGACCATTATCATGAATGATCTGTCGAGGGACGCCGAATAGGTAAATGACATGATGCTTGATAAACTTGATCACATCTGTCGTTTTCACCTCTTTCATGGGCATGGCTTTGACCCACTTTGAAAAATAATCGGTTATCGCAAGAATAAACCGATGTCCTTTGGATGACGGGGGAGTTATTGGCCCCACAATGTTCATTCCCCAGGCCTCAAACAGCCAACTAGCAACAGTATTGTGCAAGTATTCTGGGGGTTGGTGAATAAAATTGGCATGAACTTGGCATGCATGGCATCGTTTAGCGTATGCTATTGCTTCTGTGATCATATTCGGCCAGTAGTATCCTAGCCTTTTTATACGGTCTCCGAGTTTTGGACCGGGCTGATGAGCTCCACATACTCCATCATGTGTTTCTTTCAGCACTTGTTCTGCTTCTGCTTTCGATATGCAGCGTAGTAGCAGACCATCTCTTGACTTTCTATACAAAGTCTGAAGTTTATGGTCATAATAAAATCTCTGGGCCTTCCTCTTTGTCGAGGTGGCTTCCTTTGGATCTTCTGGTAAAATCCTATGTAAAGCATAGTCCACAAACGGAAATCGCCAATCACGGGGCTCTAACTTTAAGCCTATCTGGCATACCTCTTCGGCTTGAGATACTGCGTTTGGGTGGAGAAGTTCTCTGCTACCAATGGTGATGCTTTTAGCTTCACCTGGTAGGATTGCCAGTGTTGCGGCTAATGCCGCAAGAGCATCTTCATAAACGTTCTCATTTCGAGATACGTGATATATGTAGAATTGTTCAAAATATCCTGCTAGCTCAATAGCTAGCTGATGATAGGGGATGAGGGCTTCATGTCTGACTCATACTCACCTGTCATCTGATTGACGATGAGCTTAGAGTCTCCATATGCCTCTAGATGGTTCACCCCCAGCTGCAGAGCTATTTTTAAACCGATAATGAGCACGTTGTACTCCGCTACATTATTCGTGCATGGTTCTATTAATGAGTAACCGTTAGGCAATATATGTTTATGTGGGGATATAAGCACAACCCCCACTCCAGTAGCATATTGTCTCGCGGCACCATCAAAGAACATTTGCCAAGGCTGTTCTCCGGTAACTGTGTTGACTTCTGATGTCTGCTTTAATTTGGACCAAATTGGATGGTCTGCAAGGAAATCGGCGATTGCCTGTCCCTTCATGGCCTTTTGAAGGACAAAATATATGTCATAGGGCGTTAGTAAGAGTGCCCATTTTGCAAATCGGCCATTTAAGGATCCCAGTTTGGTCATCAGAATCTTCAAGGGGTTAATCCGTGATATAACATGAATTGTTTGCCCCGAAAGGTAGTGTCGCATTTTCTGAATAGCAAACACTATGGCTAAATAGTCCTTTTCAATTGGGGTGTACTGTTGTTCAGCCCCAATCATTATTCTGCTTAAATAGTAGAGGGCATGTTCATGGCCGTGCTCATTATATTGAGCAAGTAATGCTCCTAAAGCATTATCCATGGCCCTTACATATATAAGGAAGGGCTGCCCAGAGGATGGTGCCATAAGTACAGGAGGCTTAGTAAGGTACTCCTTGAGGTCTTCAAATGCCTGCTGACATGCCTCATCCCATATGAAAGACACTCCCTTCTTCATAAGTTTTGAGAATGGCTCGCATCGTCTAGATAGGTTGGAAATGAAGCGTCGAATATATGCGAGCTTTCCCTGTAACCCCCTTAATTTCTTAAGATTGCGGGGAGGCGGCATTTCGCTAATCGCTTTTACCTTTTCAGGGTCGAGAAAAATTCCTTTTGAGGTGATTATGAACTCAAGAAATTTCCCGCTGGATACCCCCATGAACGACTTGGTAGGATTCATCTTCAGATGATGTTTCCTCATAAGATCGAAGACAACTCTTAAATCATGAAGATGATCTTCTTTGTTTTTGCTTTTGACTGCTAAATCATCCACATAGCACTCCACTGTTCTGCGCAGGTGTTCTTTGAATATGACACTCATTGCGCGTTGGTAGGTGGCACCTGCGTTCCTTAATCCGAATGGCATCACCGTATAACAGTATACCCCCAGCGGCGTTCTGAAAGCTATATGTTTTTTATCATCTGGGTACATCTTGATTTGGTTATAACCTGAGAAGCCATCCATAAAAGACATCCTCTCATAACCACAAGTACTATCAATCATCACATCGGTGATGGGGAGTGGAAATTCATCCTTGGGACATGCAGCGTTCAGAGCTCGAAAATCGATTCATATCTGGATTTTGCCATTCTTTTTGTGAACTGGCACTATGTTAGCCACCCAATCTGGGTGTTGTTCTTCATGGATGAATCCGGATTGTATAAGCTTGTTGACTTCAGCAACTATTGCCTCCATCAACTCCGGTCGAAAACGCCTCTGTTATTGTTTAACAGGTTTGACATCTTCTTTATATTTAACCGGTGTGTGGCAATTTGAGGGTCAAGCCCAGGCATATCTTCATAACTCCATGCGAACACATTTATATACTCTTTGATAAGAGATATAAGTTCCTCCTTTTCTGAAGGAGTTAGTGTGTCGCTTATGAAAATGGGTTTCGGATTTTCTTTCGTTCCCATGTTAACTTATATTAATTTGTCTTCTGTGGGCGGGTCACGCTGTTCAAAGCGGACATCCCAGAGAGTATCCATATGGCTAGCCCAAGCATCATCCTGAACGTCAATTGGTTCCTCGTCGCTTTCTGGCGCGGCTGAAACCATATTGGCCATCAAATATTGAAACCAAGCACCAGTACTTATATCCGAATCATAGTCGGGTGAAGATGTTTCTTCTTTGGCCGAAAAACTCTCTTCATCTTTCAAAGGTGATGAGGGTGGAGTAGATACATAACCCAACCCCCTGCGGGTCTTTTGAGAATAATCAGGGCTCTTTCCTCTCGGTCTAAACGAGGGAATGAGATTCCGTCGCCCTTTTCCAAACTTTAATCCTGGCTTCTGGGTAAAATTATATCCCATTTTTTCCATCATTTGCCGGGACTTCTGTTCATACTGGTGAAATTGAGGTGATGTTTGTTCATCACTTTCACTGGTCTGTCTTTGTCGAGGTGACGTAATTACCCTGCCAAACATGATCTGCCTTTGGGACTTTTGTCGGGAAGGTACTTCGAAGTAGTGACCTTTTCCCCTAACTATTTTAGACTGAGAGAGGAGGGATGACCTAATTGGCAAATGGTATGCCGCCAGAACTTCAAGTTCGGATAGGCCGTCCACTTCAGTAGAAGTACAGGAGGGTTCTGATTCAGTAGCTACAGCATGCTCATGACCAATCTTATACTTTCATTAATAACCCATTCACTTTCGATTACATCGTTTATATCTAAGTGGGGGTTGATTTCATAATCACCCCCATCGTCTTCCTCAGGAAGCTCGTACTCAGTGTCGGCTTCATTGCCACTGTTGTCGGGCTTTGGAGACTTGGTAAGATTGTCATTGGAGACTTCATGGATTGGTTTGTAAAGTGCAGCATCCGTGAAGTAATTCTCCAACCCTTTGAATGGCTGCTTATTGGCAATTAGTGTCCAGACTTCTCCTTCCTCATCGCAATATTTCATGCATTGGTGAAGAGTCGACGGGACTATCATGTGAGCGTGGATCCAAGGTCGTCCCAATAAAATATTGTAGGAGGTATCAGTATCAATAACGTAGCATGTAACCTCCATTTTCAAGTCCCCAATTTGACACCGCAATCGGATCTTACCAAGAGGATGGCTGTTATTAGCGTTGAATCCATAGATGGTAGTGTTTGTAGGTGTCAAACGATGAAGGAAAATCCCTAACAGCTGCATCAATCTTATGGGCACGACATTGAGTGCAAAACCCGGATAAATTTGAATTCGGTCCACCTTTGTAGACCCAACATATCCGGTGAAATATAAAGGCCTGTTATGCTTTATATTCCTCATCTGTATGTCTTCTGGAGAGAAGATGATTTGTGGGACTTGCCTCCTCAGTTGATGACAGTAGGGGCAAGAGTCCCGTTCTTCAATGGCCGGCTCGACAATCTGAGTTAGGAATGACTCAGAGTCTGCGAAGGCCTCTCTTAGAGCTTCACGTATTGATTTTGATAATCTCAACAATTCGTAAAGCGTTACTCGTGCTGGGATATTTGCCAACTGAGAAATTATGTCAAACTTGAAGGTAGTCTCGCTGGCTCCTTCCTCTCTAATAGGATTCTTCTAGAAACGAAATCCTTTTTGCTTTGCAGGCTTTGCGAGTTCTGTATAGATATCTTTTGGATCTACTCTAGTGTAATCCTTAAGATATGTCTTCCCGGATCGAGTACCGGAAGGGCCTGCCCCATCTTGATGAGTGGCCATAGTTTCGGATTCTTCTTCAGAATCTGTGAAGGCTCCCGAAGCTATATATTCTTCCTTTATATCTGCAGAAATGGCATTCACAGTCCGCTTCTTCTCTTGACCTCTTGAAGTAGTCCATTGTGCATCTTCCAGCAAATCAGGGTGAACCCACATAACTTTTCCCTTTTGAGTTGTTACGGGGACAAGTCCTTCTCGGGCTTTGTTGTGAGGATCAAGGTTCTTCGTGACCATCTTACCTTTTGGGATTAGGGTCACTCCTGCGGGGAACTCGTGGGTTCCAACCACTATAGTTGTCATATTAGCAGTGACTTTCTTTTGCTCTTCCTTAAGCGTCAGAACTCCAGCTTCTATTAGTGCTTGGATTCTATTCTTAAGGGGAAAACAATCCCTGGTAGGGTGCCCAACATTCCGGTGATAGAGACAGTAGTTGGGATCTTTAGTCTTACCAGCGTCTTCTGGCTTCTTATTCTCCGGAAGTCTTAGCATTCCCTTCTTCTGGAGCAACTGAAAGAGGATATGCGTCTGTTCTGCCTTGAAAGTGTAATTCCTTTCTTGTTGCGGTCTAATTTGCCTTGATCCTCGCTGACCTTGAGGCTTCGGCTCTGGCGGAGGACTGGTTTTCTGAGGAGCAGCTTCTGACGACATCACTGCTTTCCCTTTATTCTTATTGCTGTTGTTTTGGGTATATGACTTACTACCCCCAGCACTTCTTGACCCGCGGGACTCTTCAACCCGGCGAATCAAGTCTTCAGCTTGCTCTCCTTGTTTGAGCAGGTCCCTCCATGTCTTGGACTCTACGGCCCCCATTTTGAGGAGCACATTGATCTTAAGATTGTGTCGACAGGTCTCGACTAGTGTTTCCTGGATCATTCCGTGTTTACAATGTACGAACTTCTCCCGGAACCTTTCTATGAAATCTTTAACCGTTTCTTGTTCTCCTTATTTAGTTGCAATGAGAGAATGAACCGTAATCTCGGTGTCATCCTCAAAGAAACGTGAGAGAAATAATTTCTCGACATCTAACCAGGTATTAATAGTACCTGGGGGCAACTGCATGAACCAAGTAAAGGCAGGCCCTCGCAAAGTACTTGCTAATACTTTGGTCATAATGGGGTCATTACCCATTAAATGTCCTGCTTGGGACAAGAAGTAATATATATGCTGACTAGGCGATCCCTTTCCGTCGTATGGCTCTACCTTGAGCGGCTTATACTTCTGTAGGTATGGTATCGTATCCCATTCAGGAGGATATGGTCTTGAGACCCCTGCTTCTTTCAACTCCTTTTTATGCATTAAAGTTTCGAGTTGACTCTGTAGCTTTTCTATCTTTTCCCCATGCGGATCATAGAAAGAAAATCTATCATCTTCCTCATGCATCGAGTGGGCTTTCTCTTCCTGTTCTTCTTCATTCAGAGTTTCTTTGCCCTTTTTGGCATTATCTTCAACAAATCTAGATAACATGACTTTAAGACCTTCAATCATCTTTTGCTGCTCTCGAATCATCTTTTCTTGAGCTTCAAATCTCTGATTGATATCATCAGACTTATCTGCCATATGCGATACAGACTTCTGTAGCCGAGACGATGTAGAGGATGGAGGCGAGGCTATAGCGGAATTATCGCTGTCCTCGTCGTAAGAACCCTTCGCAAACCTTTTATAATTTCGAGGGGGAACGTCTCCTGATTTAAGTCGAGTGACGTGAGGAGGTTCTTCATCGCTCGATTCGGAATCATCATCCATTTCTACAATCTTTTTCCCTTTTCCTACCATATTGGAGGTTACAGCTCTCCATTGCTTCAGGGAAGTGGCTCTTGTCTTCTTAGCAGGGTTCTGGTTCGACTTGTTTAATCAGTCGAACACAGATATCCTGTTCTTGCTGCAGCCACAGTTGTTCATTACAGCGGACACCGCTGTAATAAGTTGCTGGCAGTGACAGGCAGGTTCAGCTTGAAGTTGTTCTATGTTTCTCTTTTTAGAGAGATAATCCCTGAGATTAGCGCCTTTAGCCGTGGAGTCAGGAGATCCATTCAACTCTTGAGAAGGTCTGGGAACCCACTGAAGTTTCTTTGACTGATCAACCCTAACTCTGGGGTCGGACTGATCCTTGCGTGGCTTAGGAATAGCCTCGCGTTTCACATTGCGGGCCTGAAGAATAGCTCCACGCTTATCCACACTAGCCTCGCGTCTCTCGCTGGCTTGGTGTGTCTTCAGAAGTTTAGCTTCTGGAATAATAGCCCCGCGTGAAGGGAAGTTCTTGCACGCTGGCTTATCTTTGTGATTAACGCAGATCATAGTTTCGCGCCTAGCACGATTTTTACGACTGACAACTATTTGCCAATTGTCCTTGCGTTCCTCGCGAGTGTCATAAGTCTTGCGTTTCTCGCAATCAGTACTGCCCTCGCGTCTCTCGCTTGGCTCAGTATCAGCTTCGCGTGGAGAATCACACGCTGACTTTGAAGAATTTTTATATTTGCGTTTCTCGCGAGTGTCAGGAATATTGCGTAACTTGCCTGTATTACTATCCTCGCGTTTCTCGCTTGGCTTAGCATCAGCCTCGCGTGGAGAACCACATGCTGGGTTTGAAGAATTTTTATACTCGCGTAACTCGCGAGTGTTGGGCATTTTGCGACTAGCGCAACCCTTACTGGCTTCGCGTCTCTCGCTAGGCTCAGTAATAGTCTCGCGTGGAAAATCACACGCTGGCTTTTTCTTACTTTTAAGGTAAGTTGTATCTTCGCGTTTAATGCGGTAAAGATTGGTCTTGCGGGTAGTGCGAGCCAGTTTGCGAGGGACCATAGCCTCGCGTCCTCTGGTGTTAGCTCCGCGTCCAAAGCGGGCTTTGAGGGCTCTACGCCTCGCTCTCCGGTTCCTGTTCCGGAGTTGGATCCTGGTCAGTCCAGTCCCCAGGTCTGCTTCGGCAACCAGAAGCTCATCCTCGGCTAGGATTTCTTGTGTGAACTCCGACTCTATAGCCGTAGTCTCCAAGGATCCCCCGTCTCTCGGTGGATACCTTTCTACCCGTCACTCGGGCATTGGAGTACATGCAGCGATAGTGTCGTGTCTTATCCAAGTCACCTGATCCGGAGGAGAGGAACTTCTCGTACTTCTGCTAGTCAATTTCAACGACCAGCGATCTATTTCGGATCCGATCAAATCAACGTCCGATTGCGCCACAATCTCTTCATCAGTGAAAGAGACGGCTCCCACTATGGTTGCCAGTTTGGGGCTATAAATACCTTCTTGGTGAAACCCTAGTGATCTTCTTTTCGGCAATTGTCTTCTTTTTAGATCCTTTGGCAATTCAAGTATGCGAGAGAGCCTTGAAGTCCGGGGTATTCTTCTTCTTCCTTTCGGTTCTTAGAGAATTCAAGTATACAAGAGAGCCTTGAGTTCGGAAAAGACCGGAGAAGACAGTCTACAATCGGCCGATATCTTCGAGAGAGAAGAGTTCGACGTTCGATCGTCCAAAAGAGCTGCTCGACAGATCCCATCGCCACTGATCCCACGAAATTTTGTAAAAGAGAGCGATAAATATAAATCCTCTCATTTGTTCTTCTTTTTATATTGTTCACTTTCATTGTAATTCAAGTTTATTCAATGGAAGGAAGCAAAGGAACTTTTGCAGCGAACAGTGTTCAGAACAGAAATTTCAATCTTCTATACCTGCTAATTGCCATAAACACAATAGGGATTTTTTTAGAACCTTTAACAAAGAAGAGACTCGCCAAGGGGGTGATTTGCGAGAATTCCTCAATAACAGGAGGAAGATGGTCCAATCACGTCCGATATGCTGCGGTGAGCAAATAATCTTTGCAATGCTCACTAATTGCAATTGTGATTTACCCCGACCCTCGATTTTCAGTCAAAAAACCAAGTTAAGGGGCAACGCACCCAAAAGAAGGCATGTTTATAAAAGAAAGATCACCAAAGATGGAGAGCTCATGTTCATAACTTCGAATATGGTAAATAAAGAAAAGAAGCAGCAAGGAAATAAATACTCTACGGATGTAGAAACTTGTCATTATACGCGACTTCAGTCAAGAATTCTAGCGCCTCCAAACTACGAAAGGTTGGCTGGGGGTCCAAACAGCGAAAGCGAAGGAGATAGTGATCACTCTACCATCGCAACACCACAATCATATGAATCTTTCAGATATGAAGATACAGCGGCCCATGTAACGGGAAGCTCCAATGAAGTGAATCAAAGACTCAAAGCACAAGAACGCTTGATCCTAGAGCAACAAAAGAGTCTTAATAAGCTTTGTATGTTGCTTCTCAAAGTGGTGGAGAAGAGTACTGAAGATAAATCAGAGAAACCTTTCGACGAGCCACCAAAGAATGATGGTGGGAATCCTGAGAAAGAAGAAAAGTTTCATTATGAAGTAGACCCGCATGCGGAAAAGATGCAGGACCAACTAGAAGTTTTGATGTGCATGAAGGACATGCAAGAAGTCGGCATTACTAGACTGTACCAAATGGAGTGAGAATTGGTTTTTTTCCCAGAAAAATATAAGTCTCTACAGTTAGGTCTTTTGATGGAAAAGGTTCTCTCAACCAGCATCTATATTACTTCTTGGCACAGACAGGTCATTTTATTGGGAATGATCCCATAATGACCAAGATCTTTGCAAGTATTTTGAGAGGACCTGATTTGCATGGTTTATACAGTTGGCTCAGGGACTATTAAGTCATGGTCTGATGTAGAGAAGGAATTCTTGCATCGCTTATTCGAAGAAGACATGTTGATCTCGGTTCATACTCTCCTAGCAAACAAACAAAAAGTGGATGAGACCGTAAAAACTTTTGTAGAACATTTCCAAGAGATGTCACTGCGATGTTCGCATGGCATGTCATAAGAAACGCTAGTGAAAACCTGCAAACACAATCTCCAAACCAATATACTCATTAAGATGGAAGCGGTGGAGTCTAAAACCTGGAAGGATCTGGTCAAATAATGGTAGCAAGCAGAGGACATAATCCAATGTATCAATGAATATCATGCCCAGATAAGAATGTCTGCAAACCGACCACAGCCACAATCACCCCACTCTAAGGAAAGGAAGGCAATGACTGTAAGGTTCTCTGCAAACAAAAGTCACAGAATATTCAAGATTTCTCTAGATCACAACAAATATATGATTTCAAAGATGAACAAGCAGTTATATTCTTTCACCTACAGAATAAAAAAGGGATGCTCAAGTTACCTAAAAATCGAAAGCCACAGGAAGCTGAAAAAACAATGATCCCAAGAATTGCCTCTACAATCAAAACATTGAGTACCTAATCAAGGATTGCTTTGTTCTGAAAGATAAAATTTAAGCACTCATTGATTCAAATGTAATCCAGCTGAAACCTGAGCAGAAAAGTGTGTTAGCAAATACAGTGACAATTACCATGGGATTCTCGAAAATCTTGGCCGGTGTAGCTCCGATCTCTATGGAAAAAATGGTGGTAAACAGTTACAACCCGTGTAATTTGAAGTAAAAAGGACTCCCCCCGATTTCTACCAAAAAAGAAGAAATCATGGGGGTGCTCCCAGACTTGGTAAAAGACGAATAATTGATTACCTCAGCGAATTCAACAAAAACTATGGGAAACATTCAATCAATGCTATCATAGCAGAGATTGAACTTGCCGGAGTCCTTATCGAGTACGAGAAGCTGGCATTGGCAAGCGAGCTTCCTTAGTACGCTCCAAACCACAATTGTACCTAAGTCATTCTCACTCACTAGCAGCCGGTATCGATTGGGGGTACCGAAAATATTGACGATAAGCGTCATGTTGCTTCTGCTGCTCTTGTTAGCCATTGAGATGGCAAATTCAGTGCTAAAAAATTCAAAGAAAAAGAAGAAAAGAAGAAAAAGAAATAAAAAATAAAAAAACAAAACAAAAAAGAAGAAAAATCAAAACAAAAAATAAAGAAAAAAAGTATGTAAAAATTTTGTTGACCAATGCCACTGAGGCAAACAAGAAGAGGAATCAACAATTTCTCGGCAACCCTAGCATACTGGGGATAATAGTATGAAATCAATAGTCAAAATCTCATGAAACAATAGAAAGAGGAAACGTTTGGCATTTAAGCCCAAATAAAAGTCTCGACAACTCATCATGCTGAGGTAAAAATATAAACTGCTCAATACTGTTAAAGCAAATGGAAGAGAACAAGTTTCTCCCTAACCTATCATACTAGGAGATAAAGCATGAATTGCCCAATGCCATTAGAGCAACGAAAAGAGAATTTATTTCTCACCAACCCATCATGATGGGGTAAAAATTATAAATTGTCCAATGCCATTAGAGTAACGGGAAGAGGATACCTTCCTTACCAACCCTATCATACTGTGGGTAAGTGTATGAAACTAAACAGCCCAAAACCGAAAGGTGAAGGGAAGAGAGAACATTTGGCAATTAAGTCCAAATAAAACTCTTGACAACTCATCATACTGAAGGGAATAGTATGGCTAATCCAACGCAAATGGCGATTGATAAAAATATATCAAATCTATTTATAACTAGGGATTTGCTAAAAAACTTGTGAACCTGTCATATTTAGATCTTATCTCTGATAGCGAGATTTGAACCATCTCATCACCATATAAATGACATCCGTTGCAAACCTGTCATGTTAAGATTTTACCTTTGACAGCGAGATTTGAACCGTCTCATCACCATATAAATGATATCCATTGCAAACCTATCATGTTAAGCTCTTATCTCTAGCAACAAGATTTGATTATCTCACCCATTTCAAACGTCACCTCATAAATACTTTAGTGAATACTTATTATTTTGATCTTGATCTGATCACTGGCTCTGTCTGCTTTTTAGGCAAGTCACTCCCAAATATGAAATCGATTCTGTCTGTTATCCAAGCGAATCACTACGGCTCTTTATACTTTCCAAGCGAGTCAATGTATAATCCTGACCTGATCATCGATTCTGTCTGCTTTTATGGTGAATCACCCCGTAAACATGTCAGCCATACCTCTGTCTATGGTTCTTTTGATCCTAACCCGATCACCCTAATTCTGTCTGCTTTCCAGGTGAATCAACTACAAATCTCAAATCGATTTTATCTATTATCTAGACAAATCACCCTGACTCTTTCTGTTTTCCAGGCGAGTCACCCTCACTACAAATTCTGAAATTAAACTTGCTATGGTCCCACCATTCGCATGATAAGTTTCGCCTTCTGCAACTTTGCCATCCAAAATCCACAACTTCATATTTGTAATATGTCCTATCTTGACTCTGTCTACCCCCATATGAGTTTACTTCAAAAAAAAAAAAAGTGGGAGTGGCTATAGAAGCAGCATCATGTATCAAGACCCAAAAGATCTATCCGAAATTCTCCGTAACATCAGTAAAGATGGCAAAACAGTATCTCCAGAACAACAAAACAACATAATGAAGTAAAATTGTTTGTTTGTTAATAAAACAAAGAAAGAAAGTAAGGTGGTACAAACAACTTTATTGTTCGAAAAGAAAAACAACAAAGAAAGGATGAAAGATTTAAGGGTTGCCTAAAATCCTTAAAATTGACTCTGTCTCTTCAAGAGCCGCACGTTGGGTTTCTTCTAAAGTGGATAGTACTTGACGGTGTGACTCGTCTTCATTGATGACTAGCTGGTGAGAAGCTTGAGCTCTAGCATCCTCGATTGCCTTACTCCACATATCAACTTCCTGTTGAAGCTGGACGTGGCAAAGAATAAGTTCATCCTGCCTCTTTAGCACTTTATCCTGCTTCGCCTGAGCAGTTGCAAGAATGGCTTGGATTTTGGCAATTGTTTCACAAGTACAGTCTATGGCAACCTGATGGGCGTCAAGCTCAAACTTTGCCCATTCTATCTCTCCACTAACAGCCTCTTCAGCACTTTATCCTGCTTCGCCTGAGCAGTTGCAAGAATGGCTTGGATTTTGGCAATTGTTTCACAAGTACAGTCTATGGCAACCTGATGGGCGTCTAACTCAAACTTTGCCCATTCTATCTCTCCACTAACAGCCTCTTGATTTGCCTAAAAATTACTAAATTCAGCAGCCCAAGCTTCTTCTTGGCAGCAAAATTCTTCTTGCCGTGTAAACAGCTCTGCTCTCCGATGGGCAACTTCGATCTCCGCTATGGCAGCAACATCAGCTCGTCGAAGGCTCTCCAACGACCGAACCTACTCATCTAAAGCAATCAGGAGGTCCCGATAAGGAGTGACTCATTTCGATCCTCCGATGTTCTCAATATTGCCTAGATAATTCAACAACATGAAACGCCCAAGCTCAACCGAACGACAGCCATCCAAGAACATGGACACACACCACCATAACAAGCGCAAGAAGTCCATAATACTATGCTGAAAAAACTATTCAAGAGGGTCATCGATAGGAACTATTTGCGTTGAAACTAGAACCAATGTTGGAGTGGGGGTCGTAGAGGGTGTCACAATGCTTGGAAAAGTTTTACCACTCAAGACAGTCATGAGGTGCTGCGAAAATGATTGCAACAATGGACGAGTGGATTTTGGAACCTTGGGTGGAAGACCCCTGAAGTTACGATGATGGTAGTAATGGGAGCAGACTCCGAAGGAGGACTCTCTTCCAGAATATTCCCAGTACTAGATCCGACCCCTTCAAAACCAGAATATTCCCAATGCTAAATCCGGCCCCTTCAAAAGAGAAAATCAATGATGGCTTGAAGATAGGAGGTACTCTAGTCAAAGACCTCACACCAGGATTAGTGGACGAAGAGGTGGTAATCACCTCTATACTTGCCGCCATAGCTGGAGGCAGAGTTGCGATAGTAGTGGCTAGCAAACTACTCGGCTGAATGTTAGCCTCTGCAAAAAGAGCATAATAAATGAATAATAAAAATATGAGCAGAATGGAAGTCATTGATGAGTACTATACACAAAAGAACACCTGCAAAGCAAGTTGATGTAAACGGAGGAGGAATATTCTTAGAAATGATTGTCTCCAACTTCTCAGGACGAAGGTGACTGTTTACTTCTGTCAGGAACAGAAGCAAAGTAGCTCTCTTCATAGGCATCCACGTCAAATGCAGCTTCACCACCATCACCGTCATGACTACTTGTGCTCGAATAATCGACACGATTAGATGATAACGATCGGCCGCAAAGCTGAAATGGAATCGCTTCGACTGATCAAGATCTTCTTTGGTGTCATTTGATGAAGATTGATTGAAGAAATTCAAAGGAAATTCAAGGAACTCAAGAGGAAAGAGAAGGGGTTCTTTGGAATGAAGGTGAAGGCAACTTAAAGAAGAAGAGGGCACTAAAAGGGGGCAGTTACTATTACTCCGCAAGGCTATTAGTCCTGCGTACTTAAATTCTAAAGAAGCTTGAGTGATATAAACTCAAGAATTTGAAGTCTAAAGTATTTCAAAACTCATTCAATATCAATAAACAAGATTTTAAAAACTTTAGAGGGGTCTTGTAGGTGGCAAAAATTGAGAAGCAAGCAAATAGCCACACACGTGAGGCTATTAGCCTCATGCACGCGAGGCTAATTGCCCCGCGCGGGGCTAATAGGCCCGCGCAGGGAAGGCAGTCTCGCATATGCAGAGCTATTTCAGTTTCTAAATTGAATTTCCTTTTAGATTTTAATCCAAATTTCGATTCTAATCATATCCAATCACTTGGAATCAAATATTTTATATCTAGATATGAATTTAGAGATGGATTTGATGGGGATCCCATCCTTATCTCGAAGGAAACCCTGAAATCTACAAATATGACCCAAGAGGAGGATTTTTGAGGATCTTTTTGGGAGAAGAGGGATTGGAGATTAGATTTCCCTGCAGAGAGCCGCCGAACCCTCGTCCAGAAACTATTCTCCACGTTCAAGACAGTTTTGGGTGTTAGATCGTCAACGGAGCATAAGAGCAACGCTCCATAGCCACTCTAGAACCCACGAACTTCTGTAAAAGAGAGAGAGACGTATTCTATAAATCTCTCTCATTTGTTTTTTCTTATCATTATAATTCAGATATTTTCATTATAATCTTTATTTATCAATGGTAATAAGAGGAAGAGCGTCTTTCGACGGAAACAGCCCCAATAAGCCCTCTTTTCCCAAGCAAAGAAAAGGTAAGAGAGTAAAATATGAGAGAAAGAGGAGAAATAGAGGAAGAAAGAGAAGAAAATTCAACCAATAAAATTTTGGAGCACTTTCGAGATTTTAACGTCGTTCAAGCCAAACATACTATTTTATTTTAGATCAAGGCCAGGGTCTGTCCAACTCGCTATAAACATGCTACTGATTATATTTTATCTTAAAATGAGTCCAGCTCACTCATAACATGCTAATATTATAATTTATTCTCTATATTTCTATTTTATTTAATTAAAATTGAATTATGTACTTGAAACTCAATAAACACCAAAAGAAGATATTATAAGACACTGACCTTTATAAATATGTGGTTGACGATAGATTCCTAATCACTGTACTATTATATTATTTCTTAATATTACTATAATTGTTACTGATTACTGAACTTTAATAATTATCACAAATTTATATATTGAACTAAATTTACTGAAATTAACAATTGATACTGAAATTGACATACACTGGGTTTATGAGAGAAATTGAGGATTTATATGATTTGTTGGCTGAACGTAACTATGCCACTGTTTCTCTTTTTGTGAGGATTGGAATAGGCTCCGATCAAAACTACTATTGTTTCTCATACGGAAGGATCGGGATAGATTCCGATCAAAACTATCACTGTTTCCCATATAGGAGGATGGGGATAAACTCCAATCAAATTACTATTCTGTTTTTTCCGAGAGTACACGAGGATGCATTTAGACTAGCAAGTTCATATCTTTCTAAATTTTCAAATACCGTTATTAAAAGATATTGACTGAAAGACAAATTGATATGCCACATGATGTGTTTAAAGGTAAGATTTTCGATCATTTTAATTGTGCATGACTTTTTATATTATAAAGATATCATTATTTTCACATACTTTACTATATATTATTGGATCGCTTTACTGAGTATGCCAGACGCAGATTGTTATTTAGAGGTAGACCTACAGAAAAGTATATGGAGCTACAAGATATATGTTATTTTTAATAGTTATTTACTTATAAGAAAATTATTATTAGTTCATATGGTTATAATTTTAGGAAAACTGAATTTATTATTATTTTAAATGAAAAATTATTATTTATTGCTATTTTTATCCATATTTATGCTGTAATGTAAATGTAATGATTACTGAGCCTTATTGAGTTATCATTCGACACCAAATGTTCTAACTTTCTACACTATAAAAAGTGGGGCATTACACCTACCACATTAAGCCCTTACCTCTAGCAGTAAGATTTTTCTTATACAACTTCCTCTCGTAGAAAAAAGTGATCTTTTAAATAAACATGTCATACTAAACTCTTATCTCTGGTAGTAAGATCCCATAATTGTATTCTTATTCAATTATAAAGATACATCACTGCTTACCCAAAGTTGCAAAGACAAAGGGGAGAGGAAATATTTGGCATGTAAACCCAAATAAAATCCTCGATAACTCATCATGCTGAGAAGAATAGCATGGGTAGCCCAATGCAAACGTCGATTAATAAAGATAAAACAAATATATTGATAGTTAGGGATTTACAAAAAATTTCTTAATAAATATGTTATGTTAAGCTCTTATCTCTGGCAATAAGACTATCCATATTACTGCTTCTTCGAAATAAGAAGTAACCACCCCCATAATAAATCTGTCATATTAAGTCTTTACCTCTGACAGTAAGGTTCTTCATAGCCCTATCAAATAGGAGATTTTCCAAATAAATTTGATACATTAAACTCGTATATGTAATAGTGATATTCAAATCATCTCATCTATATCACTTCCACAACAGAGAAGTGATCTTCCGAAATAAATCTGCTATATTAAACTCTTATCTCTGGTAGTAAAATTCAAACTATCTCTAAACTCTCAAAACAAAATTCTCTTTTGACAAGTTAACATTATTCCTCTATTAAAACCTCTTGTTACAATAACATTGCACCTCTTCCAAGACCCCATTACTATGTTAACATTACAATTCTAGCAAACCGCTTGTTACGTTAACAATGCACCTCTTCCACGACCCCATTACTAAGTTAACACTACAATTCTATCATACCTCTTAACATGTTAACACTATGCCTCTATCAAAAATCTTATATGGCATATTAACACCAAATCTTTGCCTATGGTCTTAATCGTTACGTTAACACTACACCTCTGATGGTCAGATTTTCGATCCCCTCTGCCATGTTAACAATGTACTTTTGAACACTCCGGATCACTCAGCATGTTAATCATACCTCTGGTTCTCTTGACATTTTAACACTAGACCTCTATCAAAACCTCATATGCTATATTAATGTTACACCTCTGCCTATAGTGTTGACCGTTACGTTAAGGCTACTGACTATGAGTAGAATTTGTAATTACTTTAGTTTATTTTATCCACTCATAATCCAAATTTGGTGATTAATACAAGAAATCAATGATAAATTAATTTTATTAATCAAACTCTCCACTTAATATTTTTCTAGTATTTTATAGTCCTTTTGTAGGGCTCTATATGGAAGGAAATAGAATAATCAAATTATATCTCAAATATCAGTCCAAACTAGTCATTTTACAGGTTTGGCTGTCGATAGCCAAAGAATGAACTTGATACCGAGAGTAGTTTTAGATGGGGATTTTGATGGAGTTTTGGACTGCCACAGCCACAAAAGCTATTATTTGAGAATTTCTGAAGAAAATAGAGTTTTCTATAAATAGAATTCTTACTAGGATTTTTGAGAGCCTATAAATAGTCAATGTAATTCAGAGTTTTGAAAAATATATGAGATATAAATAGAGAAATTATAGTTTTATATATTTAGTTTTTTACTCTTTCTTATTTATTAATAAACGAATCTCATTTATTTATATATTGATGGTTATGATGAGTATGAGCGGTTAAATTCTTTCATTTGTTTATATAAGGTAACAAACCCTAGAAAATTTACCGGTATATGCTTTATTTGCTTATCATGCTTGATTAATATACGTAAATTGATATTTTTGGTTCCCCATTTTGTTAGGTTTTAAATATAATTCTGAGTCTTTGATAATGTATAGTATAATGATATATTCGTTACTTAGTTTTTGATATATTGTAAACTCTTTAGGTATAGTGTATACTTAGAATTCGAATCTTTATTTTTATTATTTATATCTCATGCTTAAATAAGTGCAAAATACATATAGGATTAATCCAGAAAGTTAGCCAAATTATCAAGTTAACAACTTTATTTGATTTTATACTTTAAAGATATATTTTCTAGTTGTAGGAAGATCACATGATCTATGCAGCTGAGATAAACAAGCATAAGCATATTCAATAAATTATTCTATAGGGAGTTAACTCATCTAACCAATAATTTCATTTTTAAGTAAATTAAAATTCTTCAATCTTTAATTTTAGTTAACTAAAAATTAAATTTTTTTATTCCGTAATTTATTTCTTTAGTGTATAATACAATAATAAAACAATTCTTGAGAGAATGATCTTGGGTTATCATCCTTTTACTACTTTCAATCTCTTACATTTGGGAGTGTACGATTTAGATTACTCATTATTGTGCCTTCTTTAAAACTTATTAAAAGAAAAAAACATATCTACACTCATTCATTTCCATCATAATTCACACGACAAATTAATAGTTAGTGACAAAAAAATAAGAAAATAAAAGGGCTGAATACTTCATTTAATAGCTTTTGCAATAATAAAACCATCACAAATGATAGAACCATCCTAAAAGATGAATCTCAAAAGAAGGGTCTCAACGAAGGGAACAAAAACCACTAATATAATAGTTTAAATTTGCTTAAGAAAAAAAATATTAAATAGCTCAATTATCATCAAGAACTATATGGGGAAAGGAGTGTTGAGTGTTATTTACATTTTCTTTAAATTTTATCCTTAATTAGATGTTGGAGACCCCCTCCCCCCTTCTCATGTCTAAGTTTTTAGCTTTGTTGCTGGTTGTTGGCAGTGAAAATTTCTAAGTTAAAAGGATTTTCCACAACAGAACGCGGAACCAATTCAGTAGCCCCGCATTTGGTTATATTAACCCTGCATTTGAATAAAACACAGAGATGTTTAATAGCTCCGCGTTGATTCCGCAGTCTGGCTAGCATTAGCCTCGCATTTGAGTGAAACGCAGAGATGGTCAATAGCTCCGCGTTAGCTCCGCATTTTGGTTATTTAGTGCCACGTTTTGATGCGATTAAAGCTCCGCGTAAGCAGATAACCAGAATCTCAAATTGATTGAGATTATGATTTAGGCTTATCTAAACACCCGAATCGAATTTAATCAGAATTCCATCAGAACTAAGATATTTGATTGGAATCTTTGAAGAATCCTTGATGAATGCGAGTTCTATTTAGATAGAAACTCTTACATTAACCTGGGGCTATAAATACCTTCCTGGTGAAACCCTAGGGATCTTCTTTTCGGCAATTGTCTTCTTTTTGGATCCTTTGGCAATTCAAGTACGCAAGAGAGCCTTGAAGTCAGGGGTATTCTTCTTCTTCCTTTCGGTTCTTAGAGAATTCAAGTACGCGAGAGAGCCTTGAGTTCGGGAAAGACCGGAGAAAACAGTCTACAATCGGCCGATATCTTTGAGAGAGAAGAATTCGACGTTCGATCGTCCAAAGGAGCTGCTCGACAGATCCCATCGCCACTGATCCTACGAAATTTTGTAAAAGAGAGCGATAAATATAAATCCTCTCGTTTGTTCTTCTTTTTATATTGTTCACTTTCATTGTAATTCAAGTTTATTCAATGGAAGGAAGCAAAGGAACTTTTGCAGCGAACACTGGTGTGTGTGGCTAAGGAGAGTGAGAACTAATTTTTTCTTTTGATTAAAGAAATTGATTCTTCTAATTTCATTTGCAGCTTACAAATATGAGAGAGTGATGTTTTTGATGCGGATAAGTTGGTTAGAACTAAAATAAAAAGATTAAATTCTAAATTTTCATCTCATCCTTACTTAACCCCTCCATGACACATTTGCATTTATAATGATACATCTAAGCCCAACAGCAATGCACCAACTTGCATGCGGAATGTTTAAGGAAGATGTGAGGTGGGTAAAAAACGGAAATTTCTAAATTTAAAAAATTAATATAATATCAATTATAATTTACGTTTTTCCAAATATTACCAAATTAATATAAGATGTAGTGCTCAATGAGATAGACACTAAAAAAATATCTGTTTATCATTTTAATGTCCAGAGTGAAAGAAATAATTTATCGAACTTATTATAAGAATAATTTAATATTACAAAATTAGTAATAAATTTGAAAATATTTATTTGGGAATATTTTTGAACTGTTTCGCAAAATTTTTGAAAAGCATAAATATTAGAAAAATAATATCTATGAAGACATATTATTTAGAGTTATAAATTTTAAGTTAGTTCACTAAAAATCATTTCGACGACCAAAATTGACCTCAATAGCCTTAATTTGGCACATCCAAATCCAGATAAAAAATATGAGTAGTACGAAATTTGGGATATTACAATTGCCCACCTCTATTTTTGCTATACCTTCTACGTTAGCCTGACGCAAAGTTGTTCTCCCCAAAATTCTTACTTTCTTCCATTAAATAACTTAATTACAATAAAAGATGAAAAAAAAAAACAAATAATAGAATTTATAAATTATCACTCTCTTTTACAATAATTGTGGGCTCTATGTGGTGATAGAATCTATCAAGTAGCTCATTTTGACGATCTGACGTGAAAATCTTCTACTCGATGAAGATGATGGCCGACCCTAGCTTTTTTCTCTGCTAGTCCAATGAATTCAAGGCTCTCACGCGTAACTTGAATTCTGAAAAGATCCAAAAAGCTCCTCAAAGGCTACCTCAAGAGGGTATTTATAGCCTTGAATCAATATAAGAGTTTCCAATCAAATAGAATTGGAAGGTAGTCGTATTCATTAAGCATTCTAATCAAATATGTTAGTCTTAATTTAAATCTCTTGAATATAAATTCTGATTGGACTCAATTCAGGTATTGAATAAACTCAAATTTCAATCACAATCAATTAAGAATTCTAAGAAATCGGCTCACGCGGAGTTAAAATACTCTACACGCGGAGATATTGACTTAACTCCGCGTTTTACTCAATGCAAGGCTAAATCTTAAACAAACGCGGAGTTACGATGTTAGCTCCGCGTTCTGCTTGAAAATTTCCTTTTTTATTACTTTTGGAAATTTTACCATCAACAGAACCCCCTCCAAAATTATCAGAATGGGTTATAACTTAGCAAATTTTGAAATACTTTAGATTTTTTTATTTACTGTACTTGAACGTGGAGTTAATAATACCAAGTTATCCTCGCGTTTGCAGTTTAACGTGCTAATACGCGAAGCTAACTAGCCCTGCATTTTACTGAAAACTGCTCTAATCCTCGCACCGAATACCAAGGGGTGGGTTTTTCATTGAAATAGAGTTTTCACTCTTCTTCTTCCTCACTTAGAGATTTTTGAAAACCCAAGAACTTAGAGCTCATGCGATCCAAGAACCCTAGCTTTCGATCGATTTTCTCACTGATTTTCGTCGATTTTCTTCAAGATTTAGAACTCAATGGCGCCCAAGAAGAGCACCTCGTCACGCGCCTCCTCGCCATTGGCGGCCGGCGCGAGCAGCGGCAATAGCGACCATGGCAGTGGCCGCAGCGGCAGCCTAGTCTATGCCGCTCCAATTGGAGGTAAGAATCTCCATTTTTGGATCCTTTGGAGTGATTTTGGAGTGATTTGGCTCGGTTTTGATCGGCCAATTTCCTCCTTTGCCGGCGAAATCATCGTCGTTTTTCGGCCAAACGGCTTGGAGAAGAAGAAACCTCTGGTCTTCTTCTACGCGAAGCTACTGCATTAGCTTCGCGTTTTTAGCTTATTATCCGAGATTATTTCTGACTGTCACGTTTATTACACGAAGTTACAGATTTGGCTTCGTGTTTTATCTTTTAGCTTCGCATTTTACTCAAACATGAAGTTACTGATTAATTTCGTGTGAACCTATATTTTTTTTAGCTCTGCGTTTCCATACTTGAAAGTTTTTTCAACTTTTTCTTAAAATCTTTTCTAACTCTGATTCTTCTTTTTGCAGTTGGCTACTCAGTGGATCCTTTCTCCCACAGGCATCACTTTGGATTTGTTGAGGGTGCAGACTTAGTGACCCAGTTTCGGCTCACTAGTAAGCTTCCTGCCAGCAAGCCAGGTCTCAGAGAATGCAAAAAAAAACTAATAAGATATAGCCCTGCCACTGTAAGGGAAATCATCACTGATGCTCCCTTTGAAGCGATGAACCGAGAAAATTTGGAAAAGCCAGCATTCCTTTTTGGCGACGCGATGCAGCATTCAGATGAAATTTGTTTGAAGAAAAGAGCAAGTGGCGTCACCAGACAGGAGACTTGTTGATATTCCTACCTGATATGGAACGAAGCTATCATCTGGTTTATCTTCAAAGGTTATCAGCTCATCGCGAGTTAGAGTGGGAACTAACTTGGGAGTATGACGGGATTGCTACAGTAAAGTTTGTCGCACATGGGGCCTATCAAGATGGTCCTAATAGGTGTGTTACTGGACTCCTTCCAAGTAGAATTACTAAGGAGCACCTAGTTGGGAAAGTCTCGGTTCGTGCTAAGACTTTTCTCAGTGAATTTGTAGTCAAATATGGCCAATACTCTGCAAAGGACCTCAGAATGCCTGGCTGGATGGTTTCGTCTTGTCAAGTACATGATGGATCGCCATGAAGAAACCCTCAAAGAGATTGGTCTCTACAAGGCCATCAGGAATGTCCAGTTTGGCTTGCTCCAGAACTCATACCATCTCTTTAGTCTCTTGGAGATGTATAACCCTGAAACTGGCACTTTCTTTACACCAGTGGGTGAGTTAGGACTTGCTCTCCATGAGATGTATGAAGTGACAGGGTTGTCAATGGACGAGGTTCCTTATGAAGAATACATCCCTACCTGCCGAAGAGATGGTTAAGACAATGGATGAACGCATCTACACGACATATTAGGAGATGATGTGCCATTACCGTATATGTCTCGACCATGCTGGAGTGAGGAACCAAGGGATCGGTCACAAGAAATGGACGGATTATCTCTTCTTGAATCTAAAGGACAGTCTGCCTATGGTCTGTGGACTCTAGCCCGTTGGTGTCGAGGAAATCAAATGGCGCATTGTAGAACTGGAAGCCACAACTTATACCACCAAGTCAAATGAAGGACGGTTTAACCCTGATACGGTTTTCCAAAGCTTCCATTATCAGGCCCAGCTCCCCATATCTAATAGGGGTTTAATTGCTGGGTTCCTGATGTTGTGGCTGAAGAGATAAGTCGTCCCTTCACTACCCAAAGATGCCATCACGAAAAATGTGGTTTATCCTGCCGTCTTATTGGCTTACGGATGACCATTTGGGCTTCTTCCCGCAATGGTTAGCAACCTTCAGAGTGGGCTTCGCGCACTCTGCAATGGTTTGATCCTTAGTGATAAGGCCAAGGCCACGAAGGGGAAGGTTGCCAAAGGGAAGGGATTACAAGAAATGGTGATGGTGAAGACACTAAATCCTAGGGTGAAGATGCCCTACACATGTCTGATGGCCCGGCTGTCATGCACTGCCCCTCATTAATGAGTGCGGCAGACTATTGCCCGATGGACAAGCCGTTCTTTGTGAAGATGTATGAACGCTCCACTTGGAAGAGCCATTATATGTCGGTGATCCGTAAAACACTTCAACATCATCAAAATTATGAGATCAACCGTTGCTTCCCCGACTTCCCATGCGGAGAGTACGGGTCAAAGTTTAAGGATGCTTTAGGGCCAGATAATTTTTTCCCCCTATCTTCAGGGGCATTCTAGTGGTTACTAAGCATCCGTCCCGGACACGGTGTATTGGCAAGATACCATGTGTTACATAGAGTCGTATGCTCCAAGCTGCTTTGCTTGTCAATTCGGATATTCGCAGCTCTATGTAGGGAATCTAAATAAGAAACTGGCATAAGAAGGAAATTTGTAAGAGGGAGCATGAGGTTGGTTCCACTTTGTTGCCGGAGGAACTGGAGCCGAATTTACGCTGCCCTAGAAATCACTAGTGAAATCACCAGTTCTAAGTATGGCACTCAATTTTTGTACTTGGTACAGTGTCGCAAATGCAGCAGTTCCAAATTTTTCAATAAACCATAGTTGCTGTAAAGAGATTGAAGCATTCTACTCTCGCTAAAAAGGGGCTAAGAGAGTTAGAGTAAAAGGAATTGATGAATTCCTTGACATGGCGGCTGCCCCCTCTGATGATGAGAATTCTAGCAATGATGGCATTGATGATGACACTGGCGCTAGAGATGCTCCCCAACCAGCTAGGGATGATAGCACTCATCCACAAAGCCCCACAATAAAGCATCACTGGATATCCAGAGGCGAACCAGCTTAGAAAAAGAAGAAATTAGCTGAACAGACTCTGCCGATGGTTATCCCTGAAGAAGCAGCAGTCCGGTTTGCAGCTGATCTTTTTGCTTCAACTCTGCCTACGGTGCCTGCCAAAAAAATGTGCTTACAGAACCCCTGAGTACTGGTGGTGTCGGAGATACAACTGCTCCTGGTTCTCCAGAATGCACTATAACGATGCAACCTCAAGGTAGCGAAACGGGTGCGCTTCTGGAAATTGCTTTAGCTCCTCCCTCCAGTCCAACTATAGGACTCGTATCTACTGGTATGATTATGATCTTTTAACTTTATATTTTATTCTTCTTGTATGTATATATGTGATACTTTTGTCTACTTTCGAGATCCAAGTAGTTAATTTCATTCACCTATGCATTCACTACCAAAGTAGAGTTCGAGAAGCTGGTGAATTATTCAGGCACCACTGGGTCAGTTGGTGGACTAGGTAGCTTTGCAGAAGGGTTTGATGTGGACTACTTCACACCAGCTCCACATTATGTTCCTTCTTTAACTCCTCCAATCAATGAGCTAGGGGGTGACGATAGGACAGATATTGCTGCCCCTAGGACCCGAGAAGCTCCTCCTTCTCCGAATTTACCGTCTCTAACACCGACTGTTTGTTCTGAAGATACTTATTCGGTTGTTGTCGGCTCGCCATCAGCTCCTCAGCCAGCTATGCTACCGCCATCAACAATTATGGCTATAGAGATCCCATCATCTACTACTTCTGCTCTAGCTCTCTTACCAATGGGTGACAAAGATAATTTGAAGTTCTCCTTTGAGGTCACCTCTGCTACGGGAGGGGTTTCAGGCAGAGACACTCCATCAGAGTCTACTCCTCTTGGTGAAGTTGCTCGAATGACTGGCACCAGCAAAACTTCTCCTTGCGTCCGCAGTTCAGCCAGTTCCTTATTGACTTTACTGGCCCCGCATATTATGAACCTTGTGCAAGGACGAGCTTCCTCTTCATCAACTTCTGTCACATCTTCCTTAGCGTTGCCTGCGCTTAATTTAAACACTGCTGATCCTCTTGAGGAATTTTTTAATCACAATGTTAATGACTTTATGCGGCTGCTAAGGAGATGTATTGGAATGATTTTAGATGGGAGAGACTTCTTGGAATTCGGATGCCCAATGTTGGATAGTTATCTGGACAACATTGAGAGGATTGAGGGACGTGACCGAGCAGCTCCTTATCAAACCCGCCTAGAAGCCTTAGAAGATCAGGTACAAACGCTGAACACACTTTGTTGAGCGGATGTGGAAGCGATTACCGAAATTGTAGTGGTGCAGCTTCAAGTAGAATTAATGGCTCATCAAGCAGAATTGAGGCGCCAGGAGGAAACTGGTCTCAACAGTTAGCAGAACTTAGTGCCAGTCAGAAGACAGTCCTCCATGGACTAGAAAAAATAGACTTTGAAATCGAGGGGAGTCAGACGACCATTCTTAGAGCCCGGGAGACTATTACCAAAACTCAGGGTATTTTAGAAGCCAGTGAGTCTAGGCTGGAGGAGTCGGTGAAGAGACGAGAGGAGTTGATCCTTCAACAAGGACAACTTGAACAGGAGGGCATAGTGAGAAGCCGATCCATTGAAGAAACCTGTCAGCAGTTGACTCAACAACTCGTTATCAATGATGATGAGTTGCGTCATCGGGCCTTGCACTCTGTAGAAAAACCCTGTCGTCGAGTAATTGACGAGACGGAGAATAAGCTGAAGCTTCTAGAAGAATTTTAACCTCCTAGTATCTCTCTTTTCTTTTCTACTTTTGTTGTAATAAAGAAATCAAGAATTTTTTGAATTATTTTATTCTTTTGTAACTTTATCCATTATTTTCAATTTATGAATAAAGATAATTCTTTGATTCTTCTATCTGTTGACTTCAAAATTTTTCTTGATCAATAATGTGAAATTTTGGCAAAGCAGTCCAAGGCTCGTTTGCGTAACTTGGATTGCTGATACAGGGGTGATCGGATCAAGATTATTGATTTTGGCGGAGGCACTTAATTGCACATGCCTAGTAATTAGAGGAGAATAGTCCAAGTGCTCTCACGCATAACTTGCATAGATATAGGGATAACCATACTACAAGGGATCAGAACCGAGTTTTTTTTGAAGCTTACATATAGTATTTCTTCAGAAATTTGCCATTAATAGGCATCATCATCCTGTCACAATTTTGCTTCATCAAGCGATAAACTCCATTTGAGTATACCGTCTCCACCACGAATGGTCCTTCCCATTTAGGTTCAAACTTGCCCTTAGTTTTTTGAGTCATAATCATTGGCCTTTTAACGGCTAGAACTAAATCCCCTTACTTGAAAGTTCTCTGTTTGATGTTCTTATTGAACGTTTGTGAGACTTGGGCTTGATACAACTCAATTTGTTGTTGAGGCCGGAGATGCCTTTCATCTAGCACTTCTAATTCCCGTAGTCTTTGTTGATGTCGATCTTCTGTCATTATTTTCATGGCCAACGCTACCCTTAATGATGGTATCTAAATCTCCAGTGGTAAGACGGCCTCGCTTCCATATACCAAGGAGAAAGTGGTAGCTTTAGTAGGGGTGCGAACGGTGGTGCGATAAGCGCACAAACACTCTCCTAACTTCTCATCCCAGTCCCGCTTGTTGGAAGAAATGAATTTCCGAAGAAGCTTAATAATTATTTTATTAAAAGCTTCAGCCAGTCCATTAGCCCTGAGATTATATGGTGTTGAAGCAATATCTTTGATTCTGAACTTGTCGCAGAATCGTGAAAATCTCTGGCCAATGAATTGTGGTCCTTTGTCATGAATGATCTTTCGAGGGACACCAAAGCGATAGATAACGTGATGTCTAATGAATTTAATTACATCCGCTGTCTTTACTTCTCTTATGGGTACAGTTTCGGCCCATTTTGAAAAATAATCGGTTATTCCAAGTATAAACCGATGTCCTCTGGAGGACAGGAGAGTTATCGACCCCACAATGTCCATCCCCATGCCTCAAAGGGCCAACTGGCGACAGTAGTATGTAAGTATTCTAGAGGTTGATGAATGAAGTTAGCGTGCACTTGGCATGCATGGCATCGTTTAGCGTATGTCATTGCATCAGTAATCATTTTTGGCCAGTAATATTCCAGCCTTCTTATACGATCTCCAGGTTTCAGGCCGGGTTGATGGGCTCCACATATTCCGTCATGCATTTCTTTGAGCATCTCATTGGCCTCTTCTTTTGAGATGCAGCGTAGTAAGAGACCGTCATTTGACTTTTTGTATAAAGTTTGAAGCGTGGGATCATAATAGAATTTTTGAGCCTTTTTCTTTATCGAAGCGGCTTCTTTAGGATCCTCTGGCAACATCCCATACTGGGCATAATCCACAAACGAAAATCGTCAGTCGTGGGGTTCCAGAGTTAGGCCTACTTGGCATGCTTCTTTGGCCTGAAGAATTGTATCAGGATAGAGAAGTTCCCTACTCCCAATAGTGATAGTCTTAGTTGATCCTGACAAAATTGCCAATGTCATGGCTAATGCTGTGAGGGCATCTGCATAGATATTCTCATGTCAAGGTATGTTATTGATGTAGAATTGCTCAAAATAATTTGCCAGTTCTAGGGCTAATTAATGATAGGTGATGAGGGCTTCATGTTTGACTTCATGCTTGCCCGTCATTTGATTGATGATAAGCTTAGAGTCTCCATATGCCTCTAAACAATTCACCTCCAGTTGCAAGGCCATGTTTAGACCAATAATGAGTGCATTATACTCTGCCACATTATTTGTGCAAGGCTCTATTAATGAGTAGTTATTAGGAACTATATGCTTGTGTGGTGATATAAGTATCACTCCCACTCCTGCAGCAGATCGTCTTACAGCACTGTCAAAAAATATTTGCCATGATCATTCTTCGCTAACCGTATTGACTTCTGACGGCTGTTCTGGGGTATTTTGTGACAACTTAGAGTCCGTTGAGACAAGATAGTCGGTGAGAAAGTCAGCAATTGCTTACCCCTTCATGTCTTTCTGAGGAACAAAGTGGTTGTCATATGGTGATAATAGCAATGCCCATTTTGCTAACTTGCCATTTAATGATCTTGGTTTTGTCATGAGGATTTTCAGAGGGTTGACCAGGGATATGACATGAATTGTCTGCCCTGAAAGATAATGTCGCATTTTCTAGATAGCGAATACTAGGGCTGAACATTCTTTTTCAATTGGGGTGTACCAATATTTGGCTCCCATCATTGTTCGATGCAGATAATAAAGAGCATGTTCATGACCATGCTTATTATATTGAGCGAATAGCACTCCTAAGGTATGATCCATGGCCCTTACATATATAAAAAATGGTCTTCCTGGGATGGGGGTCATGAGGACAAGAGGGTTCATGAGATATTCCTTAAGGTTATCAAATACTTGTTGACATGCTTCGTCCCATATAAAGGAAACCCCCCTCATCATGAGTTTAGCGAATGGTTGACATCATCCTGATAAGTTAGAAATAAAGTGGTGAATATAAGCTAACTTTCCTTACAACCCCCCTAGCTCTTTGAGATTCCGGGGCGGCAACATTTCTTTGATTGCCTTTATTTTGTCGGGATTAAGAAAGATCACTTTTGAAGTAACCACGAACCTGAGGAATTTTCCACTAGATACCCCCATGAAGGATTTAGCAGGTTCATTTTTATGTGATGTCTTCGCATGATATTGAAGACTGTCCTTAAGTCCTGAAGATGATCCTCTTTGTTTTTGCTTTTGACAGCTAAATCATCCACGTAACATTCAACGGTTTTACGCAGATGTTCTTTGAATATAATGCTCATTGCACATTGATAAGTGGTACCGACATTTTTAACCCAAAGGGCATCACTGTATAACAGTATACTCCCAACGGTGTTCTGAAGGCCATATACTTTTCATTATCTAGGTACAACTTAATCTGGTTATAACCCAAGAAGCCATCCGTAAAGGACATCCTCTCGTAACCGCATGTATTATCAATCATTACATCAGTAATTGAAAGGGGAAATTTATCTTTAGGAAATGCGGTGTTTAAGTCCTGAAAGTCGATGCATATCCGGATTTTGCCATTCTTCTTACGAACCGGCACTATATTCGCTACCCAGTCAGGATGTTGTTCTTCTTGAATGAATCTTGATGTTATAAGTTTATTAACTTAGGCAATTATGGCCTCCATTAATTCTGGTCGGAAGGGCCTTTTCTGCTGTTTAACTCGCTTGGCATCTTCTCTAATATTTAACCAATGCGTAGCGATCTGGGGATCGAGCCTGGGCTTATCTTCATAACTCCATACGAACACATCTATGTATTTTTTAATAAGGGTTATAAGTTCCTCCTTCTCTATGGGAGTTAGTGTGTCGCTTATAAAAATGGGTTTTGGATTCTCTTCCGTTCCCATATTGACTTGTATCATTTTATCTTCTGTGGATGGGTAACGTTATTCAAAACGGACATCCCAAAGAGTATCCATATGTTTAGCCCAAGACTCATCTTGAATGTCAATTGGTTCCTCGTCGCTTTCGAGGCTGAAACCATATTTGCAGCTAGAGATTGAAACAAAGTACCGGTACTTACATCGGAATAGTGATTTGATGGATAAATATCTTCGTCAGTCGAAGAGGTTTCCACTAGTGATAAAGAAGTGGATACATACCCTAACCCCCTTCGGGTCTTATGGTAGTAGTCTGAGCTTTTCCCTCTTGGTCTAAATGAGGGTAAGAGATTTTGCCGTCCTTTTCCAAAGTTTAATCTCGGCTTTTGGATAAAATTATAACCCATTTTCTCCATTATATGTCGGAATTTTTGTTCATAGAAGTGAAATTGTGGTGATATTTATTCATCACTTTCACTACTTTGCCTTTGGTTTGGTGACGCAACCACCTTATCGAAAACAATAGGTTTCTGAGATACCTGTCGAGAGGGTACTTCAAAGCAATTGTCTTGTCTTTTCATTATTTCGGACTGAGAAAGGAGGGACAACCTGATTGGCAAGTGATATGCCGCCAGAACTTCAAATTCGGACAGGCCATCTGCCTTAGTAGAAATACAAGAAGGTTCAGATTCTGTAGCAACAGCAGGCTCATAAACTAAGTTTATGTTTTCATTGATAACCCATTCGTCTTCATCACTAGCAACCTTTGTTATATTAATTCCATTAAAGTCAATATTAGGGTTTATCTCATAATCACCCATCATTTTTGAGGATTCATATTCAGTAACTGTTTCATTACCACTATCATCAGGTTCTTCAGATTCTTTGGGGATCTCATGGGTCAGCTTGTATAACATTGCATCAGTGAAATAATTCTCCAACCCTTTAAATGGTTGTTTATCCACAATTAAAGTCCGGACTTCTTCTTGCTCATCACAGTATTTCATGCACTGATAGAGAGTCGACGGAACTATCATAGAGGTATGAATCCACGGTCGCCCCAAGAGAATGTTATAAGATGTGTCTACGTCAATGACGTAGAACATAACATCTGTCCTCAAGTCTCCGATCTGACATCGGAGTCGAATCATACTAAGGGGACAGCTGTCGTTGGTATTAAATCCATATATCATGGTATTTGTTAGGGTGAGGCGATGAGGTGAGATCCCCAGTAAGTGCATCAGCTGTCTCGGGATGACGCTTAGTGCAGACCCTGGATCAATTTGAATGCGCTCTACTTTTGTGGATCTGACATTCCCGGTGAAATATAAAGGTCTATTGTGCTTTATATTTCTCACATGCATGTCTTCTGGCGAGAAAGTTATCTGCGGGACTTGCCTCCTCACTTGGTGACAACGGGGTCGGAGTCTTGTTCCTTGTTGAATGATTCTATAATCTGTGCCAGAAAAGATTCAGAATCTGCCAAAACCTCTCTTAATACTTTCCGAGTTGACTTTGATAATCGTAACAACTCATAGAGTGTAACTCGAGCTGGAATATTAGCCAACTAAGTTATGATGTCAAATTGGAATGAGGCATTTTGACTTCTTCATCTTTCTTTGAATTCTTCTAGAAACGAAGCCCTTTTTGTTTCGCAGGTTCCATGTATATTTCCTTAGGGCCTACTCTTGTGTAATCTTTGAGATAAGCCCTGCCGGACCGAGTACCAAAGGGACCTGCCTCATCTTGGTGAGTGGCCATAATTATGGCCTCTTCTTCTGAGTCTGTCAGTGCGTTCGCAACTACATATTCTTCTTTAATTTTTGCGAAAATAGTATTACTAGTCCGCTTCCTTCTTTGGACATTTGACGAAGTCCACTGCTCATCCTGCAACAGATCGGGATGAGCCCACATGACTTCACCTCTTTGCATCATCACAGGAGTATGTCCTTTTTGTGTCATCTCATGTGGGTCATGATTCCTCACAATAAGTTTTCCTGATGGTACCGAAGTTACTCCTGCGGGGAACTCATTGGTTCCTACGATCAGGGTCGCTATATTGGCGGTAACTTTGTTCTGCTCCTCTTTTAATGTCAGAACTCCGGCTTCTATCAATGCCTGGATTCGGTTTTAAAGAGGATAGCAATTTTTGGTCGGGTGTCCGACATTCTGGTAGTATAAACAGTAATTAGGGTCATTAGTTTTTCCTGCATCGTCCGGCTTTCGATTTTTCGGAAGCTTTAACATACCCTTCCTGAGGAGGAGATGGAACAGAGTGGGTGTCTATTCCGCTTTAAAAGTATAGGTCATCTCCTGTCGGGGCCTATTTTGACTTGCACCTTTTTGGTTTTGAGGTCTTGAATTTGAAGGATTCGCTTGCTTTGGAGTAGCATCAGAGTCATTACAGCCTTTCCCTTATTCTTATTATTATTTTGTAGGTGCAAACTGTTGTTTCCAAGATTTCTCATTCTACGAGATTTTTCAACTCAGCGAATCAAATCCTCCACTTGCTCTCCTTATTTGAGCAAATCTTTCCAAGTCTTAGACTCCACGGCTCCCATCTTTAGCAGCACGTTGTCTTAAAATTATGTATGCAAGTTTCTACTAGAGTTTCTTGAGCCATTTAGTGTTTGTAATGCACGGATTTTTTCCGGAATCTTTCTATAAAATCTTTCACTATTTCTTGTTCCCCTTGCTTTGTTGCGAGGAGGGAATGAACCGAGATTTCGGTGTCATCCTCGAAGAAGAGTGCAAGAAGTGCTTTTCAACATCGTACAAGGTATTAATAGTATCTGGGGGCAACTGCATAAACCACGTGAAAGCATGCCCTCGCAGAGTACTTATGAATACCTTAGTCATTACTGGATCATTACCCATCAAATGTCCTGCTTGAGACAGGAAATAATATATGTGTTGATTGGGAGATCATTTCTCGTCATACGGCTCCAACTTGAGGGGTTTCTATTTTTTCGGATATGGTGCGAAATCCCACTCAAGCGGGTACGGTCTTGAAACCCCCGATTCTTTTAGTTCTTTTTTGTGCAATAGAGCGTCCAATTGGCTTTGTAATTTCTCGATTTTTTCTTCATGAGGATCATGGAAGGAATATTTGTCATCCTCCTCATGTACCGAATAAGCCTTTTCTTCTTTAGTTTCTTCATTCGTCGTAAACAGTGTCTCCTCGTCTTTCTTTGGTGTCTTTCCGAGGAAGAAGTTTTAGCTTTATCTTCCACTATTTTTTGGGTATTCTCGACTACCTTTAAGACCATCATCTTGAGATCCTCAATAGTTTTTTATTGCTCTCGGATCATCTGCTCTTGTGCTTCAAACCTCTGATCAATATCGTCGGACTTATCCACCATGTGTGATGCTGATTTTTGTGGTCGAGAAGACGTAGAAGAGTGGTGAGGCTATGGCTAAGTTGTCACTATCGTAATCACAAGAATCTTTTACAAGTTTCTTGTAATTTCGAGAGGCGACGACACCTGATTTGAGCCGGGTGAAATGATGAGGCTCTTCATCATCGAATCTGAATCATGCTCCTTATCTATGACTTTTTCACCCTTGCCAACCATGTTGAAGGTCACCTCTTTCCATTCTTTTCTTTTGGTTTTGCTGTTAAGATCACTTTTTATTCTTTTTGAAGTGTTTTGGTCCGACTCAGTTATCCTGTCAAACACTGATACTCTCTTCTTGCCGCAGCAACAATTATCCAATGCGGCAGATTTCGCTGTTATGAGCTGCTCACAGTGGCAAGTTGAATTTGGTTAGACTTGAGTTGCACTTCTCTTCTTTGTTAACTACTCTCTGAGATCGGTGACCCTAAATGAAGGATCGTGGGGCCCACCTGGTTGTTGAGAGGGTCCAGGGGCCCACTGAAGCATTTCAGAGTCATTGAGGGCGATTGTTATCCAGTACCTCTATTATTAGCCTTGATTCTATATTTAGGTTGTTTTATGCGGAGCTGGATGATAACTTCGCATTTTGAAGGATTTACGTGAAGCTAGGAAATAACTTCGCGTTTTACGCTAGCCTCGCATTTTACATTGGCTTGGCATTTCTAAAGAAATTCATCTTCTGGTTTTTGCTTAGCCTCACGTGGAAAATCACACGCTGGCTTCGCCGTACGTTTTACGCAAGAATCCTTGATTTCACGATTAACGCTTGGCTCAAGTTTAAGGTTAATAACTTCACGTGGAAATTCACACGTGAGATTATCTTTGTGATTAATTAACTTTGCGATTTACGCGATAGTAGTAAGCCTTGCGATTAATGCAAGATTTACTGGCTTCGCAATTAATGCTAAGCTCAGTTTCAGCCTCGTGTGGAGAGTTTCTATCATACGCTGGCTCTGTCATAAGTTCACATTTAACGTGATCTTGACTGGTCTTACGATTAATACAAGCCAGTTCGCAGGGTGCAATAGCCTCGCGTTCTGCCACTTCGTTAGCCTCACATTTAATGCAGGCTTTGAGGGCTCTCCGCCTTGCTCGACGATTTCAATTGCGAAGTTGAGTTTTGGTCAAACCAGTTTCTGGGCCTTCTCCAGCAGCAATGAAACCTTCCTCTATTAGGGTTTTATGCCCAAACATCGGCTCTATAGCCATGGGCTCCAAGGGTCCCCATTTAATAGTGGATTCCCGATTATCCGATTTACGGATATTGGAGCTCACACGGCAATAGCGCCGCATTTCGATTAGGATACCTGATCCACAGGAGAGATACTCCTCGTACTTCTGACGTTCGATTTCCACGACAAGCATATCAACAATGGATCTGATCTTTTCTACATCAGATTGCTCCACGATCTCTTTTCTAGTAAAAGAGATGTCTCCCATTGTGGTCGCCAGTTTATTCTTTTCAAAAATTCTTGTTTTCTTCCATTGAATAACTTAATTACAATGAAAGATGAATAAAAGAAAACAAAAGAGAGGATTTATAGATTATCACTCTCTTTTACAATGAAATGGGGCTTTATGTGTCGATAGAATCGATCAAGTAGCTCCTTTTGACGATATGATTTGGAAATATTCTACTCGATGAAGATGACGATTGGCCCTAGCTTTTTTTTCTCTACTGGTTCAATGAATTCAAGACTCTCATGCGTAACTTAAATTCTAAAAAGATCCAAAAAGCTCCTCAAAGGCTACCTCAAGAGGGTATTTATAGCCTTGAGTGAATATAAGAGTTTCCAATCAAATAGAATTTGAAGGTAGTCGTATTCATCAAGGATTCTAATCAAATATCTTAGTCTTGATTTAAATCTCTTGAATATAAATTCTGATTGGACTCAATTCAGGTATTGGATAAGCCCAAATTTCAATCACAATCAATTTAGAATTCTAAAAAATATGCTCACGTGGAGTTAAAATACTCTGCACGCTGAGCTATTGACTTAGCTCCGCGTTTTACTCAATGCGAGGCTAAATCTTAGCCAAACGTAGAGCTAACTTTTTGGAAATTTTCTTTTTTTATTACTTTTGGAAATTTTACCATCAACAAAAGTATTCAAAACTTGAAACTGTTTGTCCAAATCATCCATGTGAGCTTGGTAGAGAGCTGCTTGATCAGACCCCAATACTTGAGATATTGTCTACCTGATTAACATAGGATGCCCAATCTTGAAAGAATCATGACCCCATAGAGCCATAGAGATACAACCGTTGAGCATTCAAAGTCGCTAAATTTCTATATGTTTGTTAGCTTGGATGGTGGAAGAAGAAGCCAAGTGATAACTGAAGTAATAGTATTTTGAGGCACTACAGGAAGTGGTGAAGAAATGGCTACATGGAGCTCTTCAAAGAAGTTCAGAACTACATCTGCGAGATGTTTGTCATATTAATGATTATCTCTAACAAACCAATAACCAAGTTAATGATTATTAATGGTAACTTTCTATGCTCAGTCATTATTATATTTCAATCACTGAACAGATTACCAACACTTTTGAGTATGCTCCTAACCCTGGTCATATTAACTTGACACCTCTAACCATCAATGGATTATTCAAGTCTAGGTTCATTTTGGTCTGAAGATGAAGTAGATGAAGAGACCGAAGTATTTTGAAACTCGTTGCAAACTAATGACAAGATTTTAAAAACTTTAGAGGGTGTAACGCTCCCGACTTGGAAATTCGGTAGCGGAACACCGGCAATATATTCACATAGAAATATGCTAAGCCTTCTATAATACCCTATCTCAATAGTCCCACATCGGATATGAAATAAGAGATAGAGTAGTTTATAATGATTTCCATGAAACTATAAAAGTAATCGTAGCTATCGGTGAAAAATTTTGTAGTCATTTGCCGAAAACAAAGCAGATCCGCGAATTTAGGCTTTGAGATCAGCGACTCAGCAGATCCGCGAACTTAAAGTTCGAGGTTCGCTACCTAGATACGACAGAACAGATCCGCGAATCTAAAATTGAGATTCGCGATGCTATCCATAGCTTCCGGGGAGGGGTTTAATACAAAGCCACCCGACCCGAACAAGGAAAGCTGCCGCCTCAGATCGTGGAGCTAACTGCCGAACGAATGTAGCAGCATTATTTCGATCGTGGGAGTAACTACCTGACGAGTATGAAGGCACTTCTCAAGTAATGGGGCTGACGGTCCAAAGAATGGAACGGGGATGTTGCCCTAAAATCCCTATAAAAAGCGGGAAAACAGAGAGGTGCCGGGGGATCAGAGATCATCTTCTTCGAAAATTACCCTTTGTGATCAGAAGTCCAGAGTCTTTCTACCAATTGAAAGAGTTTGTCCGTAGTGTCAACGGAGAGCAAAATCATCCTCCACAACTACCTCAAAACCCAGCTTTAAATAAAGAGGAATTTGATTTTTTTTCTCATCTTCTGTAAACGAAAAACCATTGAGATTATAATCCTTTATTGAAATAGCTCAATAGAGAATCATTTATATTTTTATGGTGGACAGAAGATTAGCGACTCCGCTGGGAACTGCCATCACCTCCAGTGATCTGGTAGTAGCTCAATCCGACAACATTCCAGTTGTCAGCCTAGTCAACTCTCTCACCATCCAGGTTGACCAAGAAAAGTATGAAGAATTCTTTTCTTCCGGCTCCCAGAGCCCTACTTTCTTACGGGGGTGCCGTAAGGTCTCCAAAGGATAATTTCCAAGGAGACTTCAAGGGCAACAACTCAGCCAGAGGATTCCATAGACCAAACTGGTCCGAAATCCTCCCCTTCACCAATATTGGGTTCTGAGCCAGTTTTGGCAAAGACTCCTGATCTTTCTATCAAAGTGGATCGAAGTCCCCACTTCAATAAGGGGAAACGACCACTACCTACTCCACAAGACTATGACGCGGGGAAGGAGGTTCCTCTCACTTGTACATGAGAAGGAATCTAAGAAGAAGTAAAACTCGTGCCCTTCGTAGGACCACGCAGCAAAGAAAACCGCTAAGTCATTATCGCGAAGGTCTACTGTACAAGTATGGAGTCCAAAATGCGAGGTTACAGAGGATCAAGACGCGAAAGGATTTACTCACGTTTCCTATAAGAAAGGGAATAAATCCACCAAAATTATCTATGACTACAAACGGGGAATCTACATTCACGTCCCTCGAGTTCCGAGGGGAAAGCATGATCGCGCAATTGAAGGAGCGCGCAAACCTCAGGCTCGCAGGGAGCCTATCTCAAAGGCTAAGACTATCTCACCCACTATTCCAGCCAGGGTGAGACTTGCTCTTAAAGCCTTCGACGAAAGAGGGACTCTGGTCCCAAGGCTATCTTTCAAAGATAATGCCGTCACCAAGAGTTCCAATGCAAGGGATTTTCGGGAGCTCCTAAATAGAAAGAGGGAAGAATCCCACGGCATCTCACTGCCATTGCGAATGGCTGATCAATGCACTGCTATCACACTGTCATTGTTCAGCCCATACTAGACAATCAGTGTTTCATCGACTATCAACATCATCAACATTCCCATCAATTGACAAAAAGGAGATGACAAAATAGGCTCAAAATTTATGAGCCCGAATACCCTGAAGTGTCATCCAATATGATAAGTGTCAAGGAAAAGAAGAAGAAAAAGAAGATGAAGAAGGTCTCCGATGGAGGTGCTTCCGACTCAGAGCACTCTTCAGGTTTGAAGAACGTTCTCAATGAAGAGCGAGGAGTTTTTCAAAACACTCGACTCAAAAGTGGGATGGAATCCCGATGAATTATAGACAAATGGCTAGAGTCTCCTCTAACGAGGAAGACACGACCAAATCTGTTATGGCCGAGTCGCAAACGTCCGATTCATTCCTGGAAGACTCCGTCTCCGCATACATGGCCCAAAATAGTACCCTGGAGGAATTCATGCGGAGGATGGACGAATAAGACAAGAGTATTCAACAACAGTAGAATGCTATCAGCGAAATTAAAGACATGCTGCATGTTCTGCTCGAATTGGAAAAGACAAGGTTGAAGAATGCATCTTCGCAGACGCCACCCCATGACCCAAAAACTGACAAGGGAAAGAGGGGGGAAGAAGAGGATCATACTCTTCACATAAATGAAGAAGAAGGAGAATATCATGAAGATGATGACAATCGCTCCATGCATCAGGAAGGAAATTCGAATGCTGTCTGGATGGAGAGTTTCCAAAATCAACTGAATGCCCTCATACATAAGAGTGATTTGTAAGAGGTGTTGTAAAGCCATATCCAGTGGAATGGGAAAGCATGCCATTCCCAGAAAACTACAAGCCATTGAAGCTCAAATCCTTTGATGGTAGAGGGTTGCCGAATTAGCACCTTTACTATTTCAACTCGCAAATTGGGTATTTAGCTGGAAATGACCCCATCATTACATGGGTATTTGTTAGTACTTTGACAGGTCTAGCATTTGAATGGTTCCGAAGGCTGGAATCGGAAACTATCAATTCATGGAACGACATGGAAAAATCCTTCCTGACTAGGTTTTATGAAGACGATATGGAAGTGTCAATGCCAGCGCTTCTGGCCACTAAACAGAAGAAGGGGGAGTCAGCCCGAGACTTTATTAAAAGGTTCTGGAATGATTCTCTCAGATGCCCACATGGGATGCCAGAGAAGACCTTGGTAGAAACCTGTCGACATAATCTCTCGACTAAGGTTCTAGCCAGAATGGGAGCAGTGAAGTCCTCAACTTGGAAGGATCTCGCCCTACAAGCTGAAGAGGCTGAGAAAATAGCGCAAAGACTTGAAGAAGAAGGAGGCGAGGAGAAACAAAGGTGAAATAACAACAATAACCATAGGCCTCAGTCCCGAGGATATAAGGGGAAGGAAACAATGGTGGCTAATACTCCGTAGCCCGCAAAGTCTTCTCCGAAGCTCCCTCCTCAGTCACGTGTACCTCAAAAACAATATTCTTTCAAGGACGAGTATACAAAAACCATCTTCAACCTCCTCATAACTAAGAAGATGCTGAAGCTACCCGACTCCAAACATCTGAAGGAAGCAGGGGGAGTTAATGATTCTAATTACTGTGTTTACCATAGGATTATTAACCACCCTACTCAGAACTGTTATGTTCTCAAGAATAAAATTCAAGCCTTAGTGGACGGTAAGTTCATCAAGCTCTAGGAGCACCAGAAAAAGGTGACTTTGAACATGGTGACTTTCAGGTTCGGTAAAGCACCTGACTAGATAGAGTCAACAGTTCAAGATGGAGTGCAACCCATTCCTAGAGGTACGATGCAGGTCATAAATTTCGATCCGCATCAACAGCAGGAGGATTATCCCCCTTTGAAACTGATAGAGGGGAGCTAATGTAGGTGCATCCAGATCTCCTTAATAATGAACAATGGACTTCTAATTCATCTAAAAGAAAGCGAAAAGGGAAGATCCGAATTTCTAATGTCGTCTCCATAATTTCTGAAGATGACAAGAGCATTCCTACTCTAACAGTTTCGAAAGAAGAAATCAGAGACTCTCTGGTGGCTAACGCAGATCTACCTCCCTCTGAGTCCCATTCGGGAAAAAATTACTTAAAGAATTATGAGCAGACCACAGAATCCCGGCCAATTCCAGAGAAGATCAAACAAAAGAAGCTTAAGTTTGATAAAGCTCTGAAGAAAAAAGGGAAAGAGCCTGCTGAAGATTTACAGAAGTCATTTCAATTTGACATCTTAATGCGGTTAGCTAATATTCCCACAAGAATAACCCTGTATGAGCTCATAAAGCTTTCTAAATCAACTAGAGAAGCATTGAGAGAGGCTCTGCAAGGTTCAGTGATATTCCTAGCGCAGATACAAGAAACGATCAAGAAGGAAGAATCTTTTTATGCGACATGTCACCAGACCTCTGGTAAAAATATCCCTTGCATCACTTTCTCTCCGGAAGACATGCAAGTTAGAAGCAATAAGTATCACCGCCTTTTGTATTACAAAGGATACATAGGATCAGCAGAGATCCATCGCATTCAAGTTGATCCAAGCTCAGCCTTAAGCATCATGCCACGGAGGATGCTATGGTATCTTGGAGTCCCGATGAACAGGTTAACAGCAACCAGTACTACTATCTTTGGAGTCAATGCCAACGGTAGTAGACCATTGGGCAAAATAAAGCTTAAGTACCAAATCGGCGACCTGAAAACGAAAGTCACGTGCTATGTGATAGACGTCAAGAAGTCTTACAATCTGCTACTGGGGAGACCCTGGATTCATAATAACCTCATTGTGCTGTCCACATTACGTCAATGCATGAAATATGCAGATAAAGACGGGAACGTAAAAATGCTAGTTGCGAAAAAGCAACCCTTTAAAGGAGTCAAAAACCACTTTACTGATGCGTTGCTATATCAAGATGTATTCGATGCTTCAGATCAGCCTGCTCCAGACGCCTCTGATAGCAGTGATAAAGCTGACACAGGATCAGGATCCAAAGATTTGAAATCCGACGATATAATTTGGGACGGTGAGCCCATTATGATAAGCCTTGAAGGTCTTGATGTAAATAATACTATTCACTCTGATAGTGAATGGGTGATAAATGAAAACTTAGAGTTTGCTTATTCTTCTGGCGTGGATTCTGAGCTCTCAAGTACTAGTACTGATGCGTTCAGCGAATGTTTAGATAAAATATGCTCTCTGGCTTCTTTCCAAGCACCTATACGATCATCCTTTCATGAATTGAGTGATGATGATGAAAGTGCCAACAAGGCCATTTTTGAAGTTCCTCCTTAGGACGGAACTCAGAAAATCATCATATTCAGAAGGGCAAGTCAAAAAAGCAAAAAGAAATACTTAGATCTGAAGAAGAACAGAGAAATCCCGAGTTCTTCCATTACGATGAAAATTCTCATAAACTAATAAAGAAAATGGGGTATAACCTAGCCAAAGGCAGGGTTTGAACTTTGGAAAGGGAAGAAGAACAATTCTACGACCCTTTGTCCCAGAGGGGAAAATGCTAGATTATTATCAGAAGACTGGTAGGGAGTTGGGATATATAACCACTCCCGAGGGTTCCTCAGGTGAGAAAACTGAAGAAGGCAATTCGATCATTCGTCAGAATCATCCTGTTGGGATTCAGATGTCAGTATCGGCATGATCTTCCGTGAAGTGTCCGTGAACATGGCCTCCGCAATCCAAGAAAGCGAAGACCCAAATGAAACCCCACCAGTAAAAGATAACCCCTGGGCCAAACATCTTAACGCAAAGTGGGAAATTCAGTTTGAACAGCACGAGCCTCCAACCAAAGATAAAGTAATCCAAATAAATATGAGAGATGAAAAGAATCTTAAACCCATATTTATAAGTGAGAACCTATCTTCAGAAGAGAGAGAGGAATTGATATCCCTCATTCATGAGTACATCGACATTTTCACCTGGAGTTATGAGGAGATGCCAGGATTAGACCCTAGTGTCGCAGTTCACAAACTGAACATCCGACCAAATGCTAAGCCAGTAAAGTAACAGCAATGAAGATTCTGCCCAGAGATCATGGAAGGTATTGAAGTTCAAATCAAAAAGTTGATTGAGTCAGGCTTTATTCACGAGGAACAGCACTTTGTTGGGTCGCGAATATAGTTCCTGTAACCAAGAAGAACGGAAAAAATCGAATTTGTATTGATTTTAGATATTTGAATGAGACCTGCCCTAAGGACGAATTTCCGTTACCCATCACAGATGTTATGATAGATAATACTTGTGCGTACGAACGTATGACATTCATGGATGGGTTCTCAGGGTATAATCAAATAAAGATGTACCCTGATGATGAGAAACATATGTCCTTCAGAACACCGCTCGGAGTATACTGCTATACGGTCATGCACTTCGGCCTAAAGAATGCAGGTGCCACATATCAAAGTGCTATGAACGTAATATTCCAAGAGCATCTGCAGAAGACAGTGGAATGTTAGGTAGATGACCTAGCAATCAAAAGCAAGAATAAGGGTGATCACCTACAAGATTTGAAGACGGTGTTTGACCTCATGAGGAAACACTAGCTCAAGATGAACCCAACTAAATCTTTTCTGGAGGGTCTCCAGTGGTAAGTTCCTCGGCTTCATCGTAACTTCCAAAAGAATTTATCTCGATCCGGACAAGATTAAGGCTATCCAAGATATGCCACCTCCCCGCAACCTCAAAGAATTAAGGGGACTGCAAGGTAAGCTGCCGTACATTCGCAGATTCATATCAAATTTGTCCAGTAAATGTCAGCCATTTACCAAGTTAATGAGGAAATGAGTGTCATTTGTTTGGGATGACGCATGCCAAAAGGCTTTCTAGGAAATCAAACAATACCTCATGAAACCACCAGTGCTCGTAGCCCCAGTTTCGGGAATACCTTTCCTGCTATATGTGAGGATTATAGACCACTCCTTGGGAGCCTTGTTAGCATAGAAGAATGAGTCAGGTCACGAATAAGCTATTTATTACCTCAACAGAATGATGATCGGGGCGGAACACCGATATAACCCTGTGGAGAAGGAATGTTTAGTTTTAGTATTTGCAGTACAGAAAATGCGACACTACTTAGTTGGACAAACCATTCACGTTATATCAAGGGTTAACCCCCTGAGAATACTAATGACTAAACCTGGATCATTGAATTCGAGGCTATCCAATTGGGCAATTTTGTTATCACAATATGATATGCATTTTCTCACGCAAAAATCTATTAAGAGACAGGCCGTAGCTGATTTCCTAACCGAGCACCCAATCCCGACATCTTCAAAGTTGTACGAACAAATTCCTGGAGAGTTGGGTGAGTGGAGCCCGATTCTAAAAGAAGACATCTCGCAAGAGTTTCTGGAGGCAAATATTGTCGCGAAAGATGTATGGTAACTTTTCTTCGACGGCGCCTCCCGAATGGGATCCGAACGAAAAATGATAGTAAGGATAGAAGTTGTTTTCATCTCTCCTTACAACCACATCATTCCTCGAGCTTACTCGTTAACAAGTCCGTGCTCCAACAATATTGCGGAGTATAATGCCCTCCTAATTGGTTTAAAGATAGCTAAATAATTGGGGATCAAATTTGGAAGTATATGGAGATTCTCAACTTGTCGTAAACCAAGTTAAAGGAGAATATGAGGTCAAACATGAAGTCCTTTTGCCATATTATCGCACAGTAATTAAGATAGGCGATGGTTTTGATGGTTTCCATGTCAGCCACGTGAAGCGCCATTGAAATAGCTATGCAGATTCACTGGCTTCCTTAGCTGCTACATTGGCCTTACCCAAACATGCTAAAAATAAAATTAAGGTAGGGAGCAGAGAATTATTCTGTCCAAAGGACAAACTCAAAGAGGAATCGAGGGAGCAACAGGAAGACAAGACTGGTGTTTTCGAGTTAAGTCTAGAACCAAGGGATTGGCGATTCCCATATATAGATTATGTCCTTTATGGCATATTACCCGAAGATCCAAAAGAAGCCAGAGCGATCCAAAGAAGGGCTATTCAGTTCTACTATAATGCGGAGCTCCAGACATTGTACAAAAAATCTTATAACGGAATCTTACTTCGCTGTCTCTCTAACCGAGAAGCTCGGAAAGTACTTGAAGAAGCTCATGCTGGTATTTGCGGAGCATACCAGCCAGGGTCGAAACTCTAGAATAGAATCCGAAGAATGGGATATTACTGGCCTAAGATGATGACATAAGCGGTTAACTATGCCAAGAAGTGTAAAGCCTGCCAAATACACGCAGATTTTATACATCAAGCTCCAGAATACCTCCATCCAATGGCTACATCGTGGCCATTTGAGCAATGGGATATGGACATTGTAGGGCCGATTTCTCCGCCATCAACGAAAGGGCACCGGTTTATTTTAGCTATAACGGATTACTTTTTGAAATGGACTGAAGTCATTTCCCTAACCGAGGTAAAGTTATTGGATGTGATCAAGTTCATTAAGCACTATGTGCTTTATCGCTTCGGAGTGCTCAAGAGAATTGTTCACGACAACAGCCCTCAGTTCGTGAGCCAAGTATTTTCCAGATTCTACAACAAATACAGGATCAAAGATGTAGCTTCCTCATCATAATACCTTGCAGCCAATGGTCTAGCAGAAACTTTCAACAAGACCATTGTAAAACTCCTCAAAAAGTTTGTATCATCCAATCAAAGGGACTAGGATGAGAAACTCGGAGAATGTCTGTGGGCATATCACACTACAGTCCGAACCCCTACTAACGCCACACTCTTTTCTTTGGTGTACGAATCAGAAGCAGTCTTACCTTTGGAAATTTAGATTCTATCGTTGTGAGTCGCACTAACGACTAGGATGACGCAAGAAGAACGGCATCAGCAGAGGCTCCATGAATTAGAAGCCTTGGATGATAAGCGATTGGAAGCTCAACAGAGTATTGAACTATACCAGGCGCGAATATCTAGGACTTTTAGCAAAAAGGCCAAACGAAAAACTTTCAAAAAGGGCGATCTAGTCCTTTCAGTAAGAAGACTGATCATAACTAGCTAAAAGCCTAAAGAAAAGTTCCAGCCAAAGTGGGAGGGGTTTTTTGTCATTGATACTGTTTACTCTAATGGCGCATATCAGTTGGCAAAACTGAATGGTGATAAGAACATGATGCTAATTAACGCCAAGTTTTTGAAGAAATATTATTCTTAGTAAAACTGCGGAACACCAGTTGTAATATAATCTGGGTAGTTCAATGCAAATAACGAATAAAAGTCTATCTGTAATCAGGGGTTCATTAACAAAGATTCGCAGTTCCAGACTAAAGATTTTTGAATCGCGAATCAAAATTTCTTTCTCCCAAATTTGCCAAGTTAAAAAATACCTCTGGCGAATCAAAATTTCTCTCTTCCAAACTTGCCAAGTTAAAGAATACCTCTGGCAAATCAAAATTTCCCTCTTCCGAATTTGCCAAGTTTAGAAAAAATATACCTCTCGCGAATCAAAAGTCATGCTGCAAGTCACTAAACAATGCGAGCCTCAACCTAATCAACGAAGTTAACAAGAAGTTATCTCATTCACAGCAACTTTGAGTGGTTGGAAAATTTTGGGTGATTTAGAGATTGTCAAGTTAACAGTTATCTATGATAATCAATATCAAAATTATTCATCAATCACTTTTGGTTATGCAAAAAGAAAAAACCTCTTTATTCATTATCAGATCAAAATTACAAAGAGTTCCCTAGTACTATACAATCAACAAGAATGAATACAAATCATTGATATAAGAAAAGTAAAATTTTGCTTCTGTAGCCTCTTCCAAGGACAGCTTAAAGGCAAAAAATCTGCTCCTGTAGACTTTTCTTCTAGGATAGCGAACTTGCTTCTGTAGCATCCTCTTTTAGCGTGGCTTAGATCAAAAAGTTTGCTCTTGTAGCCTCCTCTTCCGGAATGGCGAATCTGTTTTTGTATCCTCCCCTCCAAGGACGGCTTAAAGGTAAAAAGGTTGCTCTTGCAGTCTTTTCCTACCAACGGTTAGGGCCTCTAAGTTGGTTTGCTCAGTCATGATCAATGTCATCAGTGACTTGATTAATGCAAAACTGAAATACCAAATGCATGTTCCCAAACATACAGTGTGAGGGATTGCTAAATTGAGTGTCGCCTAGCCATTTAGCACCCCAACCTTACGGGATGCTAGGCAAGAAATAAGACAATGCCACAAACCTGAAATCTTTTCTCTCATGAAAAAATACATGAGACCTTCCGATACCCTAGAGGTATTGGAAGCAATTACGAGCCCATCGGGTCTGGGTCATTATTAAGGAGAATGACTACGGTTATCTCCTGCAGCCAATTCAAACTCTTGTTAAAAAAGAAGAAGAGAGAGGACGATATTGATAAGAAGAAGAAGTTTACCTTAATTAAGAAAAATGACTACGGTCATAAGAAACTTTTCAGTGGAATACCCCTCTGAATTGATGCGGTCTGGAGGCCTTATAACATGCCAATTCCCATCCATCACTTCGGTTAGAGAAGAAGAAAATACGGCTGCACGAATAAATCAACTATAAAAGAAGGGAAGAGAAGACAAGAGAGAAGAAACTTTTCTCACGCCGGAATGATCCTTCATGGAAGACATCATGCGTCTTATATAGACGGTCTTATGGTTATGGTCTTTGGTTGGGAAAAGATAAGACCAAATCTTCGGTTAAGATTCTCAATTCAAATCCCAACAGAATTTATTACAGTTGCATGGGACACTTAGATTTCACAACCGAAGGGTCTCACCATTAATAAAAGCGTATGACGCTTGGGATTTCGCACTGGTTAATCAGATAAAGGGTTATGTCATGATTCGCGGAAACCACTATAAATTCATATAGAAGAAATTTTATCTCGCGAACTTCAGGATGAAAAGACGCGAACTTGACGAAAGCTCATGAAGGTCGCGTACATCTGACAAAGGAAAGAATCTTGCTAATATAAAGTCACGGATACTATGGATTCTACGCAAATTCGCGGACTTCAAAACACAAGATAACAAGTTTGACACAAGTCTCTGAAGCCAAATGCGAAGTAGCAATTCTGAAGTGCAAAATCATGTTTACTATACAAAAGATAAAACATGCCATGAAGAGGAAAAGCTAAAGCAATTGTGAGAGAGATTACAAAAACTCGGACCAACAAAAGGATTTTCTTATACAATTCGGTGATTTAAGAGGGCCTTTATCTTCTCTTCAGCGTCACTGATTTCCTGCTGGATAATCTCATAGGCTTGAACAATAGTTTGGCGACACAGTTCCTCTTCACTAGCAATGGTACTCTGTGCTGAAGCAGCCTCCAGTGCCTCTAGTTCGGCTTGCACTGCCTGAAGACCTTTTATCACGTTATCCCGTTGTCTAGATAAGCTCATAAGATTCTTCATTGACTCATCGCGTTCTTTAGTAATCTTAGCTAAAAAGGCTTGAGCTTTAGCAATGGACTCATGGATCCTGATGATGGCCTGGTCATGATCCTTGACAACTGAGACAGCAGTCTCTACTTGGAAGGCTAGAGATTGACTGTCTGATTGGCTCTTTTCAAAGGAAGCCCTACAAGCATCAATTTTCTGTTTGAGCTCGTTCTGGAGCCCAAATTACTCCTCCATCAGCTTCTGAAGGTAGCTTCAATTACTTCAGATTTGTCAGCACTCCGCGATCTTGACAAAGATTCAGCGTAGCCTTAAAGTTGAACTATCATAAGCCTATAAGGAGCAGCTTTTTCCTCCCTACCAATGCTGACTATACCAGTCAAGTAAAGATGAAGGATATTGGCTAGAGAAGCAAAAGAAGCCCCCTTCAGTATATTCTCAATACAACGATCCAGGAAATGGAGAAAGGTTTCCGCTGTATCTTTTAGAAGGTTGATTTCAAAAGAATCAACCTCTGCATGGGAAGAATCAGCAACAACTGGAGTTGGTGTATCCGAAATTGTACTTTGTTGCAGAGAAGCAGTAGCACCAGTACTAGAAACAACAACTTCCACACACTCAGAAGAAGCAATGGTTGCAGCAACCCTGATTGGAATGGTATGGGTGGCAGTTTCCATTGGAGAAACCGCTACTTTGGAAGTATTGGTCGCGGAAACAGTGGTCTCAATCACCGCACAGGCTGCTTCAGCTAGGACTTTCGCGATGGTGCTATCCTGCGGAGTATCGTCTACAGTCATGTTCTCCGAAGATGGAGTCGAAGCAAGAGCTATTAAAAAGGAAGAAGTTGACGACTGAATGTTACAATATCATTAAATAACAGCAGAAAAAAAAAAAGATGGATAAAGTATAAAGGTGAACCTGAAGGATGAACACTGGAATCTCTAGGTTCATACACCTCAGGTCCGTACACTTCAGCTCGAACATCTTCACTCAAGTAGACATATTTGCCAGGATCTAACGGAGGGGTACTAGAATCAAGATCTTTACTGCTGACGTCATTGTCATCTCCCCAATCATCATGATCTCCTGAAGGAGGTGCTACGTTTGGAGAGCCGGGTGCATGGACTTTCTCCAATTATCTGCACTTCATCGTCATCAGCAGTAGCTAGAGGAGTAATGGCTGCAGAACTCTCTTGTACAGTAGGAGAAGCAACCACCTCATTATCAACAGCGGCCTGGAGAGTGAGAATCCCAGAATCCTCTTGAATAGCAGGAGTAGGATCGCTGCGAAAAATGGGTCCCTGACTCCAACGCCTCTTAAGGGAACGGAGAGTTAAAACTAAGTCGTCCTCGTCTTCCTCTGGTTCCTCCACGAGGGTCTCAGAAACTGAACTGGGTGTCACAGTACCGGCTCCAGATAAGGTGTCCTGCGAATTGATAGACAAATCACTGAAACGCCTTAATCTCTTTCGCTTATGCAAAAGCTTCTTGGGAGGAGATTGCGGTTGAGGAGAAGTCTCTTTCAAAGGTGGAAGTGGAGAAACGTCAAAGGAGACAGGCTGGGTCGATAAGACCAATGCACTATTATCCTGCTCCCCCTGTCAAATCGCTGGTTCCAACTCGTCAGGAGCACCTTCTGCTCCAAAATCCTCCACTCCTGCCACTTTCGTACTGCCGACCTTTTTCTTCTGAACATACCAGGCTCTGATCTCTCTCAGACAAGTAAAATTTATATTGAAGTTCTGAGGAGCGGAGTTAGTATCCGCGAACCATTTACAGAAATTGAAACTCATATACGAGTTCGGAGTCTTGATTGGGAGATCAAATTTAGCTTGGGTACCACCTGCGACAAAGTGGAACCAAGCTCAAGCTCCTTCAAAAGAATTCCTAACGAAACTTATTTTCTTGTTGGGATTACCAACATAGAGTTGATCATACCCGAACTGTCGAGCGAAACGACTCGGGTAATAATATTCTATGTAGCAATGGTTCTCCAAACGGAGAACCAAATGTCCTGGACAGATATTTATTAACCACCAGAAGCACCCCGGTGACAGAATTGTGAACTTGTCAGCACCAGCAATATCAGCGAATTACTCTCCGTACCCAGCATTTGGAAAGTACAGAAAACATTTGAATAATTCAAAATTCGCGTGATAAAGAAGGGTCTTGCAGATTGCAGTCATATAACCCCCTTTCCACTGCGACCTCTCATAGTGATGGATATTGGGAGCATTTAAGTCTATCTGCGAATCAGCGGAGCTCATCAAAGTGGGGCAATGTAAAACTAGCCAGGCCATCAAACAAATATAGGGAAGTTCTACATGCGGGTTAGGAGTCTTAATGATTGATTCTCCTTTCTTTCTCTGCTCCTTCTTGATGTTGCAAAACTTGTCGGCCAATCTCCTTAGCCCTCTTTGAACAATGCACACCATTGCGAGTAGTAGACTGAGCCGTCTACCGAATGCAAGACGGCTGTGTATATGGTCCTAACGGGTATGCTTTCCTGCGAAGGAATAACGCATTTCTTCAACCAAACCATCAAGTAGCCCGCCAAAAAGGCTGGATCAGATAAAGGCTAGAGAGCTTGGTAGTGAAAGTTTTCAAAGGACGTTCCAGCCTTGACGACGTCCTCATCAGACTCGGCGATGTAAGCATCTGTCCTGAAATTCGCAATTCTCCTCTTAATCTCCTTTTTAGAAATCGGAGGAAGGCGAGTAAAATCAGGCTTATTCTTCAAAAAATTTGGCAAGAGGTATTGCAACCACTTCTTCTGCTTCACATTGCGAGTACCGGACGTGTGGGTGCAAATGTGGTAATGACAGAGCAATTCCAATATGTATCATAGACCATACGATCTTGAGTCTTCAACAAATGGAGTTCTTCCTCAGTTGGGACATACTCTTCATAAGGGATGTCTCCTATTGGTAGTCCTGAAATCTCATACATTTCATGAAGGGCGAAACCCAATTCGCCGCGAGTTAAAAAGACTGTACAAGTATCAGGGTTGTACAACACTAATAAAGCAAAGAAATAACTGCTAGCAGGAATACCGTGCTGAACCGCCCTAATAGCACGATACAGTTTCGCATGCTGAAACTGGTCTCTGAAAGCGTTCAAAAAGAAATCAGTCAGAATTGCCTACTCTCCTTTCGAAGAGTAGTGAACCCATCCGGGGGGACGAAAGTCTTGAACTGGAAACTCCCCTTGCGCGTTGATAAATCGATGCAAGAATGTCTGAGCGACTATGGGTGTTTCACCTATTGGAAAGTCTTGTTTAAAGGACCCCGGGAACAACCCACAAAAGTGTTTTCCAGTGGAACGAGGGAAGGCACCTTATGTGTTAAATCCTCCCAATAAGACGCTGTCTTGCGACCTGTTTAAATGCCAGTCTGTTCGTCTGGGTACAGAAAGGAATTGGAGAAATAAGAATGGGTAGGATCTCTCAATGTTGGGTAGAAACAAGTTGCGGCTTTCAACCTAGTGAAGCCACTTGTAATCTCCATCATCCAAACCACTATCGGGCACCGAAACGTGATCACCGAACAAAAAAGTAGGTTTATTCAACAAAGATCGATTGTCTCCTTCAAAGGGAGCAGTGGTCATCAGCTCTTGTAATATTAAGCGAGTAGGATTGAGAATTTTATTTTTTCTTTCCTGTCTATCAGATGCGGTGCAATACGAGAAAACTTGGCCAAGCCTGAACTCCTTCTTCCCGTCATAGCCACCCGAATATCCAAAATAATGATCCTTCGGCCAAGTATTTAAGCATAATCAATTGCAAAAGAAACATTCGGATTCAAGACAAAAATTAAGAAAGAGACTGCCTTTCGAATTTGTGTTAAGAAAATTACTTCCAATCAAGGGTTCATGCCGAACCACTATCGAACTAGAAGTTGCTTGAAGGTCTCGATGGCCACTGGCAGAAGTATCGGATGAGGAAGCTTTTTTCGGCATCTTTTGCAGATCGAAGAAATCTTTCATGAGAAAAATCAGAGATTAATGGAGGCCGAAGATGAAAGGCCTTGAAAACCTTGAAGAAAAACCTGGAGTTTAAATTTCTTGAGATAGGAATGACCCATCTCATGAAATCTAGGCTATATAGTAGGTGATTTGACGGCCGAGATCTTCGAATGAACGTGATCTCTGGCTCGAATCTCGTGAATACCTTTTCATTTAATGCGGCTCAGAGAAAGTCTCAATTCCTACGCCGTATAAAGTAACCATCTTCCGGATTTTCCGCAACTAAAAGGAAAGTTCGCGACTCTAATATAGAGCCATTTTCTCCTTCAAAGATGAAAGTTCGCGACCCTAATACAGAGTCGTTTTCTTCTCCAAAAATAAAAGTTCGCGACCCTAATACAGAGTCGTTTTCTTCTCCAAAGATGAAAGTTCGCGACCCTAATATAGAGTTATTTTTTTCTTCAAAGATGAAAGTTCACGACCCTAATACAGAGTCATTTCCTCCTTCAAAAATGAAACTTCGCGACCCTAATACAGAATCGTGTTCCTTTCAAAATGAAAATTTGCAACCCTAATACAGAGTCATATTTTCCTTCAAGAGTTGAAAATTGTGGCCCTAATACAGAGTCGCATTTTCCTTCAAAAGCAGCAAGTTCACAGCGCTAATACAGCATCGTATTCCTTTGGAAATGGGAGTTCAAAATATTGAGACAGGATCATGCTACCATCAATTGAAAGTTCTAATATATGAAGATTCTAATACAGATCCTACGTCACATCAAAGGAGAATGTTATATCTAAAGTATTCCAAAACACCTCAGAGGATCATGAGAGTTTTGAAAACTTTGGAGGGGGTTTTATCGGCGAAAAATTCTGGAGTCATCTGCCGAAAACAAAGCAGATTTGTGAATTTAGGTTTGAGATCCGCGACTCAGTAGATCTGCGAACTTAAAGTTTGAGGTTCGCAACCCAGCTACAACAGAACAGATTCGTGAATCTAAAATTGAGATTCGTGATGCTATCCATAGCTTCCGAGGAGAGATTTAATATAAAGTCACCCAACCCGAACAAGAAAACTTGCTACCTCAGATCGTGGAGCTAACTGCCGAACGAATGTAGCAGCATTATTTCGATCGTGGGAGTAACTACATGACGAGTATGACGGCACTTCTCAAGTAATGGGGCTAACGGTCCAACGAATGGAACGGGGATATTGCCCTGAAATCCCTATAAAAGGCGGGAAAACAGAAAGGTACCTAGGGATCAGAGATCATCTTCTTCTAAAATTACCCTTTGTGATCAGAAGTTCCGAGCCTTTCTACCAATTGAAAGAGTTTGCGCGGAGTGTCAATGGAGAGCAAGATCGTCCTTCACAGTTATCTCAGAACCCAATTTTAAACAAAAAGGAATTTTATTTTTTTTCCTCATCTTCTGTAAATGGAAAACTATTAAGATTGTAATCCTTTATTGAAATAGCTCAACAGAGAATCATTTACAATTTTATGGCAGACAGTAGCTAGCTTTTCTAGGGAGAAATCCATAGCTAAATTATAAAATATTTTAATTCATGTTATTCTACTAGAGTTTTAGCATATTCCTAAGAGAATATGTTATTGACGTTTCGTTACATAATTTCTGGATAGAGCACTACAAGTGGTATCAAAGCCAGACACTAGCCGAAGGTATGCGGAACTAAGTATCATCTTGAACTAATTACTACTCGAAGGAAAGTGCCACACAAATAGTGGAGGCCACATCTTGAATGCATTAAGAGCCACCTCTAGAATCAATAGGGTCCACCTCTAAACTCCCACATCACCTAATGAAGTGTTAACGTGTTATTGAGCCCTTTGATAAAAATATCAGATCCTGAAGGGGAAAAATGTAATATCCTTATCTCAATAATCTCACATCGAATATGAGACAAGTGATCGAATAATTTATAATGATACCCATAAAGCTATAAAAGTAATCGTTCTAGCTATTTTGGGGAGGAACCTGTAACTAAATTATGAACTATTTTAATTTATGTTATTCTACCTGAGGCATTTTAATTTATGTTATTCTACCAGAGGCTTTGTATATTCCTAAGCAAATATGTTGGCATCGTTCCCCACCCAGTTTCCAAGTGGGAGGCGTTACACCTTTGGTGCAATATTAGGAATTAAAATAGTTTATAATTAGTTATGGATTTCTCTCCCAAAAAGACTTGCTACGATTACTTTTATGGTTTTATGGGAATTATTATAAACTACTATATCTCTTATCTCATATCCGATGTGGAACTATTGAGATAGAAGTATTACAGAAGTAGTCATGTAGGATGGAAAAATTTCACTAAAAAACAGTTTTCTAACCTATCCTTAAAGAAAAGTGGAACACAAATCTCATCAGTAAGAGTAAAATGGATCCCTAATCTTATTACTAATAGAAAAGTGGATCCCCAATTTTGATACTAGAAAGAAAGTGAATCATAATCTTATCAGTAAAAAGAGGGGATTCCAACCTTATCTTTAAAAGAAAGTCAATCCTAGTCTTATCAATAGAAGAAAAGTGGATTTCTAATATTATCACTAAAAGAAAAGAGGATTTCCAAACTGACCTAAAATGAAAATGGTTTCTAAATTTATACTAGAAGGAAAGTGATCAAATCCACTTAGTTTATAAGTAGGCATCAGAAAAGAGGAATTGGGACTGGGGGAAGCTCTTAGTTAATTTTAGAGAAAATCTCTAGATTATTTTACTTGCTAAGGCGAGTTCTTCTCCACCCAAAGAGGCCGGCCACTATTCATCTCTCCCATTTATGATCAAAGTGTTAGATGGTTAACGAGATGCAGGAGTGAGTTTTATAGCCACGTCAGGAGCCCAGTACTAATTAAAAGAAGGCACACTTTAATATTTTCTTCTCTTGCAATTTTTGTGTTTCTTTCTTTTCTCTTTTCAAATTATTATAATTAATATTACGGTAATAGAAAGATCCGATTTTTATAACAGACACATCTTAGCGAGTGACCATTCAGAAGGAAGGCTTGCAGAGCTTTATGAGTGAGTTTTTAAGCTTTGTTATCACGTAGCCTTAAACATTAACTACTCATAAACTTAGTGTTGCTCCTTGTAGTACTCAAATGCTGTTCTGCGTCATATATTTATGTGATGGGCAACCCCAATGCATCTTTATTGAAAAGGACATCCTCTGATAATGTAAAATACCTGTAATTTAGTTTCATATTCACAATTAAAGTAAATGATCATTCAAGTTATCTTATGTTCTAGTACAGGAGGATACAGATATAAGATTAGTTCCATGAAGGAAGAACTTGACGATGTCGGCTGTAAGTGAACTAAATTGACACTCCTAGCACAAAAAATAGAAAATTAAAATTAAAATTAAAACTGAATTGACATAATATTTCAGCTATATTAAAAAGCAAATTGAATCTTTTTAGATTCGATACACGAAATCATGAAAAATTAAAAATAAAATCTAGACACCACGTGTTGCTTGGCTTTATTTGCTCTTCAACAGCGCAAGCAAGTAGGGCAGCTAATAATACATCCGTATTTGATTTACATTTACATTTGTTACATGAACAATTCTCTTAATTTCATAATGCTTTCTAAAAGATTAGCCGAAGTTATCGCCACAGATGTGACCCCAAATCGTCGTAGTAGTAGCTTCAACCTCTTCATCCTCACCGAAATCTTCAAATGGGATATCTGACCCAGGATACAAAGGGGATGGCGCTATCGCTGACTCTTGTATTGTTTGATCTATAACGAGACCAAGTATGTCAGAAACTAGAAGTCAACTACACTCTAGTACTATTGCAACAAGAGAATAATTAAGCCCAAGTTTGGTGCAAGTACTTTGAAGTACATTGTTGTATAGTATTCCATTGCCATTTGTTTCTTCCAATCTTTCCCAGTTTTCATATGCCTCTCGGACCATCTCCTGCACATAAGCCTGTAAAAAATGTTTAGATAAATCAGTAACATAAGCCAATCTAACTAAACTCTAAAGCAATATTTGTGTTGCATTGAAGGCTTACCTTTTGAGCCCTGGTAAGGTCTTGACGTGGAAATGGAGCACCATCTATGGCAACATCCATCACTTCACAAATGGTGTTCAAGAAAACAGTGTACTGCTGCTTGTGATGCGCGTATAGCCTGTCACCTGTCGGGCATGTCCTGGCGTGGCCAATTGTTCCTTCCCACATTCGGTCTGACATCCCTACTCCCAGAATCTAGTTCAGCAGGAGCAAAATAAGCCTTGCATAGATATCGGGTAATTTTGATATCACTTGTTATGTAATACGAGCCAAGTTTCAGTTATTTACTCTTCGGAGTTGCATAGGATTGACTGCCAATAGCTTCAAGAAGTCATGGATCGTGTTGATGTTGTTGGCTGAGAGCCTGTTGTGGAAGGCCCCGTCCTTCCCAATCCTCTCTAGCCTCCAAACTTCGTCGGTTAGTGATGGAGGATAATGCTTCCTGTAAACTGTAATTGAATTTGTCATTAGACAAGATGTACAATCCATAAAAATGAAAGAAATATCGCTTTGAACAAGTCTTTGATCTCTGGTGGAATTTAAAGCAGATCTAAGTAGTCTCTGGTATTAATGGAAAGTTCGTACGTTATATACCAACTAGGACTTGTAAAATGTCTTTGTCTTGAGGACTGTGGCAACAATCTCAAGTTGTTAATAGGAAACCGGTCATTTAAGTCCAACAAACAATGACTTTGGCTCATGCGTTCAGCTTTATTCCATTCTAAATTATATATCAATTAGTTAATGATTTTGACATCCTAGCTTATTTACGATCTCTAGAAACTAATTATAAGCAATTTTTCTTACTAATAGTTACAATATTAGTTATTCATGCATAACTTTGAATGTTGTACCAGTATACATTATGATCATGATCTGCAAGAAAGCACTAGTTGACTTACATTCACCGCGATGATCTTTAACCCTGAAGGCTTCAGTAACAGCCTCCCTAACCTTCGGTCCATTATAACCCTCTTGCACAACCCTCACACCGATCCTGAACAGCTGGCTCCTTACCCAGCTCGAGTTGTCGGTGAAGTTAAGCTCGCCAATTGAGGCGCTGCCATCCCGTAGGACGACAGGAAACTCTCCTGTGAGTAGAGGCCTCCTCCCAGTACGTTCTTTAATGATGGCCTTATCGAATTCAGTACTAGTCCAAGAGGCCTCAGCCGAGAACTCCCCATCCAAAACTACTGGCTCTAGTTTTAGAGGCATTGGGAGTTTGGCAAGAGAATTGCTCCCATTTTGAGTATCGATTAATAGGATTTGGAGGGGGTTTCTGTCCGAATCTTCTATCTTGCTCCCAGTGAAAATAGGAAGGGCCGGAGGATTCTTGAAGGCCAGTCGCAAATTTATGGATTCTACCTCTTCAGTTTGCACTTGAGGAGACCTGTTGAAACTCTTAATTAGTTTCCTGTATTACACACATCATGGCCAAGGAAGGTGACATAGTTCTATAGTTATAAAGCAAGTATGTGTTTTTTTTTGATAAACATATAAATTAGTAACAAAACCCTTGTTCGTTCTTGGAAATAAAAGTGAAAAGACCATTTAAAACTTGTTGTATAATTTTTATTCGATTAAAGGGATGGAAAGTTTTCTACCTTTGAATTAAACACGCCCTTTGCAATATGCGCTCTAACTCCTCCTGCACCTAGATGAACATAAATACAAACTCCAGTTGTAAGATTTTGGAAGATTAAATAAATACTTGGTGGAACTAGATTTGTTGCACTCTTAAGTCATCATACATGTCGCTAAATTAAGGGAATAACTAGTATAGGCATACAATAGTTTAGTCTATGAAGAAGACTTGATTCAAGTATTAGTTGTTTGAATATTTCTACTTGATTAAAAGACAGCTTCCGAGCTTCATAGATAAGATGGTATAGTTATGAGTTATAAAATTCTATCAGCTATTTGTAGAGTTGTTTATAGGGTCTGGATCAGTGAGATTAGTTCCAAATGGTGCATATACAATATTACAAGTCTTTATTCAAATGACGTGGTTTCGATTGCATAAGCAAGCTTTGTAAGAGAGTTTTGTCACATACTACTCTGCGGAGCAATGGCTCTAAAGCCCCAGACAAGTTCTCCATAGATTTCACCATCATAGCTTCCTTAATGACCCTGCACCAGTGAAGGTCAGAGTAAGAGAAAATATTAGAAATGATAATAATTAAGACTCAGAAATTAGAAAAGTACTTTGAAAAGTCATTGTCATGAATCCAGGCTAGATTTATCCGAAACGCTGTTGAATATGTATATTGGGTTGTTTTTCTATATTCTTCATTTATATCATTCTCTTAGTTCTCAACTGCAAGGACATGTAATAAATTAACATATCCATAATAGTCATTATCTCTTAAGTTTATGGATTCTTGTGTTAGTTCTCTTGATTAATCTTGGTTCTTCTATAAGGCGATGAAATTCTATTAATCAAATCAATCCGTATATGCTCTCCTTCATGTGCATATATGAATATAAGTTGTTGGTATATTCACCAAAAAAATGGAATATATGCACTTACTTAATTGTTGAAGAAACTTACTTAATTGTTGAAGAAACTTTTACTTGACCAAGCTAAACTTCATATGCATGTTGTTACAAATTGAGACATAGAAATGTTCATATGGATGGGGATGAACTATACTAATTTTATTTAAACTATAATGGCTCAAAAAGATTAACCTTATTTGAGTCATGAGTCAAAATATATTTAAACACTTGTTCATCTAATCCACTTTTCAATGTGAGACTAATTCCCACTTCTTAATGAACTAACCCACTTCTTAATGAATAGATTCGAGCCCTGCTTAACACATCCAAAACTATTGACCAAAATAATGATGGAATAGTGGCTTTCCTTGACCAAAATACTGGTGGAATAGTCGTTTTCCTTTTGTTTTGAAGAAAATGACATTATAGTGCAAACATGAATTAACACTAGCAGTAAAATCTCATGAATATTTTATGCACTCTTAACAAGCAAAGCATGATCATCTTACAGTTTCGAGAACCCAAGTTAAATTCTTGTTAACAAAGAAAAATAAGATCATTTCCAGTATTAGAAAACTTTAGTTTGTATGTGTGTCTATAGTAGAGAATGCTGTGAGGAAAAAAGATCAATAGTAAACAACAAGAACGAATGTAGCATAAAATAAAACTAACATGGGGAAGAAGAAAAGGATAATGTTGATGATGAGGAAAATGAAGAAGATAACAGGGAACAAACCCTTAGGGAATCCAACCTAGAAGCACAAGCAAGCAAAGAAGTGGCACTAAACCCTAATGCAGAAGAAGGAGAAGCAAGCTACATGATTATAAGACTCAGTTTTGAATTATCCTTAGAGATGCAGTTTAAATTCATAAGAAAACAAACATATATGTCTTATATAAACCCTAGTTTAATGAAGAAGAACAAGAAGGAGGAGGAGAACTAGGACAAAACTTAGAGAGAGACATACACAAACAGAGAGAGAGAGAGAGAGAGAGAGAGAGAGAGAGATCCAACTCAGATTCACAAGAAAACAAAGAAAACAAAGTCTATAAAGAAGAAGAAGCATCATACATGATACATGAACATCAGACTAAATTTAGAATCCCTAGAGATCTAGTATATGGCATCCTAACCTTAAGCCATATACATATATATAGCTATACATAGCTACAAAACTATATATAGCTATGTCTAGCTGTATATAACCTCTGCACTCAACAAGAGAAGGAGCTTAAGAACTAGAAAAAATGAAGGGTTTTGACTTAGACTGACGTTGACAAGGAAGGCACGGCCCTTAGCTTCTTCGGCCCTGATTTCTCGAGCTCCTCGGGATCCCTATCCGGTCCGTCCTGGAGCCTTTTAGCTGCCATTTTTTTTTTTTTTCTCTTTTATCTCCTTCTTTCAAGAAGAACTAGGACAGTATCAAGAGGAGGATAGGGATTCAGAGAATTGGTCGTTGCTGTTGTTGAGGCTAGGAAAACGAAGGGCAAAGTGCGGAGAAAATCTGGGAATTACAAGAGGTCTTATTTATAGTACTAATTATGAGAAAGAACAAAGAAGGATCCAGGAAGGAGGTTGGAAGCGCGTAGCTCTGGGGACTTTGGGGAGTCTGAGGGCTACGTGGAGGGGGGGCCCTTAGGTAATTGGGTTGCAAGACGCTGTGATGTCACTCCTTGGAGTGGGTTGGGTTCAGTTGGGCTTTACATAGAATGCTCCGGTTCATATGCTTGAGATCCAAACTCCAAAGCCCACTTAGATACCCCTAACTGACTTTTTAGGGATGATTAGGTTAAATTAGTGCTCTCGGGTTTTGTGTAGGCTTAAGCCACGTGCAACGGTCTATTTTTTTATTACTATTTATTTATTTATTTTATTTATTTTGGTCTAGTCTTGTACCAAAGGTTGTCCTGTTGGCCTTGAATGTCTCGCATTCACTGGGTATACGAAAGGGAACATATGCCGTAAAATAAAAGATGGAAGCTGGCTAAATAAGTAAATTCAGATCTGAAGAAGTTAATACTGAGGCTGTGTTTGGATTGAGGGAAAATGAAGGAAAAGAAAAGAAAAAGAAATAGAAAGTTGCTTTTCAATGTTTGGTTAGAGGGAAAATTAGAGAGAAAATAAAAGGAAAAGAAAGTGAGAAAAAATGTATTAAGTTTTTTTTCTTTTTTATTTTCTTCCTCAAATCCAAGAGAAAATGAAAGAAAAGAAAAGTTGAGAGAAAAAGGAAAAATGGAGAGAAATTTTTGCATAAATTTTCTTGTAATTTTAGTTCCAAGATATTTTTAATTTTTATGAAGTTTTGACCATTTGGTTATTATATGCTTAATTATTTAAAAATTAAAAATTATATCAATAATATGTAAATTAATTTTAAAATTCTTTATAGTTTAATTAGAATTATATTTTTCTTTTAATTTTCTATTAAGCAACCAAACATAAGAAACTACTTTTTTCTAAAATTTCCTTGAAATTTTCTTCTTTATTTTCTTTCTAACCAACCATAAAAAAGAAAACCAATTTTCATATCCTTTTCTTTCCTTTCCTCTTTCCCTTTTCTTTTCTTTTCTTTTCTTTCATTTTCCCTCAATCCAAACACAGCCTAAGAGTTTATGCTTTCAGACTAAATATATATATGACTAAATATATATATGGATTATAAATCTACATATAGATGCCATCATATTGAGCAGGTGGTGGAAATTTGGGGCAACAAATACCTAGTTCTATCAACTTAGTGGGTCCATCAATTCTTTGCGTACACCATATGCATATATGAAAAAGGGAGGGACAGAAGACATAATAGGGTTTTGGCTTTATTTTGCTCGAGAGAGACGCAGATTTGGTTTTACTTAGCTTGATATAGACTTCTCATATTTGTCCAAGTCTCTAACAGCCAGTCTTAGATTGTCTAGCATGGTGTGAACTGATAATAATTTATGCAGAGCCGGCTCTGGGCAGGTGCGGGCTGTGCACCTGCCCAGGGCCCACAATCTAAAGGGGCCCAAAATTTTCAAACAGCTAGTTTTTTTTTTTTTTTAATTTTGAATGCTTTTTTTTCAAATGGCTTGTTTTTAACCCAACAACTCCATTCCAAAACAAAATTACACTAAAAAAATCTCTCCTCCTCTCTCCCTCTCTTTATCTCTATAAATATTTCTTGTTATTAGGTTGTCGAATGTGTTGGCTCCCAGCTATTCTGGCATTCTGCTGCTTGGTTCTTTTCAAGGTACTTTTGTTCTTTTTTCTTATATAATTTTGTTATATTTTTTCTCAAAAAAATATTTTCTCAAAAAAATTTGTCTGGGAGTGAAAAAAGAAAAAAAAAAAAAAACAAATAGAGCAGTTAATACAATCACAAAGGGGAGCTATGGATAAATTTGTTAAAATAGCAAGTTTCTCTAATGAAAATTTGGATGGATTAAGTGATAATAATGTTGAAAATTCAAATAAAAATGTAAATGAACAAAATCAAAATAATAAGGATATTGATAATTTGAATGAGTATAATGATGTACCAAATGAATCTATTATTGAAAATGTAGTACTTGATGAACAACCAACCCATTCTTTTGATATTTATGATCCTAAAAATTGGGATAATCTTGATAATAAATTAAGAGACATTTTGGTTAAAAAGGGCCTATTAGAGAATTGAATCTTGTGTTTCCTTTAGATAACACATCTAGGTATTTTTCATATGATTATCATACTAGGAAGTTAAGTAATGGAGAGACTAGTGATCGAAAATGGTTGGTTTATTCTAAACATGTGGATAAAGTATATTATTTTTGTTGTAAGTTGTTTAAATCTAATAATAATAAAACTGCATTAGCAACTAATGGATTTAGAGATTGGAGACATCTTGGTGAAAGACTCAAAGAATATGAGAATAGTATTGAGCATATGACCAACATGGAATCTTGAAATGAACTAAGAGTAAGATTAAGTAAAAATCAAACAATTGATAAAGATTTAACACAAGAAATTATGAAGGAGAAAGAGCGTTGGAGACAAGTTTTATTAAGAATAATTTCTGTTGTGAAATGTCTTTCTAAATATAATCTGCCTTTTCGAGAATCTAATGAGAAACTTTACCAAGATGGTAATGGTAATTTTTTGGGATTAATTGAGATGATTGCAGAATTTGATGTGATAATGCAAGATCATGTTAGACGCATTCAAAATCATGAAATTCATCATCATTATCTTGGTCACAAAATTCAAAATGATTTAATTTCTCTTTTGGCCAATGGTGTTAAAAGTTCCATCATAAGATTTATTAAAGAGGCTAAATATTTTTCTGTTATTCTTGATTGTACCCCCGATGTGAGCCATCAAGAACAAATGAGTCTAGTAATACGATGTGTGAATATGTCTAGTAACAAAATAAAAGTAGAGGAGTACTTTTTAGAGTTTTTAAAGGTGGATGATACATCCGGTTTGGGACTCTTCAATGAATTATTAAGCGCACTTAAGTCTCTTGATTTTGATATTGATGATGTGAGAGGTCAAGGTTATGATAATGGTTCTAATATGAAGAGAAAACACCAAGGGGTTCAAAACCAGTTACTTGAAATAAATCCGAGAGCGTTATATATGCCATGTGCTTGTCATAGTGTTAATCTTACTCTTAATGATATGGCACATTCTTGTGTTAAAGCTGTTTCATTTTTTGGGATTTTTCAACGCATATATACTTTATTTTCTAGCTCTCCTAAAAGATAGAAGGTTTTACTTGATAATATTTCAAACATAACTGTGAAATCTTTGTCCAATACTCGTTGGGAGAGTCGAATAAAAAGTGTCAAAGCTATTAGATTTCAAACTCCTCAAATAAGGTTGGTTTTGTCAGAGTTATCAAAATCTTGTGATGATGCAAAGTCAAAGAGTGAAGCGGAAAGTTTGGTTAATGCCTTGAGTGTTTTGAGTTTTTACTTGGTATGGTTATTTGGTATGATATTCTATTTGCAATTAATATGGTGAGTAAAAAACTGCAATCTAAATCTATGTGCATTAATGCAACCATGAATCAATTAGAAGGTGTAATGGAATTTTTTGAAAAATATAGAAATGAAGGGTTTGTATCTAGTATAAATACTGCCAAAAATATTGCATGTGAGATGAATGTAGAGTCTACATTTCCAATAAGACGTCGCATTAGTAGGAAAAGACAATTTGATGAAAATGATAATGAAGAGGAAATGCAATCAGAAGAGGAGTCATTTAGAGTTAATTATTTTTTGGTAATTGTTGATATGGCGATTTCTTCATTGAATAATAGATTTGAGCAATTAAAGATATTTGAAAATATTTTTGGATTCTTATTGGATTCAAAAAAATTGAAGTCATTGGATAATAATGAATTAAGAGAGTGTTGTATTAATTTTGCCAATACTTTTTCTCATAACAATGTGTCGGATGTGGATTTAGATGATTTTTTTCTGAACTAAAAGTGTTGAAGATGACTCTGCCAAATATGTCAATGTCATCAGTTGAAATTCTTGAGTATGTCAAAATTGCAGATTGCTATCATAATGTTTCCATTGCTTATCGAATCTTATTGACAGTACCTGTGACTGTTGCATCAGCAGAGAGAAGTTTTTCAAAGTTGAAATTGCTGAAAACCTATTTTAGGTTTTCAATGTCACAAGAAAGGTTGAATGGTTTGGCGATTTTATGTATTGAGAAGGAAATGTTGGACAATATTGATCTTGATACTATTATTGAGGATTTTGCAATTAGGAATGTCCGAAGAAATTGCTTTTTATGAATTATGATTAGTTTTTGTAATGGTAAAATTATGTACTAAATTTTAATTTTGGTAATAAAAATATTTATTTAAAATTTTAATAAGACTTGTTAGGGCCCCTTTCTCATTTCGCCTCGGGCCTCTAAAACGTTAGGACCGGGCCCGAATTTATGCCTTCTAAATTTATCTGATCTTGGTTTGGCTAGATTTGGATTTGGTTTAGGCTTCCCGTGTTTCTGCTCTCAATCTACATGGAGGGAGAATCAGGTCTAGGTTAATAATATATATCCAACGGAAGAATAGTGTGGTCCAGTTGTAGGATCAGTTCGCATTAGAGCCATACATAACAGCACACACCCTTTCATTATGTTGTGCGCTTTTCTTAATATCATATTCAAAATATATATGTAATTAACTTATTGGTTACAGCTTAATTTATTTTAGATTTTCTCTTCTTGATATATATGTTGCTGCAGATGTAGTTGCCTGATAAATTTGCTCCATGGAGTATTTTTTTTCTTTAAAGACATGCAATGCTTTAAGGTCATTGTCATTTGCTTCATTCAGTAGTTTTTTTTTTCAGAAGAAATAATAGGTATAACATGAATATAAACGGATTCATAAACGAATCTTGTCCGCATAATAATGTACAACGTCGGCTTCCCTCCCCATCTCCTCTTGAACAATGGAGAGAGACAAGATGCACTTTCACTCAAAGCACCAAAAATATACTGTACTAACTCCCTTACCTAATCCTAATCCCATATATACATGAGTAAACGGGAAATTCACCGGCGATGAAGGGAGTTTCTTCATCGCCATTTAGATGATCCAATAAAATTATTACACGCGGCGTCACTAAAAGGGAGGTTAACGGCGTTTAGGTGGCCCAATAAAATTATTATACGTGGTGCCACTCAGAGGGCAATTAAGAGAGTTTTTTTATTTGTTATTTTAAGTGACGCTACGTATAATAATTGTATTAGGCCATCTAAGCGGCGGTGAAGGAACTCCCTTCACCGCCAGAGAATTTTCCATTTATATATATATATATATATATATATATATATATATATATATATATATATATATATATATATATATATATATATATATATATATATATATATATATAAAAGAAAAACCTTAAATTTTTTTTAATAATTAGAAAAGAAAGAGGACTCATGATTCTAAACGGTCCCCACTTCAAAAAATTGCTTGCAAGCAGAAAAATCCCATCCTATGACCAAAGTATGAAGCGATAAATCCTCCCTCATCTTTGGATATCTTCTATTCTCTAAAATAAATAAATAAAATTATTAGCATATCTCACTAATTTAGAATATCATCATGATCTTATTTTCAAACTCAAGTTGGTATCTTCCAAACCATCTTAAATTTGATGGGATATTAGTATATCACACTAATTTAGAATATCTTCAAATCCGGCATATTTGACAAATCCTCTTATATTTGACAAATTCTCTATTTTATATTTGACAAATTCTCTATTTATTAACATATCTCATGATATCTTCCTAACTTAGTATATTTGACTAATTCCCCTAATTAGGCTAAGGATTTTATGTAATTAGCATTAATTTGTATTGTTTTTTGTTTTTTACGTTTGCTCCTTCACATATAAAAGTATGGTCATTGTATAGTTTATTTACACCTCAAAATACAAAGTTATTATTTTCTTCTTACTCAGTTTGTAGTTTTATCATAGTATCAAAGCCAGACTGAGTTATGATTTCTTTTTGTTCTCAGATCTCTGACCCACACCTCGACTTGATATTTGACATCGCACCTCGATTCGATTTTTGACCAGCGACTTCATCAGTCGACCCACCAAAAAAACTCACCTTGTTTATTCTACTAATTTCATTATTATCACTGCAGCTCTCTCATCTTCATCAAAGTTCGCTAAAATCTCTGAAAGATCAAGCAATGACATCTTTTATTTTTACAGCCGTGATGGCACTTTCATCGTTTGCTGGCACTGGCATTGCGGTCGCAGCCCGCACTCTAGCCCCCCGCGCACTATCCGTCGCCTCACCATTGCCGGTTACAACTTCTGGGCCTGTGGTGGCTTCTGCTCTACCATCACCGCCATCTTCAAATGCATCACCTTTGCCATCTTCGTCTCATGCCTATATGACTCCACCGTTACTCCGTCACCGAAATCTAGTGTGTTATATTTGGCTCTTGCTTCATTGTTACTGCCATCTTCAAAGATGCTGCATTTGCCATCTCTGTCTCCTTATCCGGTGACTCTATCTTTTACTTCATTGCTGCCTCCTGTGCCAGAGATCCATCTGCTACTTTGTTGCCGAAATCTAGTGTGTTATTTTTGGCTCCTACTCTGTCATTACTGCCATCTTCAAAGATGAAGTCATTGTTATCTCTGTCTCCTCCTCTAGTGACTCTGCCTGTTACCTCGTCGCCGTCTCTTGTGCAAGAGATTCACCTGTTGCTCTATTGCTGAAATCTAGTGTATCATCTCTGACTCCTGATCCGTCATCACTATCATCTTTAAAAATGCAGGCTTTGTCATCTTTATTTCTCCTTCTCTGTCTGTTGCTCTGTCGTCGTCTACTATGTCAAAGATTCTGTCTGCAGTTCTCCTACCAAAATCTGATGCATCATCGCCAACTCTACTATCTCCATCTTCTGTGTTGCTGCCCTTGCCAGGGACGTTGGCTCCGCTGCTGGCGACACTGTTTTCCCTATTCTCTTACTGTCTAGGGCCGTCACGGGATTGTTGCTCAATTCTTACCATCTTTATATTCTCCTTCTGTCATCTGTTACATTTGATCCTCCTGATTGCCACTCTCTCTTTTTACCAAGACCGATTCACTTGGTCATCATCATGATCTCGTTTTCAAATTTAAGTTGGTATCTTCCAAACCATATTGAGTTTGAGGGAGGGATATTAGTATATCTCACTAATTTAGGGTATCATCATGATCTTATTTTTAAACTCAAGTTGGTATCTTCCAAACCATCTTGAATTTGAGAGAGGATATTAGCATATCTCACTAATTTAGGATATCTTCCTAAATTAGGATATATATTTGACAAATCCTCTATTTATTAACATATCTCATGATATCTTCCTAACTTAGTATATTTGACTAATCCCCTAATTAGGTTGATGTGATTGAGAATTTTATGTAATTAACATCAATTTATATTTTTTTTAATTTTTTGTCTTATGTTTTCCTCTTTCACCTATTAAAGAATGACCATTGTATAATTTATTTATACCTTAGAATACAAAGTTATTCTTCTCTTCTTATTCAGTTCACAGTTTTACCAAAAATGAACGAATAATATACTCAAAGGCAGCTGCTAGCATCTGTCGGTGGAAAATTTTGGTATACAAAGTAGATCTGCGAATTTAGAGTTGGATATCCGCAACTCAGCAGATCCGCGAACCTAAGGATTGAGGTTCGCGTCCCAGTGACGACAGAACAGGTTTGCGATTAAAACTGAGATTCACGATACGACTCATAGCTTTCGGGTAGGGGTTTAATACAAAGTCACCCGACCCGAACAAGAGAGATGCCATCTTAGATCGTCGAGCTAACTGCCAAACGAATGCAACGGCACTACTTCGATCGTGGGAGCAACCACATAACAAATATGACGGCACTTCTCGAGTAGTGGGAACTAACGGTCATGCAAATAAGGCGGAACGTTACCCTAGAACCCTTATAAAAGGCGGGGGAGCGAAAGAGAACAGAGCAAGAGACAGAGACGAAGAGACAGAGGGATCAATCATCTTCTTCTTGAATTACCCCCTTGTGACCAAGAGTCCAGAGCCTTTATTTTCCCAGCCAACTGAGAGAGATTGTGCGGAGTGTCAAAAGAGAGCAGGATCGTCCTCCATAGCTACTTTAGAACCCAGCTTTAAACAAAGAGGAAATCCATTTTCCTCATCTTCTGTAAATGGAAAACCGTTGAATTGTAATCCTTTATTGAAAAAAAAACTTCAACAGAGTTTCATTTGTAATTTTTATGGTAAACAGAAGATTGGCGATTCCGCTGGGGAGTGCCATCACCTCTGGTGATCTGGTGGTAGCTCAATCCGACAACATTCCAGTTGGTAGTATGGTCAATTCATTCACCATTCAGGTTGACCAGAAAAGGTACGAAGAATTTCTTTCTTCAGGCTCTAAGAGCCCTACTTCCCTGTAAAGTCTCCAAGGGGTCAATCTCTAAGGAGTCTCCAACGGCAATAGTTCAGATGGAAAAGTCGTTGGACCACACTGGTCTGAAACCCTCTTCTTCACCAATATTGGGCTCTAAACCAGTTTCGATTGAAACTCCTGATCTAGCAAACAAAGGAGACCAAGGTCCCCACTTCAACAAGGGGAAGCGATCACTGCCTACTCTGCGAGGCTATGACACGGAGAAGGTGGCTCCTCTCACTCATACAACGAGAAGGAATCTAAGAAGAAGTAAAGCTCGTGCCTTCTGCAGGACCACGCAGCAAAAGGAAACCGCCAACTCATCATTGCAAAGACCTACTGTACAAGTATGGAGGCCGAAAGGCAAGGTTGATCGAGACGCGGAGAAATTTACTCGCGTTTCCGACAGGAAGCAGAGTAAGTCCACCAAAGTTATCTGTCATTACGAAGGCGGAGCATACATCCACGTCCCTAATGTTCCGGGGAGGAAGTATGATCACGTGATTGAAGAAACTCGCAAAAACTGCGAATCTCAAATTCGCGGAAGACGCGTGCCTACCTTTAAGGATAAGACTGTGCTGCTCCCGAAGCTATCTGTCACAAAGAATCCCAATGCAGGAGATCCTAGGGAACATCTAAACAGAAAAAAGGAAGAATCCCATGCATCTCACTGCCACTGTGAACGATTGATCAATGCAATACTGTCTCACTGTCACTGTTCAGCCCATACTAGATCCTCAGTGTTCCATCGATTGCCGGCTCCATCAACATCTTCATTGGAAAAGAAGAGGCGACGAAACGGGCCTGAGTTTTCTGAGCCCGAGTACCCCGAAGTATCATCCAATATGATAAGTATTGAGGAAAATAAAATGAAAAAGAAGGCGAAGAAAGTCTCCAAAAGAGATGTTTTTGATCCAAAGTTCTCTTTGGGTTCAATGGATCTACTCAATGAAGAGCGGGGAATTTTTCAAAACACTCGACTCAAAAGTGGGATGGCAACTCCCATGAATTATAGACAAATGGCGAGAATCTCTTCTGATGAAGAAGACATGATCAAATCTGTTATGGCTGAGTTGAAAACATCTGACTCACTCCAAGAGGACTCCGCCTCTGCATATATGACTCAAAACAACATCTCAGAGGAGTTCATGCAGAGAATGGATGAACAAAATAAGCATATCTAGCAACAGCAGAATACTATCAGTGAGTTTAAAGATATGCTACATGTTCTGATGGAATTGGAGAAGACTAGATTGAAGGATACGTCTTCGCACTCAATGGCTGTGACAAGGGAAAGAAGACAGAAGAAGAAGGTCTTTACAATAATGAAAAAGAATCAGAACATCATGAGGATGACGGCAACTGTTCCATGCATCAGGAAGGGAACGCAAATGCTATTTGGATGGAGAGCTTCCAAAATCAATTGAACGCTCTCATGCATAAGAGCGATTTACAAGAGCTGGGCGTGGTAAGGCCATACCCCATGGAATGAAAAAGTGTGCCGTTCCCGGAAAGTTATAAACCACTGAAGCTCAAATCTTTTGATAGTAAAGAATCGCAAACCAGCACCTCTACTATTTTAAGTCGCAGATCAGGCATTTAGCCGGAAATGATCCCATTATTATGCAGGTATTCGTTAGTACCTTAACGGGACTAGTTTTTGAATGGTTCCGGAGACTACAGCCAGGAACCATCAATTCATGGAGCGACATGGAGAAAGCCTTTCTGACCAGGTTCTATGAAGATGATATGGAGGTGTCAATGCTGGCGCTTCTAACTACTAAACAAAGAAAAGGAGAGTCAGTTCGGGACTTCATCAAAAGATTCTGAAAAGATTCTCTCAGATGCCCATATGGGATGCCAGAAAAGACCTTGGTAGAAACCTGTTGACACAATAAGCCTTGAATGCCTTGATGTAAATAACACCGTTCACTCTCATATTGAATGGGTGATAAATGAGAATTTAGAGTTTGCTTATTCTTCTGGTGTTGATTCTGAACCCTCAAGCACTAGCACAGATGCATTCATCGACTGTGTGAATGAGATATATTCTTTGACTTCCCTTACACGATTTAAGTAATGATGTTGAGAGTGCTAACAAGGTCATTTTTGAGTTTCTTCCCAAGGATGAAACCCAAAAAGCCATAGTATTTGGAAAGAAAACCACCGAAGCAAAAAGAAATACTTAAATACTGAGGAAGAATAGGGAAGTCCCAAGTTCTTCCATTATGGTCAAAACTCTCATAGATTAATAAAGAAAATGGGATATAATCTGGCCGAAGGCAGGGGATTGAATTTCGGAAAAGGTGGAAGGACAATCCTTCAACCCTTCGTCCCAGAAGGGAAAATGCCAGATTATTACCAGAAAATCGGCAAGGGGTTAGGATACGTCACCACTCCTGAGGATTTTTCAAGTAGAGGAACCGAAGAAAAACAGTGCGATCATTTATCAGAATCGTCCTGCTGGGACTCAGATGTCAGTATAGGCATGATTTTCCACGAAGTATCCGCGAACATGGCTTCTGCGATCTAAGAAGATGAAGATTTAGAGGAAGCCTCGCCAATAAAAGATGACCCTTGGGCCAAGCACCTTAATGAGAAGTGGGAAGTTCAGTTTGAACAACGTGAGCCTCCTACCGAGGATAAAGTGATTCAAATAAATATGGGAGATGAAACGAATCCTAAACCCATATTCATAAGTGAGAACTTATCCTCGAAGGAAAGGGAGGATTTAATATCTCTCATTCGCGAATATATCGATATTTTCGCCTGGAGTTATGAGAAAATACCAGGATTAGACCCAGGTGTAGCGGTTTACAAATTGAATATTCGGCCAGATAATAAGCCAGTAAAACAACAGCAACGAAGATTCCGCCCAGAGATCATGGAATCTATTGAAGCTGAAATCAAGAAGTTGATTGAGTCAGGCTTTATTCGCAAGGAACAGCACCCTGATTGGGTCGCGAATATAGTTCTCGTAACCAAGAAAAATGGAAAGATCCGAATATGCATAGACTTTAGGGATCTGAACGAGGCCTGTCCTAATGACGAATTCCCGCTGCCCATCACAGATGTTATGATAGATAACACTAGCTGGTATGAGCATGTGACATTCATGGATGGATTCTCGGGGTATAATCAAATAAAGATGTACCCTGATGATGAGAAGCATACATCCTTCAGAACACCGCTCAGCGTGTATTGCTACACACTCATGCTCTTTGGCTTGAAAAATGCAAGTGCTACATATCAACGTGCCATGAACGTAATATTCCAAGAGCATCTCCGGAAAACATTAGAATGTTACGTAGACGACCTGGCAATTAAAAGCAGAAACAAGGACGACCACTTGAAGGATTTGAAGACGGTGTTCGATCTTATGAGGAAACACCTGCTCAAGATGAATCCAACCAAGTCTTTCCTGAGGGTTTCCAACGGAAAGTTCCCCGGCTTTGTTGTAACATCTAAAGGAATTTACCTTGATCCAGATAAGGTCAAAGCTATCCAAGACATACCACCTCCCCGTAACCTCAAAGAATTGAGGGGATTACAAGGTAGGCTGGCGTATATCTGCAGATTCATATCAAATTTGTCTGGTAAATTTCAACCTTTCACCAGATTAATGAGGAAAGGAGTGTCATTTGTTTGGGATGACGCGTGCCAAAAGAATTTTGAAGAAATAAAACAATATCTCATGAAGCCACCAGTGCTTGTATCCCCAGTCTCAGGAATACCTTTCTTGCTATATGTAAGGGCAATGGACCATTCTTTAGGAGCATTGTTAGCACAGAAGAATGAGTCAGGTCACGAACAAGCTATTTATTATCTCAGCAGAATGATAATCGGGGTAGAACACCGGTATAATCCTGTGGAAAAGGAATGTCTAGCTTTAGTGTTCGCAATACAGAAAATGCAGCACTATTTAGTTGGACAAATCATCTACGTTGTATCGAGAGTTAACCCTCTGAGAATACTAATGACTAAATCCGGATCATTAAATTCAAGACTATCCAATTGGGCTATTTTGCTATCACAGTATGATATGTGTTTTGTCTCGTAGAAGTCTGTTAGAGGGCAGGCCGTGGCCGACTTCCTAGCCGAACATCCAATCCCGGCATCCTCGAAGTTATACGAACAAATTCCCGGGGAGTTAGAAGAATGGAACCCGATTCTAGAAAAAGACGACTCGCGAAAGCCTCCCGCGGCAAATACAGTCTCGAAAGGTGTATGGCAACTTTTCTTCGATAGTGCCTCCCGAATGGGATCCGAAGGAAAGATGACAACGCGGAGCTCCAGACGTTGTACAAAAAATTTTATGATGGAATTTTACTCCGCTGTCTCTCCAACTGCGAAGCTCAAAAAGTACTCAAAGAAACTCATGCTGGCATCTGCGGAGTGCACCAGTCATGACCAAAACTCTGGGATAGAATCCGAAAGTTGGGTTATTACTGGCCTAAGATGATGACAAAAGCGGTTAACTATGCCAAGAAGTGTAGGGCCTGCCAACTACATGAGGATTTTATACATCAAGTTTCGGAGTATCTCCACCCAACGGCTACGTTGTGGCCATTTGAGCAATGGGGTATGGACATTGTAGGGCCAATTTCTCTGTCATCAATAAGAAGACACCGGTTCATTTTAGTTATAACGGATTACTTTTTGAAATGGACCGAGACCATTTCCCTAACCGAAGTAAAGTCATCAGATGTTATCAAATTCATTAAGCACCATGTCCTTTATCGCTTCGGGGTGCCCAAAAGAATAATTCATGACAATGGGCCCCATTTTGTGAGCCAAGTGTATTCCAGATTCTGTAACAAGTACAGAATCGAAGATGTAACTTCATCACTGTATTACCCTGCAACCAATGGTCTAGCAGAACTTTTTAATAAGACCATTGTAAAACTTCTCAAAAAGTTCTTAACGTCCAATCAAAGGGACTGGGATGAGAAGCTAGAAGAATGTCTGTGGGCATATCGCACCACAGTCCGAACTCCCACCAATGCCACGCCCTTCTCCTTGGTATACGGATCAGAAGCGGTCTTGCCTTTGGAAATCCAAATTCTATCGTTGCGAGTCGCGTTAACAAATAGGATGACGGAATAACAAAGGCATCAGCAAAGGCTTCAAGAATTAGAAGTCTTGGATGATAAGCGCTTAGAAGCTCAACAGAGTATTGAACTATATCAGGCGCGGATCTCCAAAACCTTTAACAAAAAGGCTAAACAAAGAACTTTCAAGAAGGGTGATCTGGTCCTGTCAGTCATAAGACCGATCATAACTAACAAAAAACCTAGGGGAAAGTTCCAGCCGAAGTGGGGGACCTTTTGTCATTGATACTGTCTATTCCTACGGCGCATATCGATTAGCAAAACCGAATGATGATAAGATTATGATGCCGGTTAACGGCAATTTCCTGAAGAAGTACTATTCTTAGTAAAATTGCGAAACACCAGTCGCAATGCGATCTAGGTAGTTCTATGCAAATTATAAACAAAAAACTTCTCTGTAATCATAAGTTCATTAATGAAGATTCTTAATTCCGGACTAAAAATCTTTAGGTCACGAATCACAAATTGTCCTTTTTCCAAACACGCCAAGTTAAAAAAATACCTCTGGCGAATCATATTTTTCCTTCTTCCAAACTCGCCAAGTTAAAAATACCTCTGGCGAATCACATTTTTTCTTTTTCCAAACACGCCAAGTTAAAAATACCTCTGGTGAATCACATTTCCAAAATTGCCAAGTTAAAAAATACCTCTGGCGAATCACATTTTTCCTTCTTCCAAACTCGCCAAATTAAAAATACCTCTGGTGAATCACATTTTTCCTTTTTCCAAACTTGCCAAGTTAAAAATACCTCTGGCGAATCACATTTCCAAATTACCAAGTTAAAAAATACCTCTGGCGAATCACATTTTTCCTTCTTCCAAACTCGCCAAGTTAAAAATACCTCTGGCAAATCACATTTTTCCTTTTTCCAAACTTACCAAGTTAAAAATACCTCTGGCGAATCACATTTCCAAAATTGCCAAGTTAAAAATACCTCTGGCGAATCATATTTTTCCTTCTTTCTAAATTGCCAAGTTAAAAATACCTCTGGCGAATCAAATTTGTTAACAAGAAGTTCTTTCATTCGCTGTAATTTTGGATACTTAGAAAATTTTGATTGATTTTAAGATTATCAAGTTAACAAATACCTCTGGTAATCAATATCAGAATCATCCATTAGATACTCTTAGTTATGTAAAAAGAAAGAGGTTTTTTATTCATTATCAGATCAAGATTACAGAGAATTCTCTAATATTACACAGTCAACAAGAGTGAATACAAATCATTGAAGAGAAAAAAAAAGAGGAAAAAGTTTGCTTCTGTAGCCTCCTCTCCCAAGGATGGCTTAAAGGCAGTAGTCTGCTCTTAAAGACTCTTTTGGAATGACAAATTTGTTTCTGTAGCTGTCTCTTTAGCATGGCTAGGACCAAAAAGTTTGTCCCTGCAAAATCTTCTTCTGGAATGACAAACTTGCTTCTGTAGCCTTCTCTTTCAACATGGCTCGGATCAAAAAGTTTGCTCCTAAAACTCCCACTTCTAATTTGCTCTTGTAGCCTCCTCTTAAAGAACAGTTCAAGAGTATAATCTTGTTTTTTTCTTTCCGACCACAATCAGGGACCTCCTGGTTGGTTCCCTCAGTGATGATGCCAGTGACTTGATTAGTTCAAAACTGGCATACCAAGTGCACACCCCAGACATACAACATGAGGGGTTGCACAAGTTCAAGATCCTGGTCATTAGTACCCTAACCTTGTGGAGTACTAGAAAAAAAATAATACCACAGACCCGAAATCTTTTCTCTCATGAAAAATTCATGAGACCTTTCAAGACCCTCTAGGTATTGGAAGCAATTACGAGCCCATCGGGTCTGGGTCATTGTTAAGGAGAATGACTACGGTTATCTCCTGTAGCCAAGTTAAATCCCTGTTAAAAAAAGGGAAAGAAAAAAAAGGAAGAGGAGGATATGAATCTGAAGAAGAGGTTTACCTTAATTAAGGAAAATGACTACAGTCAGAAGAATCTTTTCGGTGGAACACCCCACTAGATTGATGCAGTCTGGAGGTCTTGTAACATGCCAATTCCTATCCATTACTTCATATGAAGAAGAAAAAAAATGGTTGCACTAATAGATCGGCTACAAAAGAAAGGAAGGGAAGAAAGTCGAGAAGAAATTTTCTCACGGCTGAATGATCTTCCATTGAAGAGATCATGTGCCTTATATAGACAGTCTGGTGACCATGATCTTCAGTTTAGAAAAGATAAAACTGAAATCTTTGGTCAAGATTTTCAGTTCAGATCTCAACAGAATTTATTACAGCATTGGACGTTTGGATATCATAGCCCGGAGATCTCGTCATTAATGAAGACGTGTAACGCTTGGGATTCCATGCCCGACGACTTCATCCCATAGCTCGCAGAAGTCTTTACAAATTCTGAAAGAGTCTACGGTTTATTCCGCAAACTTCCAAATGAAACATCGCGAACCAAAATTTCGTAATCAGGGTCGCGAATTAAGTATGGATTGTGTTAGTCCGCGAACCTCTAGATGCAAAGTCTCAGACTTCATGTGACTTATGAAAGTCACGTGACAGATACACAGATACCAGAGTTTTACAGTGGTTTGCAAACTTCAGACAAAAGATGGCAAATTCGTTACAAATCTTTGAAGAACAACTGCAAAGCCATGTCTTAGAAGGTCAAAATCAGGTTCTCTATAAACAACAGGGAAACTATTACAAAAAAAAAGAGAGCAGAGAATTAAAACATATATATACAAGCTTTTACAGTTCAATGATTCAAGAGGGCTTTTATTTTCTCTTCCGCATCATCAATGTCTTTTTGGAGGGTCTCATAAGTTTGGACAGTAGCTTGACGACGCAATTTCTCGTCACTAGCAACAACATTCTGAGCTGCAGCAGCTTCCAGCATATCCAATTCAGCTTGTATCGCCTGGAGATCTCTGGTTGTATTGTCCTACTGGCGAAATAAGTTGGCGAGATTCCTCATTGACTCATCACGCTCCTTGATGACTTTGGAAGCTTGAGCTTTGGTGATAGTCTCTTGAGTCCTAACAATAGCCTGGTCATGGTCCTTGACAATTGAAGCAACGGCCTCCACTTGAAGAACTAGATACTCGCGGTCTGATTGACCCTTTTCTAAGGAGGCTTTGCAAGCATTTGCCTTCTCCTGAGTCTCCTTCTGGAAGCTAAACTGTTCCTCTTTCAGCTTCTGGAAAATAATTTTCACTGTCTCAGATTTATCAACACTTCTAGCATTTGATAGAAATTCAGCATAATGCTAGGAATTCAGCATGCTTTTGAAGCTGAGTTATCATAAGCCTAAAGGAAGCAGCTTTATCCTCTCCACCAATGATGAAGTTAAATAAGTGTTGAGAACATTGGCGAGTGTAGCAAAAGAAGCCCCCTTCAGTATTTTATCAATACAGCGGTCAAGGAAATGAAGGAAGTTCTCCACCGTATCCTTCAATAAATCAATCTCAAGCATATCAATCTCCGCATGAGAAGAAGTAACACTGGTTGAGGCAGAGGCAGATTGATTCGTACTCTGTTGTATAGGGGCAACCAGGCTAGTATAAGGAGGAATGGGACTTCTGGAGACTTCAGTAGAGCTAACAACTGCAGCATCTTGAACCAAAATATCGGTCGGAGCAGCTGCGGCCAAAACCGTGGACATAGTAGTCTCGGGGATCATTGCTTCCGTGGTATCAATAACAGAAGTGGTAACTGCGGTCGCTCCATCAGTGTCAGCTCCCACGATGGTGTCATCTAGTAAAGTTACTTTCGCACCCATGCACTCTAAATCTAGAGTCGAAACTGAAGCTAATAAAAAGAGAAAGTTAATAGCTAAATGTTACAATATCATTTGATAATAACATAATTGCTAAAGGAAGAAGATGCAGATCTAAAGGTTGGACACTGGATTCTCCAAGTCCGTACACCTCAGGACCAAACACTTCAGGCCCGTATACTTCAGTCCGAACCTCTTCACTTAAACAGACATACTTACCATGGTCTGATGGAGGGGTTGAAGATCGAAATCATCACTGTCGACATTATACTCATCTCCCCAATCATCCTGACTTCCTGAAGGAGGTGCTGCTTTTAGGGGATCTAATGCGCGAGTCTTCCCAATGATTTGTACTTCATCGTCTGCAACAGCAGGAGCTGAAGGGTCCTCTTGTATGGCCGGAGAAATACCGACTTCAACAGTGGCCTGATAAGTAGGGGGTAGAACCCTCTTGAGTAACGGGAGTAGGATCACTGCAGAGAACAGATCCTCGACTCCGACGCCTCTTAAGGGAACGGAGACTTAAAAATGAGTCATCCTCATCCTCCTCGGGTTCCTCAGCGAGGGACGCAGAAACCAAAGTGGGTGTTGCAATGCCAGTTCCAGATGGGGTGCTCTACGAATCAATCCTCTGCGGAATGGTAGGCAAGTCACCGAGGCATCTTAGTCTCTTCCGCTTATGTGAAGATTTCTTGGGAGGAGACTGCGGTTGAGGAGAAGTCTTCTTCGATGTCAGGAGAGGAGAAGCATCAAGAGAGGCGGTTTGAGTTGATGCATTATTGACCTCTTCCCTCTGTTGAGTTACCGATTCTGATTCATTGGATGCGCTGTCTCCTCTGAAGTCTTCTATCCCTGCTACTTTCGTACTGCCAGCCTTCTTTTTCTGAGCATACCAAGCTCTGATCTCCCGCAGACTGGAATGATTTATGCTGAAATTCTGAGGAGCGGAACTAGCATCCGCAAACCACTTACAGAAACAGAAGCTCATACTATAATTTGGGGTCTTGAGCGGAAGATCAAAAAAGGTTGCCTGAGTTCCACCTACGACGAAGTGAAACCAAGCTCGAGCTCCTTCAAGAGCATTCCCAGCAAAACTTATCTCTCTATTGGGATTACCAACATAAAACTGATCATATCCGAACTGTCGAGTTAAACGACTTGGGTAGTAAGGCTCTATGTAGCAATGCTTTCCCAAACGAAGAACCAGATGTCCTGGGCGGATGTTTATCAACCACCAGAAGCATTCCGAGGACAGAGTAGTAAATTTATCGGCGCCGGCAGTATTCGCGAATTCCTCCCTGTACCCAGCATTTGGAAAGTAGAAAAAACATCTGAAAATTCAAAAGTCGAGAAATGACGGAGGGTCTTGCGGATCGCGGCCATGTAGCCCCCTCTCCATTGCGACCTCTCGTAGTGCTGTACTTTGAGAGCACTTAAGTCAATCTGCGAGTCGACAGGACTCATCAAAGTGGGACAATGTAGAACCAACCAAGCCATCAAATAAGTATAAGGGAGTTCTACATGCGGATTACGAGTCTTAATGACCGGATCCCCTTTCTTCCTTTACTCCTTCTTCACGTTGCAGAATTTATCAGATAATCTCCTCAGTCCGCTTTGGATGCTGCACACCATTGCGGGCAACAGACTGAGTCGCCTACCTAATGCTAGTAGGACGGCTGGGTATACCCAGCCCTAACAGGTATATTTTCCTGCGAAGAAATAACACACTTTTTCAACCATACCATCAAATAACTCGCCAAGAAGGCAGGATCAGATAAAAGTTAAAGGGCCTAATAATGAAAGCTCTCAAATGACGTCCCAGTTTTGAAAACGTCCTCATCAGATTAGGAGACATAACCATCTGTCTCGAGACTTGCGATTCTTCTCTCAACCTCCTTTTCAAAAACAGGAGGAAGACGAGTAAAATTAGGATTATCCTTAGAAAAATTGAGCAGAAGATATTGCAGTCACTTCTTTGGCTTCAAACTGCGGGTGCGGGATGTGTGGGTGCAAATATGGTAGTGACAGAGTAATTCTCAGTAAGTATCATAGGCCAAAGGGTCCCGGGCCTTCAATAGATGGAGTTCTTCCTCAGTAGGGACATACTCTTCATACGGGATGTCTCCCATGGGTAAGGCCGAAATTTCATAAATTTCGTGAAGGGGAAAACCCAATTCGTCTCGAGGGAAAAAAATTGTACAAGTATCAGGATTGTACAGTTCTAGTAGAGCAAAAAATTAGCAGCCCTGATAGCACGATGTAGCCTTGCGTAATGAAGTTGATCTCTGAAAGTTTTCAGGAAAAGTCAGTCAAGACTGCCCACACTCCTTTTAAAAACAGTGAACCCATCCAGGGGGAAGAAAATCCTGAACATGAAACTCTCCTTGTGCATTGGTGAATCAGTGCAGGAAAGTCTGTGCGATTATGGGAATCTTGCCTCTGGGGAGGTCATGTTTAAGCAGTCCCGGAAGCAATCCACGAAAGTATTTTCCAGTGCTACGAGGAAAAGCACCTTGAGTATTGAAACCCCCAATAAGATGCCGTCTTGCGGCCTGTTTATGTGCCAGTCCATTCATCTAGGCACGGAAAAGGGATTGAAAGAATAAGAACGGATAAAACCTCTCCATATTGGGGAGAAACAAGTAGCGACCTTCAACTTGACGAAGCCACTTATAATCTCCATCTTCCAAACCGCTATCGGGCACCGAAACGTAGTCCCCAAACAAAATGGCGGGTTTGCGTAGCGGAGACCGATCATCTCCTTCAAAAGGTGCATTAGTTATCAGTTCTCGTAATGTTGAGCGAGAAGGATGGAGAATTTTATTTTCTCTCTCTTGGATATCTGATGTTGTACAATGTGGAAAGACATGACCAAATCTGAACTCTTTCTTCCCATCATAGCCATCCGAGTATCCGAAATAATGATCCTTAGACTAAGAATTCAAGGCATAATCGACTGCAAGAGACATTCAGATTCAAGATAAGAAAACCTCTGAGAAAGGGACTACCTTTCGAAAGTTATTTTTTATTACCTCCAATCAAGGGCTCCTGCCGACCCACTATTGAATTAGAGATTGCTTGAGAATCTTGATGACCACTGGCAGCCGCATCGGAGGAAGAAGCTTTCTTCGGTATCTTTTACAGATTGAGAAAATCCTTCACACAGAGAATCGAAAGCTAAAGGAAGTTGAAGACGAGAAGTCTGAGAAACTCTAACGAAAAACTCGGATTTCAAATTTCTTGAGAAAAGACTAGCCTCTCTCATAAAGTGGAGATTATATAGCAGATTATTTGACGGTTGAGATCTCTGGATAGATGTGATATCTGGTCCGAATCTCGTGGGTACCTTTTCATTTAATGCGGCTCAGAGAACGTCTCAATTCTTACGCCGTAGAAAGCAACCGCCTTCCAGCCTTTCCGCAACCAAAAGTGAAAGTTCGCGTCCCTAATACAGAGTCGCGTTCCCTCCGGAATTTCAGTTTGCGACTCTAATACAGAGCCGTTTTCTGCTACCAAATGAAAGTTCGCGATCCTAATATAGAGTCGTGTTCCTTCCAAAGCGAAAGTTTGCGACCCTAACACAGAGTCGTCTCTTTGCAATCCTAACACAGAATCGTATACAACAAATTGTGACACTAATACAGAGTCACATTTTCCTTCAAAGGCAGTAAATTGCGATACAGAGTCGCATTTTCCTTCAAATATAGCAAGATCACGGCGCTAACACAGAGTCGTATTTCTTTCAAAATGAGAGTTTAAGATATTGAGATAGAGTCATGCTGCCCTCAATTGAAGATAATTCTAATACAGCATTGTACTCTCAGATGGAGATTTTAATATAGAATGTTATATCCAAAGTATTCCAAAACTCCTCAAAAAATCATGAGAGTTTTAAAAACTTTGGAGTGGGTTTTGTCGGCGGAAAATTTTGGTATACAAAGCAGATCCTCGAATTTAGAGTTGGATATTCGCAACTCAGCGGATCCGTGAACAAGGATTGAGGTTCGCGACCCAGTGGCGACAGAACAGGTTCGCGAATCTAAAACTGAGATTTGCGATACTACCCATAGCTTTCAGATAGGGGTTTAATACAAAGTCACCTGACCCGAACAAGAGAGTTGTCATCTCAGATCGTGGAGCTAACTACCAAACGAATACAACGGCACTACTTCGATTATGAGAGCAACCACCTAACGAATATGACGGCACTTCTCGAGTAGTGGGAACTAACGGTCAAGCAAATAAGGCGGGACGTTACCCTAGAACCCCTATAAAAGGCGGGGGAGCGAAAGAAAACAGAGCAAGAAACGGAGACGAAGAGACAGAGGGATCAATCATCTTCTTCTTGAATTACCCTCTTGTGACCAAGAGTCCAGAGCCTTTTTTTTTTCCCAGCCAATTGAGAGAGATTGTGCGGAGTGTTAACGGAGAGCAGAATCGTCCTCTACAGTTACCTTAGAACCCAGCTTTAAATAAAGGAGAAATCCATTTTCCTCATCTTCTGTAAACAGAAAACCGTTGAATTGTAATCCTTTATTGAAAAAAATAAACTTCAATAGAGTTTCATTTGCAATTTTTATGGCGAACAGCATCATCAAGAGATATAAATATACTAAATGAGATCTAGCACATTAAACAAGATATAAGACAAATAGCTACCACCAGATTTGTTTACAATTCTTAAGGTGATGGAAGATCCGAAGCATTTGTCAGCACACCAAAACAGGTACAAATACGGATATTCTATGGTTTATACAACTCTTAACTCTTGCTATATGTCTAATTATCACACTGCAGTTCACAAAAATTTATATATTACTACGTTAAAAACCAAAAATGAAAAGTTGAAATAGAGGAACACAAGGTGATGGAAAACGAAGACAATAATCTACTTCAACGACTAGAAAACAATCTATTGAAGCAAAGAGAAATTCATAACAACGAAATTGATCTACCAGCTAGCCTCACAAGTTATCTTTATGGAAAGAACTCAAGTGAAATTGAAGCACATGTCATCTCCTAGGTCATTTAATGCATGATGTTTCGGGATTGCTTGTATTTAATTGTTCGATTTTGGAGTTGTAATTTTATTCAACTGGTAAGTATGGAAAATTCTACTCATGCACGCCACTTTCCTCTTGAGTCCACATTATTCTTTACGCCTACCCTTGAGTCCACATTATTCTTTACGCCTACCGTAAATTTTGAATCATTCCATATTTACTTAATATGTCTTATTTTTTTTTTTTCGATTCTAACCCTCCCTCTCTCTCTCTCTCCTTGTCCATTATCTTTTATCCCGGTCGAATATTACTATTTGACCCAAATAAAACTTGATCGGGTATTAATATCCTATATATCTTCATTTAGATTGGATATTAATACCCAATCAGTAAATTGTAAACTAAAAAAGTCATAGCAAACCTGTAAATTTTTAAAAATTTCATGGTGTACCTCTTAAGCAAAGTGGTGTGCATGAATAGAATTTCATGGTAAGTATTCATTATCATTTTGGACATTATAATTATAGAATCACTTATGGAGTTATAATTGTACTAATTTATTGTTTACTTTTCTATATTTTACATATTGTAATGGAATAATTTTTCCTTTCAAAAAAGAAAAAAATTGCTGTAGACCTCTTTCTTAAATATTACCATTGATGGCATTGTAGACTCGTAAAAGCGAACTTGTACATAATGTACTAACGAGGATAATTTCTCTATGTGTGTGTGTTTTTTTTTCTAATTTTTTGCTAATCTATTAATTTTAGGCTTGTCTTGATTCAAACCTAACCTCTCCATAAACTGAAAGATGCACTTTCACGCGGAAACCAAGTTTCATGTACAACAACTCTAAACAACCTCGTCAGAGAAAAACTTGTAGTACCAAAACTCGTAGACTCATGTCCTCTATGAGACAGATATTCTTATTTCAGTGGCCATTTACGACACTAATTTTGAGGGAATACTGAAAAATAAACTTAAAGCAAGAGAATGTGACATTAGTTACTTACTGATAAATCACATCACTTTATATATTAACGAACCAATATGATTTAGTTAGTGTATCAATGCCAGAGCTGTAGCAAAGAGAATCTCCAATTCCTGAAAAGATACACAAAGCATATCATTCCAAAAAAGAAATTGGTGCATGCATTTGTTTATCATAATCATGCAAGATAAAAATTTTAAATCGAGATTATTATAAACTGAATCTGGGATCTTCCTCATAGAATCATGGATATTAACTATGTGAATTAGCTTTCACAAAAATATAGAAGTATGCTGCATCTATTCAAAGAATCAAATTGCCGCGTGAATCTTAGCACGAGCTTGACTTGCACGGCGCGGGACACGCTCAAACGTGACAAAATCATTGTTTAGATCCAAAAATCTGGGGTGGGTCAACGCTCATTACGCGTGGTTTCGTTTTTATTTAAACTTTTTTTTTAAATATTTAAATTTTTGGAGTCTCACACTATCAAAGCTTGCCTTCTTATGACGGGGTGGTTTGATGGTGCTCCCTTTAGTTTGAAGGGCGCGTGGGACTTCAAGTTTAGTACAGTGTCCTAAACTTGACTAGTTGACAGTCGAACATACATAAGTGATTTCAACAAAGCGGATAATTACGGGGTAATTTAAATGAGATTAGTTGTTAATCCTGGATGACTAATGTCTCTTTCTCTGTTTTTGGAAAGGCTAGAGCTAGAATTGGACAGCCCAACTAACTCTAAAGAGAAGAGAGTTAGAATGCTGTTCAACCTACGGAAGATTCTCAAAGCTTGCACTGAGACATAACCGGTCAAATTTTAATCGATTCTATTTACATTTGAAAATGATATACCCATTGGAAATTTCACAGGAAAACAAAGAATACTGAAATTTGAAATTTTGACACTTCAATATCATAAAATATAAATATATGCTTACTGTTAATTAAGCTAATGAAGTGAAAAATGGTTACTGCGTTCTGGACAAACTTTTTACTCTACAATAGTGCTCTTCAAACATAGATAATATTTGGAATGATTTTGTAACATTTTAGTCGATCAAATACCACTTTTTACTTAAGACTGATTGATTTGCAATTTGGACTTTGGAAATAGTATGTTTAGCAAATTTTTTTTTTTTTTTTAATAAGAATAATAACATGAAAAATTGAGAATTTTGACCATTCACAATCAAACGAATGGTATTTGGATTAACATTGAATTACAAGAACTATGACTACGAGCTGTCTTGTTAAGCTAATGAACAGAAAATCATTACTATATCATTTTTTGCAAATAAAAATATTATGATATTACAAATATTATGGTATTCTTTTTACTAAAAAAAACCATATGGCATTCCGCATGAAATCTTTGTTAGAATGTGAGCAACAACATAAAGAACTAATCGACAATGATCGTAACTGTCTCATTGAATATTTCTCCTTCTAGATTCTACTGCAGATCTGTATATATTTAAGTATCTATGACTACCCAGAAAGGATACAGGATTATATTTGTCAAGAATTTTTATTAGAAAAGGAAAAATAGTCAAGTAATGTAAAGTGATAAGTTAGATTTCTGAGCAATTTCTTGCATTATTAGTGTCAATGATGAGCTCAGATTGCACGCAATGAGCTGGATTCAATGCCACAAGTCAACTGTTGACAATCGATAAATAGATTTCAACCAAAATGAAATGAATTTATGCAGAAGTTTAATTGCGATATTTCTAGTCTGGGATGACTCTAATTAGTTTTCTGTCTTTTTAAAAGCTAAAATTAGACACTCAAACAAGTTTTTAGGAGAATAGTATTCCTGCTGATCGCTGAGATCGTCAGTACAGGAACAATTCAACAGTTACAATTTGCAGAGATCGTCACCGTAAAGACTAATTCGATTGTTGCCACATTTTAGTTGATTCAATGATCCTTCGTCTTCACAAACATTACATTCTTCAAATTTTGAAAAGAAAATTGATAATTAATATGGAGCGAAAACTAATCAATCAAGACCATAACTAACAAACAATTTGGCATTAATTCAATCTCTGGGTCTTACAGCCAATCCAGCTCAAGTCGTGCTTGAATCTGCAACCGGACTAACCTCAAAAATACAATGTCAAAATCATAAAATTTCAAAGGGCGGTTTGTCTTGCATCACTACCAAACTGCACAAAACGGGAACCAGTATATGGAATATTAATCTGACTTGACTTTGATTGTGAACTGACTTGTATCGTTCGCACATACCCCACCAATGTTTGCAGCCACTTGATGTTTACAAATTCAGAAGGCAATCGATTAAATAAACTATCGATCGAGGTACCAAATAGCACAATCCCATTATCAGTAACAACTTAAGATGATGGATATTATTCTGTTTATGGTCCATGCAGTGTTCTCCGACACACTAAATAAGTTCCAATTCTACATAACTCTGGGAAGCTCTTAAGAAATTATACAGTAAACTCAAGACACAAAATACACTGAGAACTGAACACAGGATAAGAATTCGACCAAAGTAGTCCACCTTGTTCATCTAACATAAACCCCGAAACACATCACTTCACCTTGTCGGTGTCCACTTCGGGGTCACGAAGAGTTCCAAACATCCAGTCCATCCATATGGTGTAATGCCCGTAGTTGTGGCGGTAGGTGGTGTGGTGGATAGTGTGGTAACCAGCCCCCATAACAGGCCATATCTTGCCATGGATACAATCATGAATGTTGGCAGTCCATATGGCCTCAATGAACAAGAGAAGGATGTGCGTCATGAAATGGGTTGGGATGATGAACAGAGAGATGACATGGGGAACGGCCTGCAGGATCCCGTCCAAGGGATGGAATGCCAATCCTGAAAAATTAACAGTCGAATATGCAACAAAATGTCAAGATTTTGCGAGGATAACTTAACCTACAAAGAGTCACGGGAAAAATGAAAATATGCAATGCTACAAAAAAACTAAGTATTAACTGGCCTGCTAGTGCACTTCTTTAGATAACTACAGTCATAATGAATCCAGTAGAAACCTTCTGGCAGAAAATATTAAGCCTGGGAGCTCCAGGAAGGAGACATTATCAGTGTGCCAAATGTAGTGGGCTGAAAGAATATGGGTCTGACACTGCAGAAAATGGGCCAGACATCTTTATGAACCTTGCAACCTATGGCACTGGTGGTTTCTCTCTTCAATTGAAAAGGCCGGAAGACACTCAAAATAGGAGAGGGAATCAATTCTTATATTTTTAAGGTAAAAAAGTTTGTTACTAAAGATTTTATTATCTAATATTTGGTTATATTTGAGTTCTTCCATACAACAATAATTATCATTAAGTGTTTCAATGGAGTGCCGGAAATACTTCAGATTTTGTCGAATAGACTCCAGAGATTGCTGATGTGTCTTTGCAAACAAACAGCCCAATAGAGGAAGAGAGAATAACTACCCATGCCCCTTTTCTTAATTCTTAGACTTCTTTCGATGACCTCTACAAGGATACAGACCTATTTGTAGGCCTGCAAATCAGTACTCATGACAACCCTTTGCTCCCCAAAAAAAACAAAAAATAAATAGAATAAAAAATCTTGTTTTACATGAAAAAGAAACCAGCATTTCAATAATTTCATATACGCAACTAGCAAAATATCTCCAGGATATATAAGGGCACCTTCTTAAAATCTTTTATCCCCTTAGGGGCTTAAACACTTTATTGTAAAACAAGTTTACAATAAGGGCTTAAACACCTTATTGTAAAACAAGTTTACAAGTTTACCATACCATACTCTACATTACAATTTATCAATATCTCTTGACACACAACGACATGCACCAATAATGTAATAGACCTTCTTGGCACTACTGCAGATTGCACTCCCATAAGTTTCTGTTCCCTAACTTCCAAATGAGATTTGAGAAACTTAAAATTATGGTGGTTTCACTAACTGAAATTGCAATTCATGAATCATACATCAATTCAAAGACTTTGCATTATTTACATGTAAATAAAGAAACTGAAAGGTAGTTAATCAAAGCAAAAAGTGTGATGACCACAATCATAAGAAAGGTGTGTAATATAATCATACAAATATTCTATGTTCATGCACAAGAATTCATGCTCTAGCCAGTTTTTGCTTGTTTACACAGCGTAATGCACTGATACAGTGTACATAGCATGAAGTTATTACACATTTAGATCTATTATTTCATTTAACTAATTCACTTAAGGGTAATACATTTAGAATTTTCAAATGAAAAAAGAATATCGAGATGGTAGAGAAAATTGAAAGCTACAATTGTTTAAAGACAAAAATTGAAGTCTTTAAACAATTAATGGTGTTTTAACACTACTTATGAAATGTATGTTTAGAAGTGTAATACTCTACATAAACATTTTATTTGAAGATGCCTTTCATGATCTAATTCTCTTTTCTAGTGAAATATAAAAAAATATGCAAAATGTAATCATAAAGAAAATGTAGTTACATTGTTGAATTACCTAGAGTAGAATCCATATTAACTCAGATTTTAAAAAATGCTCTCTTTTTTTATTTGTTTTTATTTTTTACTTTTGCAATTAAACTAGCTCTTGGATTTCTTTTATTTTATTAAATATAGGGTGAATGCTATCTATATTGTTATCGTATTTTAATATGAGGAGACTATTTCTATTCTTCAATATTCCCATCTGTAACTGATTCTCTTGAGCTATTGCGCAATATAAGTAATTTCTGATCCAAATTCCTCTTTTTCGTTTAGAGTTTCTCCATATCCCTGGTTAAGCAGGTACACTTGAGAAACTTCTATTATTACGATATCAAATCTAATTTTATTGCTACTTCAAGAAGATCTCTTTTCGCTATCTCTACTCTCTAACCTACTAACCTTATACTCCACTAGGCCTGGCAACCGGACCGTGCCGAGCATGGCACGGGCTCGGCACGAGCGTGCCGTGTCCATGCCATGCCGGGCATGGCCTGTAGGCAAATGACCACGTGTCATGTCTCAGGCACGGCACGCTGCCAGTCCCGAGCTAATGCCCGCGACACCATGATGTGCCTGAGGCACGGCACACGGCTATTTGGCGGCGATCCGTGCCCGGCACAGCATGAGCGTGGCACGCCCGTACTGTGTCGGGCACGACCTGGTTGCCAGGCCTAGGCTCTAATATGCAGTAGAGCACTGCAACATTAACCCCCTCACATGTGCTAAATGTGATGCTATAACTTTGATGATACTCAAGATCATACCTTTTCCATTTATCCTAGTTTACTGAGTGAACTCACCAATTATTTGAAAGATAGGAGATACTTAGCTACAAACTGTTGAACTCGGCGCATTAAGTACTTACGATTAAAGTAAAAGTTGAATCTATTGACAAAGATGTTGCTACCTTCGTGATCCTCTTTGCCTTAGTGACCCAATAAATCTCTTGTTGATGAAATGACAACTAGTTTTGTGGGTTGCAAATCCTATTTGTTCATGAAATGACTATCAATAAGTTTGAACATGAGAAACTTCTTTTCAAGCTATAACAATTTGGGAAGACATCTCTTTGCAGTATTCTATGGGTGTAAAATTTTATAAGGGAAGATGCTTGGCTTTTAAAATCCAAGAAGCATGAACGATGGGATATTGGTAAATTTAGGTAAGGTGACGTTGACTAGAAGCAATTCAGGGTTTTGTGATGGGAATGTGAGGATTTTGTGGGAAAACTAGGCATTGATACAAAGAGTTAGGGTGGCCTCACACCTAGGCAATCCCATGCCCACTCCCACACAAATCACTCAAGAAAAAAATTTGATAACAAATAAGCAAATCATATGCTAAGAAATTAGGTTTTCAAATCATATGATGAGCAACTAGGTTTTCAAATCAATAATATGTATAAACAAACTAAACCATAACTAAAATAGGAAACATAATCCAACTCTAATAAAGAGTTCTAAATAACATAAAAGGCTAGTTTAAGTCAAAGTTGGTCTCCATCAAATTCTCGCCAGGTTGAAAAATTATCATTAGCAGTGAATGGCAGCGATAGGAAGAATCTTGCAGATCTGGGTGAAGTTGCTACATCTCTAAATCAGGTCATCTATTCCAGCGAACTAAATACTTCTGAATCTAAATACTTCTTAATCGAAAACACTCTCTTTTTGAGAAAATCAAGTATCCATGGTTTTTTTTTTTTTACTGCTATAGAAACCAACTTATCCTGTAGTGTATCATCTATCTATCTCCTTTATCTGATGCTACATGGTGATCGTAGCGGTAGTGGAAGGATAATTGGAAAGAGTTGTGCATCTATTACTATAAATGATGTTTAGCAAGGAACAAAATTTGGAGAGTTGACTGAAGCAAAATACTGTAAACTCTTTGGTATCAAAGACTAGACTAATAAGGAGATGTTGTGAAATATCCAATTTGTAAGTCTTTACACCAATTTTCCAATGAACCATGTAAAGACCTATACATCGTGCAAAAAGGATCGCTTTAGTTCCTAAAAGAAACCTCTCGGGATGAACCATAATCATCAGCACATCTCCAATTGGAAAATTCTTGTACTCTTTCATGCAAATCTACAATATACTTGCATCTATTATCGCTAAATACAATCTACCAACAAATTTTTGTTTGTAATCTATATAGATTATGTATAAGTGTGCCTATGGATAGGTGAGGCCTGTCGACTAGGAATTGAAGGTAAATTTTCGGTTCTGTGAGCCTAAATTACATGATCTATTATATCAATAACATGGCTCGTATGCACAAAATGACATGTTTCTTACCTTTGTAATCTGCTATCAATCCATTCTTTTGATTTTTCAGATTGACCTTTCGATAGAGAAGAGGTCAACACTACTCTCTTTACATTAAAATAAATATGTAAATTTTTTACTTTCCTAAATTCTTAATATCTAACTCATACAATCATGGCCTATCTAGCAAGATACATGCAGTATTCATGGATATGACATCACACCAAATATGATCATTGTAACTCGAAAACTGTAACAATTCTCCATTTCTTTATAGCAATAAAAAAATTAAATAAATAAACAAAATGATAAATATAACTCTTCATTTTCAAACCTTTCATCTTTTATAACTCTCAATACTTTCACCTCTTAAACCTTCCAAAATTTTCACTTTCTAAACTCCCAACTTTTCATATTCAATTATTAACCCCTCAATTTAACTTCTCTTTTTAATTCTAAAATTAAATCCCTAAATTAAATTAAAATCTTTCATATTCTAAACCTCCGATTCTAATCCTATATAAACTCCTAGATCAAAACACATTCCACTCATTCTAATTCTAAATAACATTCTCTAACATTCTCCTCTCTATCTCATCTCGCCGGAACCACCTTCAAAACCACCACAGGAGCCGCCACCACTTCACCGGAGAAGAGTATCTCCTTCCCTCTCTTTTCACATTTTAAGTTCTCACTTTTTGACAAGAGATTAGATATTATCTTTCTTTTCTTCTTGGATTAAATTATTTTAATGAATTCTAAGTTAGCTCACCCACTACTCAATAACCCTTATAATCTAAAAAAAATATCTATCATCTTATAAACCCAATAAGATTGATTCAGACCCATTTCTCAAATTCAGACCCGTTAATACTAAAATCAATTTTGAGTATATTATAAATATTAGAAAAATCCCTAAAAATCATCTAAATTCATATTAATATATTTTTAATACTCTTAGAATATTTTTAAAGTATACATTGCACCGTTGAGTGATATCGAAAAACAAAATTCAGGTGAGTTTATTTTTTAACGCACTAATCATGTTATCTTATATACCTGTTGTTTCAATCATATTATTTATTTTGTGTAAATTGATTTGTTATTTTGTAGCAATTTATCAATTACTTATTATATTTTTTGTCATTAAAAATCTATTATTAATTGTTATTAAATTTAAATTATATAGTATAGTTAGATTTTAGAATAATCATATATACAATATTGGATAAATCGCATTAAAGTTATAATCATGGAAAAATATTGCTTGTGATATCATTTTGTATCAGTGTCTAGAAAAATTTCTTATACACTGGTTCTCTAATTAAGGAACGTGCACCGCACGGAAAATCTCCAAGCATTCTGGCTGATATCTCTATGATATATCAAAGCAGTAAATCCTTGATATAGCCAATTATTATTTATTTAATAAAATATAAATCGAACATCTTTGAATCATATTGTCAACAAACTTATTGAAATATTATACCAAATACGATTCATATACAAATTATGAAAATCAGAATTTAGACATACATAAACTATACTTAAATAAAACTGAGTTGGGTGAGAAACTAAATTATGAAAATATACTCTATTTCGGCTATAAACTTATTAAATTATACAATTGAATATTTCGAACACTATGGGTGCGTGATAATTTGTTAGATTATACCTTATTATTATTCTTGTTTGCCTTAAGATAGTCCGACTCAGCACCGGACAATCCATATGACCATTTCCTAGGTTTGTACAGGAGACAATCGAAACAGCGATATTCTATCAGTTAAAATTTCCAATTACATAACATCCTAGATAAAAAAAATATCTCTATTATAAAGTTGACTTCAAAGATAACGTAAATCAATTGATATTATTATTACAGACATCTCATTACATTCTTTCTAAAACTTGTGTCATTATTATATTTAAATATAACCATTATATTTCACATTCTTTCTATATATTTTATTTTGGTCGCAATCTGACGATTTGGTGTTCATGCCCAAAATTACCGATGGACATATCGAAGATGATAAAGGATCTTATATAATTTGAAGAGTATGTTGAAATTAAAGAGTTACTTTATTTTCTCTTATTTAATTCTTTATATTATGTTATTATTTCATTTGCATTAAACTTTATTCCCATCAATGAAAAGTGAACTTCTTGTTAAATTTTTCTACTATTATTATTGAGTATTATTATGGCAAAAATTATTAAGGTTTTAGCATATTCAAACCGAATATGTTGTCCATATCTGCTACACATGCTCGTATACCGTATATCGGGAGCGGAGCGTGACAGGTATTTTAGTGATATTAGAGCCCAGGTTTCACAAATCAGCTCATGTGACTTGAATTGATTTGGATCTTGAAATAAAATTTTGCCATACTTATATAATAATACTATTTGAAATATTTGAATTCCACTCGTTTGACTCTTTCACATCTCATATATTGTTCCTAGTCAGTAACCCATTTATTTTGATTAACATCCGAATTCGTGCTTGTCTAAAGATTTCCATCCTAAATAAGATTTAAATATTTATCCTTAAATATCTATTCTTAGTTTAATATTATAATTTCTATAATCTTCCATTGATTCCAAATTCCTTCTTTTCTTGAGAAAATTTGCCTAATCCGTAAATCAAGCTCGAGCTCAACAAGAATGCTAAAGAGTTGTCCAAGTAATAAGAAGACAAAAAAAATATTTTCTTAATTTATTTTATTTAATTTCGAGGACGAAATTATTTTTCTAAGAGGGGTAGAATGTAACAACCCACCATTTTTTTATAGCAATAAAAAAAATTAAATAAATAAAAAAATGATTAATATAACTCTTCATTTTCAAAACTTTTATCTTTTATAACTCTCACCCCTTTCACCTTTAAACCTTCCAAACTTTTCACTTTCTAAACTCCCAACTCTTCATACTCAATTATTAACCTCTCAATTTAACTTCTCTTTTTAATTCTAAAATTAAATCCCTAAATAAAATTAAAACCTTTCATATTCTAAACCTCCAATTCTAATCCTATATAAACTTCTAAATCAAAATACATTCCACTCATTCTAATCATAAATATCATTCTCTAACTCTCTCTCATCTCGCCGGAACCACCTTCAAAACTACCGCAGGTGCCGTCGTCGGAGCCGCAAACACTTCACCAAAGAAGAGCATCTATTTTCCTCTCTTTCTACATTTTAGGTTCTCACCTTTTGATAAAAAGTTAGATATTATCTTTCTTTTCTTCTTGGATTAAATTATTTTAATGAATCTTAAATTAGCTCACCCACTACTCAATAACCCTAATAACCTAAAAAAACATCAATCATCTTATAAACCAAATAAGATTGATTCAGACTCATTTATCAAATTCAGATCTGTTAATACTAAAATCAATTTTGAGTATATTATAAATATTAAAAAAATCCCTAAAAATCATCTAAATTCATATTAATCTGTTTTTCATATTCTTAAAATATTTTTAATATGTAGATTGCTCCGTTGAGCGACATCGAAAAACAAAATTCAGGTAAGGTCATTTTTTGACTCTCTAATCATGTTATCTTTATATATCTGTTGTTTCAATCATATTATTTATTTTGTGTAAATTGATTTCTTATTTTGTAGCAATTTATCAATTACTTATTATGTTTCTTGTCATCAAAAATCTATTATCAATTGTCATTAAATTTAAATTACATAGTATAGTTAAATTTTTAGAATAATCATATATACAATATTGGATAAATCGCATTAAAGTTATAATTATGAAAAAATACTATTTGTGATATCATTTTGTATCGGTGTATAGCAAAGTTGTCTTGCATACTGATTCTCTAATTAAGGAACCTGCATCGTACGGAAAATCTCTAAATATCCATACACTTGCCTGGCTGATATCTCTATGATGTCCCAAAATAGTAAATTCTTAATATAGCCAATTGTTATTTATTTAATAAAATATGAATCGAACATCTTTGAATCATATTATTATCAAACTTATTGAAATATATACCCGATATGATCCATATACAAGTTAAGAAAATAAGAATTTAGACATACATGGATTATACTTAAATAACACTAGGTTGGGAGAGACTAAATTATTGAAATATATTTTGTTTCGGCTGTAAACTTATTATGTTGTACAATTGAATATTTCGCACACCATGGGTGCGTGATGATTTACTTTACTATTATTCATGTTTGCCTGAAGGCATCTAACTCAGCACTGGACAATTCATATGACCATTTTCTGGGTCTGTACAGGAGACAATCGAAATAGCGGTAGTCCATCAGTTAGATTTTTCAATTACATGATATTCTAGACAAAAATATTCATATTATAAAGTTGACTTCAAAGATAACTTAAATCAATTGATATTATTATTACAGACATCTCATTACATGCTTTCTAAAACTTGTTCCATTATTATGTTTAAATATAACCGTTATATTTCACATTCTTTCTACATATTTTATTTTGGTCGAAATCTGACAATCTGGATATGCATGCCCAGAATTACCGGTAGACATATCGAAGAATGATGATCTTGTATAATTTGAAGAGTAGGTTGAAACTAAAGAGTTACTTTATTTTCTCTTATTTAACTCATTGTATTCTGTTATTATTTTATTTTTATCAAACTTTATTCCCATCAATGAAAAGTGAACTTCTTGTTAATTTTTTCTACTATTATTATTGAGTATTATTGTGGCAAAAATTATTGAGGCTTTAGCACATTCAAACCGAATATATTGCCGTTACCTACTACACGTGCTCGTATACCGTATATCGGGAGCAGGCGTGACAAAAACTGAATGGGCACAAACAACATTTGTTAATGGAATGAATGCTCTTATCAAACAAAGTGACATTGTATGGTTATAGTGTGTGGTTTCAGCCTTGAGACTCATTTTTTTAGCAGCCGACTTAAAAATGATATTCGCACAACTATCTCCATTAACCATGACTTTATACCTCTTACCATCGTGTGGCATAGATGTGAAAATCACTAGACTTACATCACTGCTCATCTCTAGATGAGGTGTGCAAACACCTAGATGTGCAAGTGTGTGTCTACCTCTATAAAATCCTCCTCAACATTATTTGAATCTTCTTCAAGTTCGTAGACTTGTTCCTTAATCCATACTCATCTATTCCTTCATCGTGAACCTCATTTATAAATAGTCAAAGTGAAACACTAGTAAATGAAGTGACTAAAACAATGCTATTTGGAGCACTAATCCTCTTCGTAACCTATTGGGACGATTCACCAATCATGGTATTTTACCCTTTACATCCTTAGGGATAGTAGTTAGGTTTAACATTATTTCTAGACCGTCACTTAGGGCACTCCCTTTCTTTGAACGTGGACTTCCTATATGAAGGTGTTTACATGTGTTGCCTCGAAGACTCGTACCTCAATATCTAGGGCTAACTGAAATGTCTCCTTAACATAATCCATAGTGTGGGGAAATTTCATGCAGAAGGCTAAATCTCAGTCCAATGTGTAATTTAGAAAGGATAAAACGACTATCCTTCTGGACATCACATCGTACTATCAGCTCATCTAATTTATGTGACTTCTAAGACTAAGAAGATACTTTTTTCTAAGCTCTTCTTTCATGTCCATCCATATCCCTATTCATTCTTTTCTCTCTAACTGCCTCTCGACGAATATCAAATACACTTTGGCTAACCCTTATAGTTTTATCTTAGCGACACAGATAATACAGGCCTTAGACATCTTGTACAAATCAAAAGATAGTCCATATCCAATACCAATTAACATTGAGGGTCATAAATGTCAAAAAAAAAAGGGACAACTACTTTGACATTGCGTGTGATATCATCGTGACGAAGCTCATCTTCAGTACCCTCAACATATTCATTAGTATCTCTTCCAAGATCATAATCTTTAGCAGGCTTACTCTCATTCTTATAATTATTTTTATTGGGTTGCTCTCCATTAACTCATGTTTATAGGGCATCTAGGTATGTAATGATTGCATCATGGCATACCTGAAGTTTATACTTACTCTCTAGAAGCACATTCATCTTAGCAAAGAATTTAATTACTTGTTTTTTCATAACTTCTCTGAAGTTTTTGCCACTATGAAGTATGCGAGAAACTATCATATATAAATGTGAACGTAGTCTGAACCGAACACATGGATGACTACATGCAAATCCTAAATAACAGAACTAAATGTGTGGCTATATAAACAAAAGAAGACGCCTTAATGGCTGAAATTTGTTATATGCAGGGGAGTTCCTCATTATGCAATATAATATAAGATATAAAGAAAATCACGACAAATATAGATAACATGACCAGATACATGCAAAAACGAGAATAAAATGCAAAAAGTTAATAGACTGGACTGCTGAGCAAGTAGGTTAAACTCTAGCGCAAAGTCTAGAGTCAAAATTCCCAAGAAAGCCACTTAAAAATAATCCACAATTGCAACTCGAATTTGATTCGAACCAAACTCATATCAGGCTTAAAACGGACTTCAAAATCACCAATACCCTTAATGGACCTATTTGTTGTGCGGCAAGTCAGGCTCTATTCAACTATGGACTCATTCCAATCTACTTTAAGTTGGCTCAAATTGAGCACTAGTCAGATTTGCACTATGAAACCAATTCAGGTTCGAGTCTAGATTTGAAACGAACTTTGATATGAGAAGCAACTTCATCTCAAATTAAAATTGGAGTGGAAAGCAGATGATGAAGTGAAGTCGACGACTCAATGATGTAGTGCAGTTGCGGCTAGCAATGTTTTAGTTGTTGTCGGCAATAAATTGCCAGCGAAGGAAAAGAATGATCAACAATTTCAAGGGTGGATGGATGTCAGGGGTGCTAAGAAAACTTATGAAGTGGTTGGAGGGTGCCAGCAAGGCAACGAGTGCTCGGCGAAGTCGAGGCCTTGATAGTAGAAGTTGATTGGATGAGTTGTGACAAATCGAGATCGATGAGCAGTGATTAATCGAGAAGATGAAATCGACAACAACAAGGCTTGAAGTTTGGCATTGTTGCTGTCGACAGAATACATGGGAGTTGTCGTCGGATCTTGGATATATTCTAGTGATGTTGTTGGTGACGATTTGACTCTAGGGCCAATCGGGTCATGACTGTTGAAGATAATTTTTTGTTTTCTATTTTTCTCGTTTCTTTTCTTTTTTTCTCCATCAAAACTAAAAATCAAAAAACAAAAAATAGATGAAAAAGATAGGGATCTAGGGTTGTGGCTTGATGAAAAGACAAAAGAAAATTAGATCATTAAGCTCCGATATCAAATTTGACACTGGACAGAAATGATTTAAGTTTTTGCAGTGAGGACTTAGGGATTTTGTGCGAGAACTAGTATTTGATACAGAGATGATAAGATTTAGACCTCACACGCAGGCAAACCATATGCCCATTCTGATATGAATAGCTCGAGGAAAGATTTGATAATAAAATAGAAAATCACATGTTAATAAACTGAGGTTGTCAAATTAATATCTCATCTATTATTAAAAATGTTTATATATATATATATATATATATATATATATATATGAAAAAAAATGGAAATGAGCTGCCAAGTCATGCAAGTTACCTGAGCTGCAGTTCATTTCAATTATCTCCAATAATCTTTTTTAAAAAATTTCTTTTGGATTATGATATTGACCCCCTAGGGTTCACTCATTACTAATTTCTTAGGTTTTAGTTTTGATTTGGTCTTCCATCAAGTTAACACAAAATTAACGGTTTTCAATGAACAAAATATTTTGTATGTACTTGATGAAAACATAAATGAACTCCAAAATTTATGAAACTTAATCCGAAAGAAGTTAAGGAGATAGAAATAGTAATTGTAAAAACAATTGAAGAAAAATCTTTGGATTATTATAGTTTTGCCGCTAGCTCACGTAACTTTTCCTGAGCTGGCGGCTCACCTACAGTAATCCCCATATATATATATATATATATATATATATATATATATATATATATATATGAAATATATATATATATATATATATATATATATATATATATATAACATGCCTAATATGTGAAAACAAACTAAATCTTAATTAAAATAGAAAATCTAATCTAATTGAGTTCTGAATTCTAATCCTAATCAAACTTGGTCTCCATCAACGGATTCCCTCTGATCAAATATTCTTAGCACATGAAGTTTCGAAAGGCAAAATACTTCTCTCTCATTCTAGGCTAGCATCACATCTATCAGCGCTCCTATGTAGAAAGTGAATGGAAGCTGCCAGTTCATTCAACACATTCCTCATAGCCATTAGTGGATGGAGTGCTATCAGTATTCTTGCTAATATTATCTCTGATGACATGTGGTTGTGCAATCTAAAAGTACCTCTAATCCATGCCTATTCGTTGATATTTTTTAATATATAGGCTATCTAGCTGATTTGACCAATATGCATTGTAAGGTTAATTTCATTTGTAATCATTTTGATAGCAGCCTGGTGACTCTCATCATTAGTACACCCCTTGGCTCCACTAATGAGGATTCAGACAAACTTCTCTTGATCCATTCGAGACATGGGAATCTCCAATAAATGAAGTTATCATACAGAGAAATTCCTCAAGCTCCCAAAATAACTCCATGTTCTATTTAATCGAAGAATACTCTGTTGACTCTGGCACAAACAAGATAATGCACACCCAGTATCATCTATAGTTGAAAATAACATGGTACACAACAATGATGTGTTTTTTACATTGTGTTACGTTTACATTATGTTATGCCATTTTCTATTATTTATTTAGAAATTTCCAATTGTTGTTGATTTTTTTTCTTTGATTGTTAGCTAATTGCTGCAATTTCATTAATTCATTGCTTGTTATTTGCTTGTTTGATTTCCTGTGAAATTGTTAGTTTACTAATTTGCGATTGCTTGCTTATTTCTGTTGAAATCCCTTCCACTGTACCAAAATTCCGAAGTTACGGTGAGGATTAAGAGAAATTATTTTATGTTTTAACATGTCCACACAGGTTTAAGGTCCATTTGGGGCATAAACCTGGGCTTCATACAGCGGTATTATTTTTTTTAAATCTGCAATTAAATACATACCTAACAAGATCTGAACACAAGTTGCTATGATACCATATTTAAGTCTTTTTCACTACGCCAAAACTCCGAAGTTATAGTGAGGGTGAAGAGAAATTATTTTATATTTTAACAGTTTTCTTACTGTAATTCCTCTGTTTTTACTTTCTATTATTTCTATTAAACTCTCAGCTGAACTGAACTGAACAATTATAAATAAGATAATTGAACATTACAAAATACAAATAACAGTATTAGTGTAATGATCGAAACTGAAATAAATAAGTTTGAAAACATATTTTTTTATTTGGTTATGATTAAAAGTGAATTTAATATGATTTATAAAGATAAAGGTGAAATTATTGAGAAACTTGTTAAAAATATACCCTAATGTATAAAGTAGAATCATGAGTTGAACTAAAATGTATACTCTACCATAAATAAATCAAAATGCTGAAAAACTAATAGATTTCCTAACTTCAAATCTGAGGATCGCAGAAGATGTATTCTATTTATGGTACTAGGATGTCAGAGATAAAATGCACAAGCATATTGTGACTTTAATTTTTCAATAAAAATATAGTTATATATTACTGTATATAGTTGCGTATTTAATCAAAATGTATTTTGACTGTATCCAATACAATTTTCATTATTTTTTTACAGGTAATGAAAACTTACCAGCAAATGGTGAAAGTGTGTTCTGCTTGTTATAGATATGATGTGTGGCATGAAGAAGCTTGTATAATGGCTTGATGTCATGTAATTCTCTATGCATCCAATATATTCCAAACTCGCAGGTGGCTAGATATGTTACCAGATAAGCAATGTACATTGGCCAACCAACTTCACTGATACTAGAATAGCATTTTGTCCAGCCACTTTCAACCATGTATTCTGAAAGTGTTGGAAGAGCACAGTACCAAGGCATAGCCTTCATTGCAACTTTTATTTGCAAAAGCATGGCATGGTTCGAAGGAATTGCATCTGCAAGAAAAAAATTGAGAAAACTAAGAGAAATAAGCAGTGGAAAATTTTACCGAAATGTCAATGTAGTATATTAATATGCTGACATTTGAAGCTTTTATATGAACATCTAAGAAATCAATTACCAAATCATTTGAAACAGAGTAGAACACACAGACACTAAAATGCTATGACAGTTGAAGCTATTGTGTGAACTTCTAAGGACTAATGACCAAATAGTTTGAAATAGAGCACTGACGAAGGCGTCCACACAGAAAACTGTGTTCTGGACACGCACACAAACACACACAAAAGAAAGAAAACTGTGTCTAGGAAGCATTAACTGCACCAACATAATAGTAGAAAGAAAACTGTCTTCCGAAAAACCTTAACTTGTTCCATATGACAAAGGCATTCAGTTCAAAACAGAAATCTACATACAGACTCTGTATACAAAGAACTCCAGCATATTATAGGCTGATCTGATCACAGAGAACTTATTGTTTAGATATAGCAAGTAGAAAAGGTAAGTTTTAGCGCATTTGAGAAATTCCAAGAACAGATTGGATCACTGTAAGACCAATTGTTACTGTTATTCTGCCCATTTGATTTTCCACCTGACAGAAGAATGGAGAAAACCAGTTGTTACCTGCTTACTCTTTTCTAAATGGGGGATAACTTAAGAGTAACACTACTTGGACTGTTTAAATAAATGTGTAGGGTAAGTATCAGGGTCAGGCCTTGTAATTGTACCAACCTGTTTAGCAGCTTACCATTTTTAGTTAAATAAGTAAACTAAGATTATTCACTTTCTAATAAACTACTTCTTTCTCTACTTGTAGTCTACATACTTCCCTCCAGAAATCAAATCTTTATACCAAGTCATATGGTAGAATTTGTTCTGAGATGTTGATGGGCCCTCCAGTGAGTTGGGCACAGAGAAATTTTTTTAGTAATATAACCCTTTTACCCAACAAGGTAAAGAAAATTTTTTACATTTTACCCGTTAAGGTAGGAAGTTTTCATTTCTAAGTTACCTTGTTATTGAGTACCCATCGCCTATAACATACTAGGCTATTGCATGCAATGCGTGCACACAGTTAGATGCCTATGAAATATAACTCACCCAAGAATCTTTTGCAGTCTCATTTGGGCCAAATGTTAAGCCTTAAAATCTGATGTTAATACATATGTAGCAAGAGCACTTGTTTCTCAAGCAGTGTCCAATGTGACACACTTTCTTCCACATATTTCAGTAGTCCAGTTTGGACTGCACAGTTAATTGACACTCTTCTTGCATTGTTCTAGGAAACTCTTTTAAAACAATGAACTTAGATCCAATACTAGACTACCCATATGCTAGACACCCGTATGTTATAACTGTGGGTGCATTTTTTTCACTTGAAACTTCCAACTGAATTTAATTCCATTGTACTTTAACCTACGCATAATGCATGTTTTCGCATGACCCACTTAAGGTTGAACCAAAATATAAGGCAAACGCAAACCTGCAGCAAGTTTAGAGCAAAGAAATAACAACAAGGCCAAATAAAAGTCACTAAACTAACCTGAAGAAAACAGAACACAGAAGAGAGCACTCTACGGGAAAAATTTTCAGAGCTTATATGGCCCACAATCAGCATACTAGAAATCAATGGTGGAAGACTACCACTCTATATGCACCCTTAGACAAAAACATCAGGCCTATAAATAATATAACACAACGGAATATTTTGAATGTAATTGCTATCGGGCAATAGCAAATAGCATAATTGTATGATGCAAAATATTGGTTGCTTTACGGAACAAGGCACCACAAAACACCAAACAACCATGGAAGCCACAAAAATTACAAAATCTCAAAGAAATCATATTTCTACGACCTATCGCACAACAAATTAACAACGAAGATTGTAAGATTATTATGGCTTTGATTAACTGGATTTAAACCTATTAAGGATAGACTTTATAATTATACATACATACATACATAGATACACACACAGATTCCATCAGTATGATTGATTTACTATTCCATATATCAGTGCAAGCTTATAAATCTCAACTCTCAAATCTAAGCCTTTCAAATATCTGATTTAATCCTTACCATCCACTAAAAGAAAAAATTGTAACACTAAGCCGTCGTTGTCCCTTCATTCTCTCACCCCCCACCACTGTTGCCTCCTCCTCTCCCTACCACTGTCGCCGCAGCTGCCGCCTTCCTTTTCCTCTTACCATCACTGTCGTTGCTGCCTGCAGGTCCCGCGACCCTCGTTAAAGCCAATGCTTGGGATCATCAATGCTTGCAACAGCACTAGTCGAGGCTATTGCCTCTACAGGTGATCCTTTCGGCCTCGACAGCTTCATTGCTGCCTCCTGAAGTGCTTACTACAACCAGTTATTTGGTCTTTTGCCTATTACTGCTCCTATTGTTGTTATAACTATCTTTTGATGCATTTTGACGTCAAAATAAACACATCTTTTATTACTACTGCTAAATCAAGTATCGGGTCAAGTAAACACATTTCCCAGTCAAATCGATCCTTTTAGAGTCAAATCTATCTGTTACTGGGTTAAACAACCACTACTGTTGAGATTATCTCTCTCTCAATTGCATCGCACCTTCCACTCTAAGATTTTCCTCATAATGACAAATTTGGATTTTTTAAATTATTTTAATAGCAGATTGATTATGAAATATTTAACTTGATCATCTTTTTAATCCTTTTATTACCCAATTTTAGCTTGATCATCTTTTTAATCCTTTTATTACCTACATGATTTACTAAGATTTTCATTTAAGTCTCATATCTTTTGATTACATGAAGAGATATATAAAGATTTTCTCCTTAATTTGATCTCCTCTCTTATCTAGTGCCTTAGTTGCTAAGTTCTTGTCTCCTCTATTAACCTTCTGCCATAGTTGTTAAAACTCGTCTACTACCTTTATTACTACTCAAATGAATATGAGAATTTGTTTCCAAAATTTCTTAATGCTGCTACTGTAAAATTAATTGGCAGTAATTATCTATTGTGTGCTTAATCGTTTAAGATGTTTTTTCATGCTCAGAGAAAGACTAAGCACCTACTTGAGGTCCACTAAATGAGAAAGATCTTACCTATTTAGATTGACTCGCTTAAGATCGTTGTGTAATTACTTAGCTCCTAAATAATACAAATGAAAAAATAAATTCTAAGGTAATGTTATTGAAAATTGCTAAGGAGATGTAAGACACCCTGAAAGAAGTCTATGAGAGTGAAAAGAACTCTAGAGTATTTAAACTGCATTAGTGCTTGTTTATTCTTAAATAGAGAGACATCTATTTTCGCATACTATTATGCGCTTCAAGGCGCATTTAATAAGCTTGATGTTCACTAACCCTTGGTGATAGATCTTAAAACTTTGAAATAATATTATCAGGATATTACTGTCGTAAAGTTTCTATCTTGACTAGATCCATCTCTGCTGATCCAGGTTTAGGGACAAATCTTGCCAGTAACATTGTCCCCTCCCAGATATCCACTTACACCAGAGTATTTCACGTCTCTATTGGTTTTGATGCATCCATTGGATCTGCTCTAAATCTTGTCTCGATTGAACAGTTTGCTTTATATACTAGATGAGGTCATGACTATGGTTGCGGCCATAATTCGGGGGAGGTTGCAGCTGTGGTTGCAATTCAGGTGAATGAGAACAGTGTTAGTATAATATTGTGGTCAAACCAAACCATATTTCTAAGCATTATCGGAAAAGTTTGATAAACCAATATGGGTACAGATGATAAACAATGATCCTTTTCTAGTAGTTCTGGTTATCCTTCTTTTAATACGTCTAATTCTAATACGGCAACTATTACTACTTCAACCACATCCTCTCAGATGGTTTAGATTTCTCAAGCTGATTTTAACCATTTACCTTATATTTAGTCTCCATTTGTTGATCTTCAAGCAACTCATGCATCCTCTTTAGGTGTGTATGCTTATATTACTTCCTCTGCTCGTCCATAGGTTATAAATTCTAGAGTCTCCTCCCATATGATAGGTATCATAAACAAATTTGATTCTTTAGAGCTTTTAGATAAATATCTTCCAATTCTTATTATTTGGTGATGTGATAATTCATACTACCTCATTATTAACTCTTAAAAATATGTTATTTTTCTCAAACTTTCATGTTACCCTTTTGTCTATTATAGTTATCTCACTAGAAACAATGATTATTCTGTAACATTTTTTTCTTCTTATTGTGTCTTTCAGGATATTCATACTGGAATGAGGATTGGTCTGGGTCATGAGAAAAAAGACATTATTTGGATGATGGAATTACTCATTTAAGCTTTGTTGCTAGTTTTTTTGATACTCATCTGTAGTGGCACTAGTGCCCTTGTCATCCTTCTCTTCAAACTCTTTGATTTTTGTTTGATATATAGCTTCATCCATTTCTAAGTCAAAATGAGAGTCTTGTAAACTTGGAAAATATCATCTGCTTCCTAGTCAAACCAATAACCATAGTACCATTCCTTTTAAATTAGTTCAATTTGATGTGTGGGATCCTTGTCGTTTTCTTTCTTACAAGGATTTTCGATACTCTATTACTTTTGTAGATAATTTCTCTCGTATGACATGACTTTATCTTCTAAACGAGTAATATAAAGTTCCTCCAGTTATGAACTCTTCTATAAAGAAATCATTAGTATGTTTTGTTCAAGACTGGCCTCGTGGATTAGACAAGTTCTCTCTCTCCTCTCTTAAATATGTGTTTTTAGGCTACTTACGTATTCAGAAAGGCTATAGGTACTATCATCCTACATCTTAGAAAATAATTTACTCTTGTAGACATTAGTTTTTTGAGCTTTTTTTTTACCTCCCTATCATCTATCAACCAGTTACTTGCTTTTCTTCCTATCTTTGTTGGTGTCAAGAGCGGGCAATGACAAGTGCCTCAACCATTATCACCCATAGAAATATTCTTATAGTTCAAAGGTACCTACGCTAGTTTTACGTTGGCCTAACCCTCCATCTCCAGCTGCAGGTTCCTCTCAACAATTCGCCCAGATCTTGATCTTCCTATTACTCTCCAATAAAGTAAATGTTCATCTACTGCTCACCTTCTTTCTCATTTTGTCCCATATGATAAGCTAACCTAGGAAATGCGGATACAGACTAATTAGGATACGAATTTGGATTCGAACACGAGAGACGGCATTTGTAAGAAAATGAGGACACATACATGGTACATGGCAACGACACAAAAAAATATATAAATATTAGTACATTCTTTTATTATTACAAAATAATTTTACTTTGAAATATCCAAAACGAAACCGCTAGCAACGTATAGACTGTGCTTTTCATTTCTTTACAACTGACAAAGCTCAACATCAACTATGCATATATCCCTCTTCCTCATTCTCTATAAGTAAAGAAATAAAAAGAAAATGTGGTAATGATACAGGTCATAGATCAACGATTAGAATATAAATACAAAAAATCATTTGTTCAAACATGGAAACCAAAGAAAATAGTAATGTTTATTTTCGATTTTTCATTACATTTAACTCGTTTTTTTTTTATACACAACTAACAAGAAGTTTGGACACGGTTTTTAGCATGTCTGTAGTAAGTCCATGTTAGACACATATCCAACATGGGCACAGCATCCCTGCAGCGTATCCATACTTCTTAGAAGCTCACCCTATCCTCTTGTTAGTTTGCTATATTTTTGTTCACTGTTTCTATACCCAGGTTGTATCAAAAAGCCATTTTAGTACCTATCTAGCGGTAGGTTATAGATGAAAAGATACAGGCACTAGTCTCTCGAGGGACATGAGTTATAATAAGACATGTGGGACCTAGGACATAATTAGTGCTCTGCAAGACACTCCAATGGTTGGTTGTCATTGGATTTATACTATTAAATTCAATCCGAATAGTTTTGTAAATAGATATAAAGTCCATCTTATTGCAAAAGGGTTCTCTCATACCTATGGTGTTGATTACTTTGGGACATTCTCTCACATGTTTCGTCACGACTCCATTCATATTTTATTCTCTCTTTCTGTCAATTTAAATAGCTCATGTTCTAGTTGGATGTCAAAAATACTTTTCTTCGCAGTGATGTAAATGAGGAAATTTATATGGAACAACTTTCGAGGTATGTTGCTCAAGGGATAATATGGTTTGCAAAATTAAAAAAGTCATTTATAGATTTAAGCATAGTCCTCGAGTCTGATTTGAGAAGTTCTATACGGTTATTGCTAGTATTGGTTTTCAGAGATATCATTGTAATTACTCTTTATTGGCATACGATTTCTGGGAATGCTCTTCTCGTTGTCTATATGGATGCCATTCAATTTATTAGAAGTGATACAAGAGCTTTGGCTGAGACAAAAAAACTATCGTAACAAAAGACATGGAAAAACCAAGATATATTCATGGGATTGAAGTTGTATATCATAAGAGTGGATTGTTTCTTGCTCAGTATGCATTGGATCTGTGAAGACAGTAATCGCCCCTAAGGCGAATGGATGAACAGGCCAAATAAGATGAAGTGTAGAGTACTCCACGAGCTTGACGGACCGAACTCACGAGTGGGGGCTATGTTAGCCTAAAAAATTGTAGGCCTTGGCCCAAGGCAAAAACCAGTGTTCTAAAAAACGGCTTATGCGGGCGCATATGCGCCCGCATAAGCGAATGCGGTTGGAAAACGCAGAAAAAACGGGAATTCGCCCTCTCCATGCGGACACGGCCATTATGCGGTCGCATAATCGGATTATGCGGATTATGCGCCGCATAATCCGCATAATCCGATTATGCGACCGCAAGAAAACGGGTGTGAATAATAAACCCGACCCGACCCGACCCACCCGACCCGTTATATTTACATAAAACCCGTTTCCTTTCGTTTTTCCCAAATCGATTCCTCGACAGCAGCAATTCCATCGCTCCCGTAAAACCCTAAACTCCCTTCTCCTCTTCTCCGATCGACATTCTTCTCCCCTCTAGAGTCCAATCGGAGCTATTTTTCTCACCGGCTACCCTCTACCACCAGTTCGTCACCCAGATTCGTCCAATCGGAGTTCGATCGGAGCTCCTGCAATCTCAGGCGAACTAATTCCGATCGCTCCAACAAAAATCCTAACTTTCCTTCTCTGTTCGGGTCAGCCTAAATAATCTCCCCCTAGAGTCCGATCGGAGCTCGGAATCTCACCGGCTACCCTCTACCCCCAATTCTTTGCCTGGACTCGTCCGATCGGGGTCCAGTCGGAGCTCGAAGCCTCTGATTTTCGCTGCTTTCTTTCCTTGGTAATTTCTTTAGCTTAGTTTATTTTGTTTTTAGTATTTTCTTTAGTTGAGTTTAATTTTTTTTTTGGAACTGCTTAAATTCTTTAGCTGAGGTTAATTTAGCTTTTTTTTTTGTCGCATTTTTGTAGCTGCTGTTAATAATAATTTGGGCTAAACTAGTAATTTGGAGTTGGATTTTTTTTTTTTGGTTAGAATTTTTGCGGAATTTTGTTTTTTTTTTGGGAATATTATGCTGCTGTTAATAATTATTTTGTATCTGGCTAGCTGTTGAGTTTAATTTTTGTTTTGAACAAATTTTGTAGCTGCTATTTAATAAACTAGTAATTATAGCTGCTGTTAAAGTGCTAATAGTAGTTTGTAGCTGCTGAGTTTAATTTTTTTTTAACGAATTTTGTAGCTGCTGAGTTTAAACTAGTAATTTTTTTTACTAAACTACTAAACAAATTCATTTTATATGCTTACGGTTATTATTTATAATTTTGTAGAGTTTTATAGCATTAATACATCCATTTTTTTATAATTATTATATTAATATATATTAAAATATTAATATTCCGCATAATTCTGCGTAATCCGCATAATCGGCGCGTAATCCGATTATGCGTTATGCGGTCCTGAACCGCACGCATACTGAAAACGCATTCTTGAACATTGGCAAAAACCCTATCTTAGGTAAGACCAGCAGAGTGGCAAGGTCCACAAACCCATGACCCATCAGAATTTAAGACGAAGTAAAAGTATTAACAAATCTGCAAGGATAAGAAAATCGAGTCTCCCAAGAAAACTAATCTGCTTTGCAAGAAGCTATTAAATTCGAGATCAATCATAAGTCCACCTTCTCAAAGATTCTCCATTAAAAATTCCCCTCGTCCTTCTTGGGAAAGGGGGGACAGATTCTTCAACAATCCAGAGAATCTAAAGCTAGTGGAAAGAGAGAATTCTTGAGAGATAATCTTTTTTTCTATTATAAGTGCTCGTTGCAAGAGTATTCACTCCGAGAATGTAAGTCCGAGATCTTTCTCGAGCGAACCTAGTTAAACTTTGCTTCTTTTTTCCCTCTGTCTGATCTCTTTCACTCTAATCAATCAAAACAGTAGGTTTGTGTGAGTCTATCCGGACAATCTAGTCAGACAGATTTTTTTAAACAAACAAAAATAAATAAGAGAATAAGCCATGCAAGAAATTCCCTTGTGATCTCACAACATTGTCATAAATCTAGTTAAAGCTTTGAATAATTGGTTATGCATGTAAATTTTCATTTAATTTCATTTTTGGGTTTAAACCGAGGTGACCATCTCGATTGCATCGCCCAACATTTGAGTATACCATTCGAATGGAATCAAGAATAAAATGAGCAGAATGAGTAGGTACCTTTGGGGACGTAGACGTTGCGCTTGAGGTAGTAGATGTAGAAGCACCAGAGGAAGCCGGAGATTAAGTAGAGGAGGTTCCCACCGATGTAGTTTCGGAGCCAGGACCTGGCGGGCCGCGGGAGGGGCTTCCAGGCCCACTCCGGCAGCAGGGCCGTCAGCACAATGTCGTTGTACCAGTCGGTCTCCTCCACGAACTTGTGCAAATACTCCGCCCTCTCCATCTTCTCTTGATAGGGGTAATCTAATTTCACAGCCGGCGATGACGAGATCGCCAATCGCCCTTTTTGTTTTTTTTTTTTTTTTTTATTTTGGAAAAAGAGAGACTCGAGAGGGTTTTTAAATCCTCAAATGCACGCACCCTCTCCGACACGTGCCATTAAAGAAACTTTCACGTGGTTTTTTTTTTAAATGTAGCGTCTGTAAATCGTGTGCAGTTTTTAATAGGTGGTCGGGAGTAGTAATGCATCATTTTATTCAGGTGGAGATCCATTCTCATACGGAATTGAGATTGGGGTAAGATTTATCCTTAAATAACAGAGACCCATCCTTATACAGAATTGAGATTGGCTTAAAATTTATCCTTGCAATAACATAGAGTAGAAAAAGAATACAGTAAAACCTCATGTATCATGAGAGTTGTATAAATTATTACCTTTGAATTTTAAAACTCTCCTTTGGCTCCTAGATTTTTAATAGTGTTAGTTAATTATGTTCTAACCTCACCTTTTTATAAACTAAACTGCACTATTTTTAAGTAAAACCCCAAAACATCCTCTTCTCTCTAACTTACAACCTCAATGTAAACCTAATTTTCATTATATTCTCCAAGGCAAACGCAGCAGCAGAGGTTCGGATAATTCTCTCTCTCTCTCTCTCTCTCTCACACACACACGCTCTCTCTATGTGACGTTCTAAATCACACTGGTAAGCCCGAATATGTATTTCAATAATGGGTGGGATGTCACCGATGGGCACTCTCAATACCGGACTGCACGAGACTTTTTTTTCTTTTTCAAACAAACACATGCAAGAAATATGGAAGTGCATAAATATGAGATATATCCCACAAGTCTAATTCTATCTGCCACAACATCACAGGCATATAATTACGCTTAAAAAGTGTAGTTATTTTAGTTTATTTTATGAAAGTGTAATCCAATTTTGTTGATTAATGTAAGAAATTAATGGAAAAAAAATTTATTAATTAAATTCCTCACTATAATGTTTTTTTTAGTGTTTTCTATTATTTTTGCAGGATTTTATATGTAAGAAAATCGAAGTATCAAAACGTATCTCAAATATCAGTTTAGAACTGTGAATTTACATATTTGGTTATCGACAGCTAATAGATAGTTGTCGATAGCTATCAACTGTAAGATGAGCTCGAGAGCAGTTGTCGATAGTACTGACGAAGGAGGAAGCCGCAGTTTTTTTTTTCTCTTGAGGATTTTTGAGAGAATATAGAGTTCTCTTATAAATATAATTTCTATTAAGGTTTTGTAAGGTTATAAATAGCTGATGTAACTCAGATTTTATAAGGCATATATGAATATTACTGAGCAGAAAATAATTATTCGAGATTCGAGATTTAATTTTTATACTCTTTCATATAAATCAATAAAAGAATTCTCTTTTTCTTTATTCATGACTATGATGAGTATGAGTGATTAAATTCTTGAGCGGATCAGATGAAATAATAAACCCTAAATGATTTACTGGTATGTGATTTCTATGCTTATTAATTTTAATTGATTTAATTAAAATTAATGTCTTTGATTCTCCATTATCTTTGAAAGGATTATGATATGATTTTGAGTGTTTGATATTTTATTGTTTAACGATATATTCATTGCTTAGATTTTTATATACTGTAGACTCTTTAGGTATGGTGTGTACTTAAATTTTGAACGTTTATTTTCTTTATTCATATTGCATATATAGATAAACTCAAAATTCATATAAGAATAATTGGGAGAAGTTATTCAAAGTATCAAGTTTACAACTTTATATATTTTGTCCTTCACTGATTTATTTTTTTATTATAGGAAGACCACGTGATCTATACAACTGAAATAAAAAAAAAAATATAAATACATATAATAAATTATTCTATGTGGGAGTTGCATCCATCTGACCAATAATTTTAATTAAAAAAAATTTATATCCTCTTTAGTTTAGTTTTAATTTTAAATAATAAAAATTCAATCTTTATTTCTTTTTTCTTAGTGTCACACAATAATCATACAATCCTTGAGAGAACGATCTTGGGTTACTATCATTATACTACTTGTCGATCTCTTACACTTGTGAGTGTATGATTTAGGTTACAGTCAAGTTTTTGGCCCTGTTACCGGAAATCATACTATTGTATTACACTTTAGTATAGATTATACTTCCTACATCATTAATTTTTGTAATTCTGAATTTGTATTACCAGTTGGAGGAGAACTTTAAATGGTAGATTAATTCAATCATACTCAAATCCACACACACTTCCAATCCACCAAACTCCTTATGACATGAGCACTGCTATTAATAATAACAACATGAATAATAATAACGGATTTGGATATGACAATACAAATAATAATCATTGCCATTATGGAGGCAATGAGAGGTATTTACGAGATTATCTACAACCTAATAGGACAACTCACCTTCATGCATTGCAGTCCTTTTGAATATAAGACACTTTAAAATTAAATTTGGAGTAGTTTAAATTTTGCCTAAATTATATAGGATGGATTCAAAGAACTCATATTTGTATATTCGAGAATTCGAAAAGGTTTGATCAACTATTAATATTCAAAAAAGTACTACAGAATAACTTAAACTTAAACTCTTTCTACTCTTCCTTAAAAATAAGGTAAAGACATGGCTACATTTTTTAGTCCCAATTCAATAGGAAAATAGGATGAGATGCAAAAAGAATTCTTAAAAAAAATCTTTTCTTCGCATCGAACAATATGCGAAAACAAATTCTCAACTTTCACGTGAAAGAGGATGAACTATTGTTCGAGTATTAAAATAGATTTAAAGATTTGCTACTTTCACGCCACGTTACGGTTTTGAGATATAGAGGACTGTAAGTATTTTCTATCAAGGGCTAAATACTACAACCAAGCAACTTATAGAAATTGTGTAATGGTGAATTCTTGAACAAAAATACTGAGGAAATATGGGATTATCTTGATTCACTTGTTTAGAATTCAGAAGCCTAAAAAACTAAGATATTTCGAAAAGACACCAATTAAAAGAGAAAACTCAGAATAGAGGGACTTATTAAATTGAGAGAAACCGATGATATAGCTACATAATTGATTTCCGTCACTCAGAAAATTAAAGATTTGCTTGTAAGGAAAAGTGAAATAGTTAAGACAATAGAAGAAACTCTAGAAGTATGTGATATTTGCGAATTATAAGGACACATGACTTGTGGATGTCCAACATTTCCTATGTTTAAAGAGACATTAAATGAACAAGCTAATGCTTTTAACACTGCTCCTCAATCAGCAAATAATCCATACTCACAAACATATAATTCTGATTAGTGGAACCATCCAAATGTTTAATGGAAGAAGAATGCTTAATAACAATTTAATCAACAAAACAAACCACCTATTAATTACCTCAATAATACGTCCAACCTTCTAATCAACTTTTGGTGTACCAACTACCATCAAAGAGAAATTTTAAAGATAATTTCTTACAAATATAGCAGAGAATGGATCAGATGATCCAAGCACAACAATAGTTCATCTAGTCGTAGCAAACAATCAACAGTCAGAATGCAACAGTCTTTAGTGATATATGATCACAGATAAGCCACCTCAATTCTGCATTGCAAACGGAGGAAAAAAAGTAAGCTATCATTTTAACCAGAGGCTAGTACTTAGGTAAAGTCAAAGGTATATATACTATTAGTTCTTCCATTGATAATGATGTACCTGAGATAACTGCTGCAATAAATGTACGAAGTGGAAAAGTGCTTGATGAGTCCATTTCAAAAGAAAATACTGAAGAGAAACTGGATAATAATTCAGTACAATAATTTAAAGATGATAATTCTAAAGAACCCACTTCCACAAATTATATGTTGTACAATTTTCTCAAAAATTAAAAGCTAAAAATATTAATGCATCTTATACTGATATTTTGAAAATTTTCATATAGGTATAGATCAATATACCTCTGTTGGAAACAATTAAACAAGTCCCCTCGTACACAATTTTTTTGAAGGACTTGTGCACCAGCCAAAGATGTCACAACGTATGGAAGAAAGTATTTCTCACAAACAGGTAAGTGCATTATTCTGTTTTGAAATGCCTCTTAAATACAAGAATTATGGATGTCTTACTATTTCTTGTTTGATACGTCAACATAATATAGTAAAAGCTTTACTAGATTTGGGGGCTAATGTAAATTTTTTACCATATTTGGTTTACAAGCACTTTGTAGGAGAACTTAAACCTAACCGGTCACACTACAACTAGCCGATAGATCAAAAAGGCTTCCTAAGTGTGTTGTAGAAGATGTTCTAGTGCTGATTGAGAACTTCTATTTTCCTGTGGATTTTATATTTATCGACACTGCACTGTAAAGAATTCACATTTTAATATTCCAATTATTCTCGGACATCCATTCTTTGCTACAACTAATGCAGTTATAAATTGCAGGAATGGTATGTTAAAGTTTTCATTTGGAAATATAACTCTTGAACTTAATGTTTCTAATGTTTGCAAACAACCAAATATTGATAATGATGAATTGCAACATATTAATTACATTGAACAAATCCGCGATGAAGAAAATATCATATCATTATGCATGTTGATCCTTTGGAGCTGGCATTAACAATGAATAACGGTTTTCTTGATTATCTCAAATCCGAACATATTACTGAAATTATAAAACATTTGACTAATGCTCAATGTTTAAATATTACGGGATGGATATCAAGAATGGAAGTGTATGAAGAGTTATTTCAAATTACAAAGAAATTAATTCTATCTGATATCCAAGCACCAATACTTAAACTAAAACTACTACCTGAAGATTTCAAGTATGCATTTTTGCGACCTAAGAAAACTTTTTCGGTGGTGATCTTAGTGTATCTTGATGAGAATTAGGAAGAGCGACTACTATCAATATTGCGGAAGTATAAATGTGCTCTTGGATGGAATATAGCTGACATCAAAGATTGGACCCCCTCCCCTTATTTGTACACATCATATTACTTTGGAGGATGGAGCCAACTTATTAGGCAAATGTAATGAAGTCTTAACCCTCCTATGAAGGAAGTGGTTAAAGAGGAAGTGTTGAAACTTCTTGATACTGGCATCATCCATCCAATTGCTGATAGTAAGTGAATAAGTCTAATCCAGATTGTTCTCAAGAAGAGTGGGGTAACAGTAATTAAAAATGAAGATGGAGAAATGATACCCACTCGTACTACTACAAGTTGGCGTATGTGCATCGCTTATTGAAAATTGAATCAAGTAAATGCAAATATCACTTTCCATTACCATTTCTTGACCAAGTACTTGAAAGAATTATAGGACATGAATTTTATTATTTTCTTGATAGTTATTCTGGCTATTATCAAATTGAAATTGCTTTATAGGTCCAAGAAAAGACAACTTTTACCTGTCTCTTTGGTACCTTTGCTTTTAAAAGAATGCTATTTGGATTATATAATACGCCCGCAATATTTCAAAGGTGTAAGTATTTTTAGTGACATAGTTGAAGATTATCTAGAGGTATTCATGGATGATTTCTCTTTATTTGGAAGCAATTTCGAATCTTATTTAACTAATTAAAGATCTATGCTTGAAAGATGCCAACAGAAAAAATTTACTCCTAAATTAGAAAAAATACCACTTCATAATTACAAAATATATTGTATTAGGCCATATAGTTTTATCTAAAGGGATGGAAGTAAATAAGGCTAAGGTTAAGGCTATTTTCAAAATATCAATGCCCTACAACTGTGAAAGACATACTTTCATTTTTAGGACTTGCAGACTTTTATAGAAGGTTCATAAAGGATTTTAATATTATTGCTAGACCCCTTTCTCACCTTCTTTAGCAAAATGTACAGTTTGAATGAATGCAGATATGCCAAACAACTTTCAAAACTCTCAAGGAGATGCTCATCACAGCGCAAATGATGCAGCCTCTAGTTTGGTCACTTCCATTTGAGATTATATGTGAAGTAAGCGATTATGTAATTAGAGCAGTATTAAGACAACAAAGAGATAAAAAAAACCCTATGTGATTTACTATGCTAACAAGACTCTCAGTGATGCACAGACGAATTATACAATAACAGAGAAGGAATTCTAGCTATAGTTTTTGCTCAGATATATTCGTTCACATATTTTGGGCTCACATGTGGTTGTTTTTACAGATCATCCACTGCTCAAATATGTTTTATCAAATAATGATGCAAAACCACAACTAATCCGATGGATACTACTGCTCCAAAAATTCGATCTTGAAATTAAAGACAAAAAAGGAGTAGAGAATATAGTTGCTGACCACATTTCTCAATTAACTTTTAAAAATGACAAGGTACCAATTAGGGACTCGATCACTGATAAGCAGCTATTTTCAATCAAAATAACTCCCTGATATGCTGACATTATTAATTTTCCTGTTGAAGGTGAAATGCCGAATCACTGGAGTACGCAAGACAAACAACAGTTCTTATACGAGGTATGTCATTTCTTATTCAACGATCCTTACTTATTTATATATTGCTCAGATCAAATCATCAGGCATTGTATACTTGATATGAGATTCAAAACATAATTGCTTTATGTGATACATAAGCATGTGGGGGCCATTTTTCATCTAAAAATATGGTGGCTAAAGTACTCTAATGTGGCTTCTATTGGTCTACTATGTTTAGAGACACATATAAATTTTAAACAATGCAAGTCGTGTTAGTATTAACTAAAAATAGTGATAGGTCTCTAACACTCATACTTACAATTGAAATATTCGATTATTGTGGCATTATTTTATGAACCTTTCCTATTTCTAATGGATATATTTATATTCTCGTAGCAGTCGAGTACGTCTCTAAATGAGTAGAAACTACAATATGTAGAAATAATGATCAATAAACTATTTTCAAATTTTAAAGGAACAAATATTTTTTAGATTTGGAGATTCTAAATCTATGATAATGATGGGGTTCCTATTTATGCAATAAAACCATTGAACATTTGATGGAAAAGTATCACATCACGCACAAGATTTCTACACTTTATCACCCATATACAAATCGAACCAGCCAATAGGGAAATCAAGCAAATACTAGAGAAAATAATTAATCTGTCTTGTAAATATTGGTCGTTTAGACTAATCAATGATTTATGGGCTTACCGTATAACATATAATATACCCTTAAGCATCTCTCCATATAAAATAGTCTATATAAAAACTTGTCATTTGCATGTAGAGATAAGCACAAGGTGTATTGGATAGTCAAATCAGTTAATCTAGATCTCAATTCAGTTGGCCCATTATAAAAGCTATAAATAAATGAATTGGAAGAGATAAGATGTGATACATATGAGAATTTATGCATTTCGAAGGAAAAATGAGAATATGGCACGATTACTATATCACATGCCGTGTTTTTCATCCTTTCTGACAAAGTACTACTATACGATTTACGCCTTCATCTATTTCTGGAAAAATCACGTTCACGGTGGACTAAATCGTTCATAGTTAAAATTGTGCATTCGCATGGTGTCGATATCGAAAATCTAAAAAATGGCTATATATTTAAAGCAAACGGAAAATGATTGAAGCATTATTTAGAATTGCTGAAGCATGCGGAGGAATGTCACACTCTAGTGGATTCTCCGACATCTCACTAATATGAGCTAAACAGAGACACATATATATTATTTTATATTATGCACTAACAATTTTGTTTTGCAGTTATTACGTCATGAGTATCGAACTGGGGTAATTTCTAAGCTCTCTCTTTTAAATTTTACTTGTCCTTGATTAATTAAATAGAAATATCAATTCATTGAGAATAATGTGTATTTTAAGTTGAAGGGGATTGTTTATAAAAATAACTTAAATTTGATACCCATGATAATTTCAATGATTTTGTTTTAAATATTTAATTTTCTTTTTCTTCAAAATTTTCAAAACAAAATTTTTCATAGTTACTAAATTAAGAATTAGGAAGTATTTTTAGTTTATAATTAATTTTAGAACTAGGAATTAATAACTAGATATTAGGAATAATATTAGTTTAGGAACTAACAAATAGAAAAACTAAAAATAAAAAATTTGGCTCAATGCAGTTTTCAACAGAGAGTGATTGTCGAAGTCGTTATCGAAGCAGCTGTCGATAGCCAGCTCCTATACAACAAATTTTGCTCTGTCCGAGAGCGGCTGTCGAAACTGCTGTCGAAGTGGTTATCGATAGTCGTTGACAGAGATCCCCAGTTATAAATAAATTTTTGAGCTTCTTTTTCTCCACAAACAAACTTTAGCCTCCTTTCTACAGCACCCTAGAGCCAAAAATTCCTCCTTTTGACAGCCAAAACCATCCCCGTGTAATTTCTTTCAAATTTTCAATGATCTTTAAGCAAGTAAGTTTTCGTTTCTTTAGTTTCTCTTTGAATTGTTCTTTGTAAAATGTAAATTTTTATCTCAAAAACCTAGACCTACTATGAATAAATTTGAGTAAATTAAAATTAGATCCTTACTTCTTAGTAGATTTGGGTGGTTTAGCAAATTTTTGAGGATTTTTGACTAATTTCATGGAATAATTGAAAATATCTACTAAAATCAAGGATAAAGGAAATAAAAATATTAACTTTTTAGCATAATACTTCATGGGTTTCTTGAATAATTAACGTACATCAAATTCATGCAATAATAGTAAAATAAAAGAAGAGAAGGGGGAATAGACATATAATATGTGTGCTAAATTCATGATCTTGGGAAACAATAGTAGCAAATTAAGATGTAATTTTTGTGATTAATTTTGCAAAATGGGACCAAGGGAACCGTTTCCAAAAGGATGAGAGTAGAATCTTCAAGCCCATCTTCTCCACAGAGATACAAAGCTGCAAAAATAAATAAAAAGCTCTTGGAAAATATGAGAGCCTTAAGCTCTAGCCTTAATATGCAATCGGTTACTCGAAGATACACGAAAATCTTGCCTTTAGAGCACAGATGCAGGTTGTAGAATTAAAAACATATACGATGTATGCACATACATCGGCATGCAATGAAATTATGTGTGAGTTCTATGCTAATCTACAATCGACACTTGGGGATCAACATGGATATTCTATAATAAGGAGCAAGGAGGTGCCATTCACCAGACAAGAAATCTTGAAGGCAATTTCTATATCTGATGTGCCTAAGGAGTACCTAAGTTTTGTGGATATTGTGAATGAGATACCAAGCGGCTCCTGCCAGTTCAAAGAGGTCTGCGAAAATCTCAGTAATGTTACTTTCAATGAGAGCTTCTCGAAAGTAGGCTATGTGAGAAGGAAGTACGTTTTGGTAAGCCTATTTATTAAATATAACGTCCTACTATCCTCTACAACAAAGGAATTATATTCAATGGATGTGGTGCTATTGAATATTATTTTGGAAAGCGCCCGTTTGATGTTGTATCTATCATGTACTTTGCGATAGTTTAATACATGGGTCAAGCCCATGAATGTATCTAGTATTCGAGATTGGTAAAACCACACTTAGTTTTGCCATCTCTAATAATAAAAAATTGCATGAACAATGGAGTCAACCTGTCACAGGATGACACATTTGAGAATCCAATTCAACCAGTTACGGATATAACCATATTCGACACACCCAGCAGGAACAGCAGGTGCAACAAGAGTAACATCAAATTACTGTCCCGCCGGCAGGTCATGGAGAACAAGATCAGGAACGTGGCAAGTAACAAAGAGAATAAAGAGGTGCAACAGTTGCAGCAGGCCAACCAGAAGAGATTACAATACAAAGTTTGAAAGAGTCGATTATAAGGATGATAGACACGTTCAATACAAGATTGCAAGTCATCAAAGAGTGGTAAACCCGAACCGAGCATCGTAAACAACGTCAATATCGGCTCGTCATCAAGATATTCAGATGAATAGCTGGTGAGGATACCCATGTTTTTCCTAATAAAGATGAAGGGACATGGTAGGGGACAATAGGCTTCTGCTGGTATAAAAAATGCAAGCGACAGAAAGGTCTTCAACAGAGGCATCATTGATATAGACTACTAGAGAGAGCAAATTTTTGAAGAATCGACAAAACCAGGTATATTCTAATCTTAACCTCTTATATTACTTCTTAATATATTATTTGCATAGTTACATTCTTAATGCAGTAACGACATTGGATAATTTAAGTTGGGGGTGGGATATATATACTTTATTTTATTGTATCATAATTAACTAATATAATTTTAAAAAAGTTAAAAATTTTTGTTTCTTTGAAGTAAAAAGTAAGATTAGAAGTACTTTACATTGCATATTTTGATATTCTTATCTTAATATTGATATTATATGATAGTAGTTTTTATATAATTTTAATTGAGATTTTAAATCCAACAATAACTAATATGGATACTTAGGATTAGAATCAAGCATGCACTCTAAATATTTACACAATGAACCATGAAGAGTTGATAACAAAGAGAAAATTTAAAAGGAAGATCTATCATATATATATTAAAAAAAGAAGTGAGCCTGGTATTTAGGCAATATACTTAAGAGAATATATACATATATATATATATATATATATATATATATATATATATATATATATATATATATATATATATATATATATATATATATATATATATATATATATTATATATATATATATATATATATATATATATATATATATATATATATATATATATATATATATATATATATATATATATATATAATAAGAGAAAGTAATTACTAAGTAGTTGGGTTTGTGCACCTCGGTAAGCGTGAGTGAATAATACTTATGGACTTTTAGTATAAAGATGAGTTAAGTAACTGAGTATTTGTGCCTCGGTAAACATGAATGTTCGCATGAAAGGTAAGTGTTTTAAAAAAATAATAAAAGTATGTATGTATTGTGTGTGTGTATGAAAAAAGTTCCTATAAGTTTGATTGGAGTTTAAAACTTGATAAGACTTATATACACGATCACAAGAGTGTATATGAGAGAATAATTGAAAGTAAAAGTATCTCTACGATACGATTTAAATGATCATGATAGATACATAAAGGTATTAGATTATTAGTGATTTGTTAAGATTGACATCTTTATAAATATCTGTGTGTGTACCTCTAATTAAGCTTGATAAGCTAAAAAAAAGTAATATAGTAATAATATCACTAGCTAATAGACACGGACATTTTTATTTTACACTTATTATTATTTTTTCTTTTATTTTTTTCTTCAACTCAAACATTTCTTGATGTTTATGAGTAATATCATTGAAAACCCTAACGAGACAACACTTATCCACTAGAATAAATTGGGGGTTTAGCAGTTTGTCACACATGCTAAGTGCAACCGTGATTCCTACAAAAAAAGTTAGGATTTATTTTTCGTTTTAGTTTAGATTTTTAGTTTATTTTCTTAATTTATAAATTTTCTAGGGACTAGCAAAACTCAAGTTGGGGTGTGATTACACTTGAACAATGTAGTTATTTTACTTTATTTAATATAAGCAAAATTCAATTTTGTTGATTAATGCAAGAAATCAATAGAAAATTAATTTTATTAATCAAACTCCTCACTATGATGTTTTTCCAGTGTTTTCTAGTGTTTGTACAGGATTTTATATGCAAAAAAATCGAAGTATCAAAATATATCTCAAATATCAGCTCAGAACTATGAATTTACATGTCTAGCTGTTGACAGCCAACATGTAGCTATCGATAGTTGTTGACTGTAAGATAAACCCGAGAGTAGCTGTCGATAGCACTGTCAAAGAGAGAAGTCATAGTTTGTTTTTCTTAAGAATTTTTAAGAAAATAGGGAGTTCCTTTTAAATAGAATTTCTCTTAGGGTTTTGTGAGGCTATAATAGCCAATGTAACTTAGATTTTGTAATGCATATATGAATATTTCTAAGTAGAAAATAATTACTGGAGATTTAAGATTTAGTTTTTGTACTCTTTCATAGAAATCAATAAAAGAATTTTTTTTCTTTATTTATGGCTGCAATGAGTATGAGTGACTAAATTCTTGAGTTTGATCAAATGGAATAACAAACCCTAGATGATTTACTGGTATACAATTTCTATGCTTATTGATTTTAATTGATTTATGTAAATTGATATATTTGATTCTCCATTATCGTTGAAAGGATAAAGATATAATTTTGAGTCTTTGATGTTTAATTGTTTGACGATATATTCGTTACTTATATTTTGATATAGCATAAACTCTTTAGGCACGGTGTATGCTTAGGCTTCGAACATTTATTTTTATTATTCATATTGCATACTTAGATAAACTCAAAATTCATATATGATTAATTGGAGAAGTTATTCAAAGTATCATGTTAGCAACTTTATTTGGTTTTATACTTCAATGATTTATTTTTTGGTTGTAGCAAGACCATGCGATCTATGCAGTCGAGATATAGAATAGAATAAATACATCTAGTAAATTATTCTATGGGAAAGTCACATCCATCTGACCAATAATTTTAATTAAAGTAAATTTATATTCTCTTTAGATTAGTTTTAATTTTAGATAATAAAATTTCAATCTTTATTTCTTTTTAGTTTCATAATTTATTCTTAGTGTTACACAATAATCAAATGATTCTCGAGAGGACAATCTTGGGTTACTATCGATGTACTATTTATCGATCTCTTGCAATTGAGAGTATACAATTTAGATTGCAATAAGTATAAATGTAATAATATCCAAAAATAGATATATAGAAATGATAAGTATTATGTACTTCAAAAGGTTGTTCATGTAGTCAAATACAGTACCGAATAATGCAATATAAGTACTTAAATATATATAAGAGTGTTCGGATACTATGGATAAAATTAGGAAGTATGATACATATGCACATACAAGCCAAAATAATAAATACATAAAATAGTTGAAGATCCTATAAGAAGTTGATTACTAGCGCTCGACTTACTTCTAAAATGTGGATGCTCAAGGAGTTGGTCCTCCACCTCTATTACCACTATCTCGGCTTGTAGACCTGGGATGTGATAATCTCAGGGGTCAGAATCCAAATAAGAATACAAGCCAAGTTTGTGTCATGCTATGGAACCATATTAGTATGGTATGCTAATGGAAACAATGTAAAGTATGTATATATGTGAATCATGAAGTATAATATAACATGAATCATGAAGTACATGATACATGTAGAATAATGCAATCAAGCAACAAGCTATGCCAAATATAATAAGAATCATGTAATATATGATATGTATATATAACATAAATCATGGAGTATATGATATATATATAATATAATATAATCATGCCTATGGACTATGAAGTACGAGGTATGTATAATAAAATATGAATCATAAAGCAAATGGTATATGTAACATAATATGATCAAGCAATTTGATGCAAATTCTATCATATTAGTTTGGAACTAAATGATGGAATTTTTACGTGTTATAGGAGTGTACCCGGGACCATGGCCCTAACCCGGCCATCACTTACTAGATCGCTGCCAAGCAAACTGGATATCTCATACATACCTAGGATCACGATCTCAAACACTGGTCTCCAAATGAGCCGGTATTGCTGTTAGGCATAAGTAGGAAACCGATAATGCTAGTACACAAATTGGCGGATGTATCCCAAGCAAGATAAGAAACTCCTACAACACATGTTTCATTCCATCATTCATTTTCTTCATACCCACATGCAGTATTGATAAACGTCAATGTGACATATGTAATAAGGATACATGTATCAATAGATAGGTGAAGATGAAATGACACACACGTCAATACTGATAAGTATAAGAGTAATACTAGTAGGTACGAGAGTTATAAGATAAGAGAAATACTGGAGAGTAACAGGATAAGTATAATATTGACATGTACAAAAGTTATAAAATATGTTCACATACGTAAGATATCATTTCCAAATAAGAATAACATGTACAAATAATAACAAGCATAAGTAAACATGTGTGCATATATATCATATCTCTAGTCAAGTGGTATATAAAGTAATGTCATTCAAAGAAGATAAGTATAACAGACAGATATGCGGCAATACTAGGAGAGATAAAGTAAGAAATGAAGATATTCATTCTAAGATAGATATAACCACATAGATGAGAAGATGCGAGAAAATTGCTTATGATGGTTTGGTCATGAGAAACGTAGACCTATAAATATACTAGTTCGATGAGGAGAGTTTATCAACGTAGTACAAGTTAAAAGAGTGAAGGGAAGACTGGAGAAAATATGGATAGAGATGATACAAAAACATATGGATTTTAGAGGTTTAAATGGGGAGATATTACTTGATAGGATTGAATAGAGAAAGATTATCAATGTGATCGATCCGGCGTGATTCTCTTTTGGTTCATGCAACTTACCCCAGATACTTGGGATAAAAAGCTTAGTAGTTATTGTTGTTGTACAAGTCAAGTGGTATATGCATGAATATAATATGTATGTCTAAATATGAGCTGTAAGGGGTCTGGACTCACCTTATACAAGGGATAACAATAGTTATTTGATATGTGTATATGTGTATCACATCGTAAGTCAAGTAGAATATGCACGGATATAATATATATATATATATATATATATATATATATATATATATATATATATATATATATATATATATATATATATATATATATATATATATATATATATATATATATATATGTTGCTACAGTTCGATAGTTAGTCAGATTTTTGGATCTTATTTGACTAGTTCAAAATAGAATTAGAAGTTAAAATTTTGTATGTTATATAAAATTTAATTATACTTCTAATGAATTTTAAATGCGGTTAGTTGGAGTTCTAGAATAAAAGTTATGGTTGTTTTACTATGAACATGCTACTGTTGCTATGGATCTAGTATAGTTTAAATTTCTATTTTATTTTTGACCAAGATAATATTAAATTTACAGTTAAGATCTTCATCAGTACTAGATAATTCAATTAGCTTCTTAGTGAAACTTGAATGGGCTCAATTGAAGTTATAGAGCATAAGTTATACGTATTTTACCATGGACATGGTGCTGCTAAATTGCAGACCTAGTGCATCAGCATTGGGTCAATTTTCATGTTATCTTTGGCTATTAAGATGGCTAAATTGGGATCCCTTATAGTTGAAAGAATTTTATTTTAATGAATCATGTATCTAATGGCACTACAATAAGGTCAATTAAAATTAAGATGCAAAAGTTATGATACTTTTAAACGAACAGTTGCATAGGTCTGCACAACAATACGGTTTGTGCACATATAACATGCACGATGTCAGTGTGACGCGTGCAATGAAAGTCAAGATACATGCAGGTTTGAGCATTTATAATCATGAAATTGGGCTAATAATACATTTGATATTATATGAGAGGAAAATATATTAATAAATCTTAAGTTTAAAGGGTTTCAGTGTGTATTCTTCTCTCTTGTTGAACCCAAATTGGAAATGAACCGATATTAATGCGATTGCTCCACAAATATGGAAAAAAATTTCAAGAATCATATTAGAGAATTAGGGCAGGTGTTGGAGAATGTTTCCCATGTTGGACATGTTTAGAGCTAATTTGACGAAGGAAAATATAACGCCCCAGTTTTTCAGCTGCTTCCCAAAATGGAGGACGGTACTTATAATTTGTAATAGACAACTCAACAGTCACAGGATTTTAAAATAACTATAACTATTGCCACAATCAGATGCGTAAATAACATATCTGAAACTGAAAGGATTACATTTATATAAAGAGTTAATTACATAAGATAGCAAACTGTTCTAAATATGAACACAAAAAAAAAAACAAAGGGAAAAAACAGTGTCCAGATAAAAAGAAATATGAACAAATATATATACAAGATTCACCAGAAGGTACTTCACTACTTAATATTGCTCGGTCTGATCGATGAAGTATGAATCCTCAGTAGGGGCTGGTTCTCCTTCTTGGTCCTCTAAACCTGGGTTTAAAACCTAGGGGATCAAACCCAGCAAGTAACACTTTTAAAAAGAAAAAGTATGTACTATCATAGTACAGGAATATCAGCGTACGTGAGCATGTTTATGTCAGTGTTGTTCGTGTACATATAAATTAAACATGAAAGCAAGCATAAATAAATGCATAACTAAATAAATAAACGAACATGACAATAACTGCTCTATCTATTTAATCCTATATTCTATTGGTCTCAGTTACCGTCCAATTTAATTGTAGAAACTATATTAATGAATAAGATAATGTTATTCTCATTTGTCATATAAGTGCCTGTACATACCTGGAACCAGACCTCAATACTCATGGCGCTGAACCATGACATGCCGTTAGGCACAATAATCAATTTCCGTACTATTTTACAAGTAGCGGACATACCACTCTGGGTAACAATTATCAATTGGTGATACAGTAATCACCCAATCCGCTACAGTAAAATAATCCCAGCTCTAACATTACAATTATTCCTTATATGACATGACTCTTATCCATCATATAGTTTCTCTCATTCCTGTATTCGTAATACATTATACACACGAAAATTTTATTTTCATTTATTGTTTATTATTTTCCTATCTCTTCTTTTCAATTCATGATAACATACTTACTTTTTCATGACCGCACATAACATGTATCATAGCACATGATTGGTAATATCAAAGCACATGATTTGTAGCATGATGAATTAAATATCCGTGTCATCTCAAAAATTTTATGGCATAACTATATCACAATATAATTTGTCAAAATTGATTAAATCATTTGGTCCAGTTCTCAATACCAATCAATGCCCAATTTGCCACTTATTTATTTATCTATTTATTATTATTATTATTATTACACTTTATTTCTATCTATTAATTATTTCCAATTAAGGTCCAAGTCCATTCTATCAATCATTTAATCCATCAAGTCCAAGCCTACTAAATTTTCACTTAATCATATCTTTATTTTTATTTTATTTTTATTTTTCTTTTCTATCCAGCCCAGGCCCAAACCCACTGTTTTTAAATTTTTTTTATTTTACTAAGCTGGGCTGGCCGGCCCAGTCTTTTTTCATTATTTTTCTTTTTTTTGGCCCAAGCCCAATCCAAGCCCACTACTATTTTTTTCCTTTATATTTTACTGGTCTGGGCCAGGCCCAGTTCTCCCTTTGTTTTTTCTTATCTTTTTCATTTTCCTTTTCTTTCTCTTCTCTCGGCCCATCCCACAAAATTTTCTCCTCTCCCTTTCTATTGCTGCTCCTTCTTCCTCTTCTTCTTTTCTCTCTTCTTTTTTATCGTTTTCTTTTCTTTTATTTTATTTGTTCACCTATTTACAAAATTTATTGTAAAGAACATAATTGTAAATATGAGCATCCTCATACCAAAAATAAAATTTCTACTTGAAATCAAAACTTAATTTAACCGAAATAGAAAATATTTAAGCAATTTTGTAAAAATATAATCAACATAAAAATTATATGATTAAAAAGAAATAATCAAGAAGAGATAAAGAAATAATCAAGAAGAGAAGTGTGTTATTTATATTTGGCTCTTTTTAATTTTCTCCGATTTCTCAAATCCTCCCTTTTTTTCTTCCTCTTTTTTTTCTCTGTCTGGTTGGTGCAAGTGAGAGAGTGTGAGAAAGGGAGTAGAGAGTGAGGCAGAGAAACTGAGAAGGGAGAGTGGGTGTTGGGTTTTTATTTTTTTTCCCAATTGGTTTTTCACGCGCCACTTCCCATGTTTGGTGGTGGCTTGAGAGGCAGCCAACTCAATTTATTTTTTTTAATTAAATTATTATTTTATTTATTTATTTAATAATTTAGTAATTTTGGTTCCGTGTAATGTTCTCCGAATACTACCAAATTAATGTAGGGCATAGTGTTCAACGAGAGAAATGCTACAAAATTATCCGTTTGTTGTTTCGATATCCGGAATAAATGAACTGAAATTTTGAAGTAATTAGAAGGATGATTTTAATATTATTAAATTAGCAATTTTGGGAGTATTTTTTGGCCTCGTAAGAAAAATCTCCAAAAATCCTAAATATTACAAAACTAATAATCACGAAGACCAAATATCATTTGGGTTTGTGGATTTAAAGTTACGTACACCGAACGTTATTTTGGTGTCCAAAATTGACTTCGTAGGATTTATTCGGCACGACTGGTCTCAAGAGAGCAATACAGATAGCTCGAATTTTGGGATATTACATCCTATCCACCTAACAAAAGAATTTCGCCCTCGAAATCCAAAATTAAAAGACGTGCTTGTTTTCACGGGTACCTACTGATATATAAAAATAAATTCAATTGACATACCTGATCATGAGAAAAGGTATGGGTATTTTGTCCTGATATTCTTTTCATACTTCCAAGTTAAATCTCTTGGTGATTGTGTATCCTAGGAAATAAGGACCAACGGTATCACTTTGTTTTTAAGGACCTTCTCCCATCGGCCGCTAATTACTACGTGCTGCTTCTCATATTTTAATCTGATTTCAAATCTAGTTCGGACAGATCTACTACTTTGTGCTCTTCACCCAAATATTTTCTTAGTTGTGATATATGGAATACATCATGAACGGTTTTCATCTCTGATGGTAATGTTAATCTGTAGGTAAGATTTCCAATCCTTTCCATTATCTCAAATGGAGCGATATATCTTCGATTGAGCTTCCCTTTCTTGCCAAATCTAACCACAGCCTTTATCGGGGATATCTTAACGAATACTTTATCTACTATTTCAAACTCCAGTAGTTTTCTGCATAGATATGCCCATTTTTTTTGTCTGTCTTAGGCCGCCTTCACGTGTTCTCTGATAACCTTCACTTGCTCTGTTGCTTGAGTAATCAACTCTTTGCCCAAAATACTTCGTTTTCCAACCTCGTCCCAACATAATGGAGATCTGCATTTTCACACATACAAAGGTTCAAATGGTGCCATTTTGATGCTTTCCTGATAACTATTATTATAAGAAAATTTCACCATATAAAAATAGTCTTCCCAAGATCCACCAAAATCCAACACACATGTCCTAAGCATATCCTCAAGTACTTGGATAGTCTGTTCTGATTGACCATCAGTTTGTGGATGATAAGCTGAAAATAGATCTAAATGTATTCCCAAACTATCCATTAATTTCTCCCAATAGTGTGACGTGAACCTTGTATCTCGATCTGATACAATCATGGTTGGAACTCCATACAATCTCACTATCTCTTACATAAATCTTCTGGCTAATATTTCTGTTGACTGACTAACTCTAAATGGAATGGAATGAGCCGATTTAGTCAATTGGTCCACAATTATCCAAATTGCATTATTGCCCTTGGTGCTCATCAGTAAGCCTGTAACAAAATCCATCGATATTTGTTCCCACTTCTACTCCGGTATTACTAGGGATTGGAGCAATCCAGCTGTTTTTTGATGCTCAGCATTCACTTGCTGGCAAGTGAAATATCTAGATACATATTTGGTGATTTCTTTCTTCATGCCTGGCCATTAAAAATACCATTTCATATCCTTATATATTTTATTGCTTTCAGGATGAATAGAATACGTTGATTTATGAATCTCTTCTAAAGCTCTATCTCTTACTTCCCCCTTAGACACCCATCATCTTTTCTTGAACCTAATAGCCTTATTTGAATACATTTTCATTTCTCGTCTCTTACCTGCTTCTATTTTATTTTTTAATCTCTGAAAATTTTTATCTCCAACCTGAGCTTGCTTAATCTACTCTATCAATGGTGATTGTAACTGTATCTCCATAAATTGTGCTGTCCCTCCTGGTAAAATTACTTCCAATTCCATCCTTTACATCTCCATTAAAAGTTCTTTTTGCTGAGTTAATCTATCCACTACAGGCCTCCTACTCAGTGCATTTGGCACTATATTAATCATTCCTGAGTGATACTTAATTTCTAAATTATAATCTGCTACCAACTCCAACCATCGCTTTTGTCTCATATTTAGTTCTTTTTGAGTGAAAATATACTTCAAATTTTTATGATCAGTATATACTTCTACTTTCTATCCTAATAAGTAATGTCTCCAAATCTTCAAAGCATGAATCACTGCTGCAGCTCCAAATCATGAGTCAGATAGTTTCTCTTATGGGGTCTCAGCTGCTTTGATGCAAAATCAATCACTCTTCCATATTGTGTCAACACACATCCCAATCTCTTGAAGCATCACTATATATCTTCATTTTCCCAAAATTGTCTGGAATTGCCAACACTGGCACTGTTGTTAGTTTCCATTTTAATTCTTCAAATGTCTTATTACATTCCTCTGCTCAGACATATTCCACTCCTTTCCTAGTCAATTTATTTAGAGGAGACGCGATTTTTGCAAAGTCTTGTACAAACCACCTATAATATCCAGCCAACCCCAAAAAACCCGAATCTCCAACACTTATTTTGGTACAGGCCAATCTATTACACCTTCTATCATCTTAGGATCAGCTGATATACCATCTTTTGAAACTATGTGACCCAAGAAAGCAAGTTTATCCAGTCAAAACTCACATTTACTCAATTTTTCATATAACTTTTGCTCTTTTAGAGTCTGCAAAACTGTTCTCAAATACTCAGTATACTCTTCTTTATTCTTGGAGTAGATTAATATATCATCAATAAATACTACCATAAATTTATCTAGATACTGAGCAAAAACATAGTTCATCAGGTTCATAAACACTGCTAGAGTATTAGTCACTCCAAACGGCATCACCAAATATTCATAATGACTATGTCTGGTTCTAAATGCTGTTTTTGAAATATTTTCTGTTCGGACCCTTACCTGATGAAATCTAGAGCGAAGATCTATCCTCAAAAATACCCTTTCTCCTCCCAATTGATCAAGCATATTAGTTATTCTTGGTAATGGATATTTGTTTTTAATTGTTACTGCATTCAAACCTCTATAATCCACACATAGTTTTTGACTTCCATCATTCTTTCCTACTAATAACACTGGAGCTCCCCAAGGTGAAATACTAGGCCTCGCAAAATCCAACTTCAGCAACTCATCTATTTGTCTTTTAACTTCTTCTAGTTCTACAACTCCCATTCGAGAAGATAGCCTATAAACTAGTTCAACTCTAGAGATAATATCAATAGTAAATTCTAGTGCCCTTACTGGTGGTAATCCAAGTATCTCTTCAGAAAATATATCTAAGAATTCTGATACAACTGGAATCATTCTTTTTACTTCCATAACCTCCAAAACTTCTCCTTTTAGGGACATCTTAAATTTAGCTGGTTCTAGAGATTGACTTTCACCAGTAAATTCAAACTCCGAACAGCTAGGAATCTGAAAATTATCCTTTTTCTCCTATAATATATCACCGGATGAAAACTACTCAACTAATCCATGCCTAAGATAACATCATATCCTCCTCCGTTGATAACTAACAAGTTGGTATAAAATTATCTTCCATTAATCACTAAGGGACATAGTCTACATTCCTTATTAGTCATAATATTACTGTTTACAATCTTAATGTCCCACCCCATAGGTAAGATTGCAAAATCAATAGAATTGTAGGAAATAAACATGATAGAGGTAAAACAGTGTGAAACTCCATAATCAAATAAAATAGTTGCTGGTGTATTGCCAACTAAAATCGTACCTGCTATGACCCCTCTAGTGGTCTGAACATCTTCAGCATTCATCAGTCTAACTTGTCCTTGCCTCTATCCTGCTCCTCCATGGACTCTGACATAAGCTTGTTGTTGTGTCTCCAAGGATCGTTTCTGATTTGGTCCTTCAGTCTTCCGATCCGATGGTCCTACTACAACTAGTCTCGATGCTAGCTGATAAGGAACTCTGCCTGCTGGTTGTTGTCTTGATTGTGCCCTTGGACAATAGTCACCCGATGATCTGCTGACTCGCACATCAGACATAGCCCCAAAGTTTTATATACTGCTTCCAAACATGCCCCGGCATATTGCAGAAATTGCACACTAAAGGACCTCCTTTATTAACCACTGCTTGTCGTTTTGCCGGAGGGCCTCCAAACCTCTGGGAAGAACTTGCTCCCTGATTAAATGACCTTTTAAATGTCGTCGGCCTCCCTTCCTTGGCTACTTGCTCAAGGCGACATGCTATTTCAAACATCTCCGAGTAAGTCCTATAGTTATGACCTTCTAAATGCTCCCTTAGATGATACCTCAATCCTTATTGGAACATATGTGCTCGCTTTTCTTCATTAGCTACCAGGTTTGGGGTGAATCGACTGAGTCTCACAAACTCTGCAGTATAGGCGTCTACAGTCCGATCTCCTTGCTGCAGTGCTAAAAATTTCTTCCTCATTTCCCGTCTTACTGATGCATGAAAAAATCTGGTAAGAAATGCTTCCATGAACTTTTCCCAGGTTAGGGGTTCCTGGTGCTTTACTTCTTCGGCAAGCCACCACGTTCTGGCTACATCAGTCAACTGTATACATACTACATCTACTCGATTTTCCTTTGGAATTCTTGTAGCCCTTAGAAGATTTTTCATATCTACAATCCACTGTTCAACCTTCAGTGGTTCTTCTGTCCCAGAAAATAATGGTGGCTGCAGTTTCTGAAAATTCGACACCATTCCGGTTCTTTTCGGTTCTTTAGATTGCAACATTCTCTGTAATATCATTGTCGTTGTCTCCTGCGTCTGTGCTACCCTTTGCACAAGGCTCCTAAGGTCAGAAGTCTCATCTATCGGACTCGAACTCATACTCGTAGAAGATCGGATCGACATTATTCTGCAACGGACCAAATAAGAATCAATATAAGGAATTCAAGATATATCTCAAATAAATATAAAACAATAGGATATGCACGATACTAGATCTAATAGATATCAAAGAATAAGAAACAATTATTACGAATAAGTCACAGACATGTTCTTATGTAGCAGTAGTCCAATGGTCTTCCACCTAAACCTAACCTCTGATACCACCCTATAACGCCCTCGTTTTTCAGCTACTTTCCAAAACGGAGGACGGTACTTATAATTTATACTAGACAATCCAACAGTCACAGGATCTTGGAATAAACGTAACTACTGTCATAATCAGATGATAAATATCATATCTGAAGCTGAAAGGATTACATTTATATAAAGAGTTCATTACATAAGATTGCACACTGCTCTAAATATGAACACAAAAAAAGCAAATGAGAAAAGCAGTGTCCAAACAAAAGGAAATATAAACAAATATATACAAGATTCTCCAGAAGGTACTTCACTGCTTAATATTGCTCTGTCGGATCGATGAAGTACAGATCCTCAGTCGGGGCTGATTCTCCTTCTTGGTCCTCTAAACCTGAATTCAAAATCTAGGAGATCAAACCCAGCAAGTAACGCTTTTAAAAAGAGAAAGTGTGTACTATCATAGTACAGGAATATCAGTGTACATGAGCATGTTTATGTCAGTGTTGTTCGTGTACATATAAATTAAACATAAAAGCAAGCATAAATAAATGCATAAATAAATAAATAAACAAACATGACAATAACCGCTCTATCTTTTTAATCATATATTCTATTAGTCTCAGTCACCGTCCAATTTAATTGTAGAAACTGTATTAATGGATAAAATAGCGCTATTCTCTATTGTCGTATAAGTGCCCGTGCATAACCGGGACTCGGCCTCAATGCTCATAGCGCTGAACCATGACATGCTGCTAGGCACAGCAATCAATTTTCGTACTATTTTACAGTAGCGGACATAACACTCTGGATAACAATTATTAATTGGTGATACAGTAATCACCCAGACCGCTGCAGTAAAAAAATCTCAGCCCTAATATTACAATCAATTTTTATAAGACATGGCTCTTATCTATCAGATAGTTTCTCTCATCCTCGTGTTCGTAATACATTATACACATGAAAATTTTATTTTCATTTATTGATATTATTTTCCTATATCTTCTTTTCAATTCATGATAACACGCTTTTTCATGACCACACATGACATGTATCATAGCACATGATTTGTAATATCAAAACACATGACTTGTAACACGATGAATTAAATATCCATATCATCTAAAAAATTTTAGGGCATAATTATATCACAATTTAATTTATCAAAATTGATTAAATCATTTTGGTACAATTCTCAATACCAATCAATGCCCAATTTGCAACTTATTTATTTATCTATTTTATTATTATTATTATTATTATTATTATTATTATTATTATTATTATTATTATTATTATTATTACACTTTATTTCTGTCTATCAATTATTCCCGATTAAGGTCCAAGTCCATTCCATCAATCATTTAATCCATCAAGTCCAAGCTCACTAAATTCCCACTTAATCATATTTTTATTTTTATTTTTATTTTTCTTTCCAGGCCCAAGCCCACTGATTTTTTTACTGGGCTGGGCTAGCTGGCCAGTCTCTTTTTTTTTCCTTTTTTATTCTTTATTTTCTGGCCCAAGCCAAATCCAAGCCCACAACTCTTTTTTTTCTATTTTTATTTTACTGGGTTGGGCTAAGCCCAGTTCTCCCTTTGTTTTTTCTTTTTCTTTTTCTTTTTCTTCTCTCGGTCCAGCCCACAAAATTCTCTCCTCTCCTTTTCTGTTGTTGCTGCTTCTTCCTATTCTTCTTTCCTCTCCCTTTTTTAACTTTTATTTTATCTTATTTGTTCACCTATTCGCAAAATTTATTATAAAGAATATAATTGTAAATAGGAGCACCCTCGTATCAAAAATAAAATTTTAACTCCAAATCGAAACTTAATTTAACCAAAATAGCAAACATTTAAGCAATTTTGCAACAATATAATCAACATAAAAATTATATGATTAAAAAGAAATATTCAAGAAAAGATAAATAAATAATCAGGAAGAGAAGTGTGTTACTTATATTGGGCTCTTTTTAATTTTCTCTGATTTTTTAACTCTCTCTCTCTCTCTCTCTCTTTTTCTTTCTCTTTTTTTTCTCTGTATGGTTGGTGCAGGCAAGAGAGGGTGAGAAAGGGAATAGAGAGTGAGGCAGAGCAAGTGAGAAGGGAGAGTGGGTGTTGGGTTTTTATTTTTCGTTATATTTTTCTTTCCAATTGGTTTTTCACGTGGCCACCGCCCATGTTTGGCGGTGGCTTGCACGGCAGCTAACTCAATTTATTTTTTAATTAAATTATTATTTTATTTATTTATTTAATAATTTAGTAATTTTATATTTGTATAACATTCTCCGAATACTACCAAATTAATATAGGATATAGTGCTCAAGGAGAAAAATGCTACAAAATTATATGTTTATTGTTTCGATATCCAGAATAAATGAACCAAAATTTTGAAGTAATTAAAAGGATGATTTAATATTATTAAATTAGCAATTTTGGGAGTATTTTTCGGTCTCGTAAGAAAAATCTTCAAAAATCCTAAATATTACAAAACTAATAATTGCGAAGACCGAATGTCATTTGGGTTTGTGAATTTAAAGTTATGTACACTGAAGGTTATTTCGGTGTCCAAAATTGACTTCGGTAGACTTATTTAGCACGACTAATCTCAAGAGAGCAATACAGGTAGCTCGAATTTTGGAGTATTACAGAAAACTCAAGAACAAGCTCATGTGGCTATTTTGTAGATTTTTCAATCCACTCTCAGGTTGAATATTAAATGACCTATTTGAGGAAAAGGGAGATAGAATTAGGTTAGAAGTCTAAAAAGAAAATGTATAGGAAAACAAGAAGAAGATGTAGAATTTTTCTCAGATTTTTCTAAATTTATTTCGCGGGTCAAACAGCTAGTAAAATATACTTATTCTGCCTTATTAAAATTCCTTAAATTTCACCTTAATTGCAAGTTTGTCATTGGGTCACCTTCTATTCAAATTTGGTCAAGAATGGTTGCTGGATTTCTAGAGATAAATTTAAAGTTAGTAGGAGGGTAAAATTGGAATTCTAAATTCAATTTAATTATTTTAATCAGGTATTTATCTGAAAATTGACCGATCCGAAATATTCAAGAAAAATATAAAATAATTCAAAATAATAAGAAAAAAAGGTCTCTGCTCTGTAGAATTTTAAATTGAAGAATAGATAAAAAAATATAACTGAATTTACTTAGTATCCACTCGTATCAGTATCCGGGCTCCATGCTAATACATGTGATATGGAATAAATTGATAAAAGGGTCTAAAAATTAAGGTCGTTACACACACACCCTCTCTTTCTCTCTCACTCTCTCTCTCCCTCTCTCTCCCCCTCTCCCTCCTTCCTTTCCTCCCTTCCCCTCTTACTCTCTTCCTTCTTCTCCCTCTCCCTCTTTTCTTATCGGTATCCACATCAAGATCCACTATGGAATCTCTCGCTTCGCTCTGGAAGCTTTTTCTTCGCTCACCCTCTTTGTTCACCTCATGGGTTAGAGAAATAATCTCTCTGAGAAAAGAAAAAAGGACAAAACAGTTTTTTGCTCTCACACGCACCTCACATCAACTCTCAAGTCATGTTCCTCTCACTCCATTTACTCTATCAAGGACGAAAATGAGAGTTTTAAAATTCAGGAGTAATAAGTTGTACAACTCTCATAGTACACGGATCTTATTGCAATTAACCAAAAAGAATATTGATATTGTCATATTTATTTTTGCCTTTTGCCCTCTGTATTTGAATACAATTTAATGATACCCATGTTTAACAAAACAAAACATATATTTGGATTGATATTTTAAGTAATTATTATAGTTTAAGGAAAAATGTGCTCAAACTTCAATATTAAAGTATATGTTATAATCCAAATTGACTTTATTCTGCACGTTGTTCTCCATATGTAATAATACCACACTTCAAATGGAATAGATTACGCACCCACATATGTCAAGATATAAATATTATAGTGAATATGGATCACTTTATTTGTATATTGTACATTTCACACGATTGAAGTTAACCTTCAACTATCCAAATCCAATGTGGTATCCACTTACATAGAACAATGCTACTCGCATTCTAAATGCTAATACAAGTGATGGTTTAGAAAGCAAGAGTACTGATCAAGGTTAAAATATTGGCATTATTGATCATCATATTGTATCGGTAACATTGAAAATATCAACTCAACATTGTGGATTAATATCATGCATATACCACATATCACATGTCCCAAATCCGACATGACATAATACAAAACATGAATATCGGCCAATAATTGAAACCTTAAGTAGAAACCCGTATTTCTCGTGGTCCAATACATTTCCTCTATAATCATAATTAGGCCCAAGAATTAATATTTTATCTAGGAAATTCTAAATGCACCCCTCGAATCTCTAAGTGCATACCATGCTAAAATTAGTTTAAATTTTAAGTTTGCGATTATTTTATTTGGACAAGTATGTCTTATCTTCTTTTTAATTCTTAGGGCAGACATCCAAACCCAGTCAAGGATAACTATCCATTTTTCCTCTCTCCTGTCTTAAGAGTACTCTTTCAAAATTCTCAAAAAATTCCAAAACGCTCCATTCATCATCTTCCATTTATCTCTCTCTCATTTCTATTTTTGTTTTTGAAAGCCCTAAAATTTAGAATTTTTGATGTATACAGAAAGAGATTAAAAAAAATATGAGGCTGAATCACTCCGATGAACATGAAACTCGCCATAGCGGAGGCTATGAATGGAGGGCAAGTTAGATCAGTTTTTTAAATGTTTACATCAATTTACCATGTTAGAAAACGAGTGAATGACTTGGCATTGGCTGCTAATCCCCGAATGATAAACATTTCGTTTGGCGGTTATTCATGGAACATATGTAAAATCTACAAGCAATTTTCCCCGTTGAACACACTTAGTTTTGATTGTTAAATTCATATTGGTCGATTAATACGCGTAGACCAGACATGGTGGTTGTAGCTAAATAGATATATATGCATGATCAACCAAAGTCGATGGTGACTCAGAAATAATAGGTGCATGAAATATCATATTTTTCTCATTGTTGACTCATATTAGGATCCCAAACATATCAAAGTCATACATGGTGGAAACAATTTTTTCTTGTAAAACTTGTAAAAGTGAAGTGCAATATCTGATCATAAAATTGATGTTGTCGAACTAGTCGTACCATACGAAGTGTGATATTTAACACTGACTTAGAAAGAATCATAGTCAACAGACGATCTCATAGATAGTTGAAGTTTCTGGATTGGCGAAGATTATGTTATCATAGTTGGTTCAGCTAAAATATCTCTAACTTTGATAGGCTATGAAGAATTTTGGCTAAGTATTAATTGATAGCAGCTCAGCAAGAACTTTCGGCTCTTTATCAAAAACTATGGTCGTCATAGGCTGAAAAATTGGTTGACAACCTCGATAAGGATTTCATGCTCTGGATCTATATTAAATTTAGTCTTAGACTCTTTCTCATGTTTTTATGTGACTTTTGCTGCCAATTCTTTTACATCCTTTTAATGTCTGCTTAGGCTCAAGTTCAGATACTTCTTCAACCTCAGGCTCAGATAAAAACAAGCAATAGTTTAATGAATAACAAGCAATAGTTCATATGCTCATTCAACCTCGGGCTCAGATGAAAACAAGCAATAGTTTAATGAAGATGCAGATCAGACAGCTCACAAAGAAGACTTCATAAGAGAAATCAAAACTAATAGATTGTACAGTTGTCTTCTTCCAGAAAAGGAAGTTACCAACCAAATTCATTTGACTTCATAAATTTCATCTTTGATGTTAGAGAAAAATAACTGAAGAAATCATTAAATTTACTCTCAAGTTTCATAACCATATAAATCATTAAATCACAAAATACCAAGATAACAATGTACATGTCCTGCTAATTTTGTTTAGCGTCCCCATCAATATAAACGTATTGCCCACAAATATAAGTATTATGAAGAATCAACTAGCAATTGAAAATTCACATATAGAGAATATCCAAAAAAGTGTATGCCTCGAATCAAGCTCGAATTGTTAGTAAAAATAGCGGAATAATACTAATGCAACAACCAACAGAATCAAATAGTTAACCGAAGAGAAAAATAGCACAGACAGAGAACACGCAGATTTAACGTGGTTCGAAAATATGTCTACGTCTACGGGGACACGATCGAAAACTTCCATTATATCAAAAGAGGATTACAACTCTTCCTCAACCACAATATTAATGAAATCACACAAGATACAAGATCAAATCCTCACTTTGCAAAAACAATACGATGATATTACTTATGTTTTATGCTTCAGCAGCAATCCTTTTCTTTTACTTCAGCCACCGAAAACACAAATAAAAAAAAAGGGAGGAAGACACCGCTGCCCACTTGATTTCTTTTCTGCGGCAAAAATTAATTAAGTGGCCGCCCAACTTAATTACTTTCTTTGCCCTCAAATACAATTGCAGCAGCAAGTAACCGCAATTTTTTTCTTCCCTATCTTTGATTATTTCTTCCCTACGGCCGAGCAGCACAAAATTATTTTAATTTCGGCTTATACAAAATCCTAGCCACACAACCCAATATTTATATTATATCATAACGGATTTGGACCAGTTTTGGACTCGTTTCAGGGACCGAAACCCGCTACGGCAATATGGTTCCATTAGCAACAATTTCCCACGTAGAGACCTATTGCAAAAATTGTAATATCTATACATGATAATTCTAGTGTCCAAAACTTTTATCTTGATTGTTTAAAGTCTCAATTTCAGCATTCAAAACAAATGCACCAAAATTGAGCAATAGCTCAAATTTTTCCTATCAACCGTCTTTATCAACATATCTGCAGGATTCTTTATACCCTCAATCTTGTCCAATTTCAATTGGCCATCCTCTAACAAGGATCTAATAAAGTGATATTTTAAATGAATATATTTAGTCCGTGAATGATACGCTGAGTTCTTAGTAAGATGAATTGCACTCTGATTGTCACTGAATAACCTGCAATCCACTCCATCAAAACCCAACACACTCATCAATCGCTGCAACCAAATAAACTCCTTACTTGTTTCTGCAACTGCAACATACTCAGTTTCTATCAAAAATAAAGTAACAATTGATTGTAATCTTGAAATCCAGCTTACCGCTGTCCCTCCTACAGTAAAGATATAACCTGTGATGCTCCTTATTAGCAAAAAATAGCGGAATAATACTAATGCAACAACCAGCGGAATCAAATAGTTAGCCGAAGAGAAAAATAGAAGAGACAAGAACACGCAGATTTAACGTGGTTCGGCAATATGCCTACGTCCACGGGGACACGATCGAAAAACTTCCACTATATCAAAAGAGAATTACAACTTTCTAGTTCTCAACCACAAGAGAAATCACAAAGAAATCACACAAGATTTTGAGATCAAACCCTAACCTCTTATTGCAGTGATTTACCTCTTTATTTCGACCGCCGAAGAAATCCAAAAGAAAACCGCTACCTTTCTTTCTCTCCTGGCCAAGAATTACAGCCTACCTTCAAAATAATTAGCAGCCACTAGCCACTAATTATCTTCCTAAGCCAAAAAAACAGCAGCCAGCCACCTATTGATTTCCCTTGGCCAATCGGCCGAGAGCAGCAGCACAGTTTTCGCCGCAACAAGCACCAAGAGCAACAGCCTTGATTTCTTTTGCCAAAATTTCAGCCGCCACCCTTTTTTTCTTTTTAATTTCGGCTCATCAAAACCCTAGCACCACACCCCATATATATATATTATATCATAACGGGTTTGGGCCGGTTTTGTATCCGTTTCGGTATACCGAAACCCGCTGCAGCAATGGGCTCTATTATCAACAATCTCCCACTTGGAGACCTATTGCTAAAAATGTAATCTCTATACATGATAATCCCAGTGTGCAAAGTTTTTTACCTCGATTGTTTAAAGTCCCAATTTCAGCATTCAACACAAATGCACCAAAATTGAGCAATAGCTCAACTTTTTCCCATCAACCGGCTTTATCAACGTATCTGCAGGATTTTTACTGCCATCAATCTTCTCCAATTTCAATTGGCCATCCTCTAACAAGGATCTAATGAAGTGATATTTCAAGTGAATATGTTTAGTCCGTGAATGATACACCGAGTTCTTGGCAAAATGAATTGCACTCTGACTATCACTGAATAACCTGCAATTATCAATTCACTCCATCAAAACCCAACTCACTCATCAATCGCTGCAACCAAATAAACTCCTTACTTGCTTCTGCAGCTGCAACATACTCAGCTTCTGTCGAAGATAAAGTAACAATTGATTGTAATCTTGAAACCCAGCTTACCGCTGTCCCTCCTACAGTAAATACATAACCTGTGGTGCTCCTGCCATTATCTCTATCATCCTCATGGTCCGAATCCACAAAACCTTGCACATCAATGTTATCACCCCCACAAACAATACTTTGAAATACCTTTCAAATACCTGAAAATCCACTTCACCGCATGCCAATATTCCTTCCCAGGGTTCTTCATGAATCTACTCACTACCCCACTGCATGTGCAATATCTGGTCTTATACTCACCATTGCATACATGAGACTCCCAACGGCCGATGAATAATGCACATTCTCCATGTGTCTCGTCTCCTCATCTGTCTTAGCACCTTGCTCCTTTGACAGTTTGAACTGTTCACCAAGAGCTGTAGTTACCGGTTTTGTATTCTCCATATTGAATCTCTCCAACACCTTCTTGATGTATCCCTCTCGAGATAACCAAAATTTCTTGCTTTTCATATCTCGGGGAATTTGCATTCCAAGAAGTTGTTTAGCCTCACCCATGTTCTTCATAGAGAATCTCCCTGCCAACTTTCTTTTTAGATCTTTGATTTTCTTCATACATGTATCTGCCACAAGCATATCATCTACATACAAAGTAAGTATAATAAAATTACTATTCTTAAACTTTTGTAGATATACACAATGATCTGAATTGCTTCTGGCAAAACCCGAATCCAATATAAACTTGTCGAACTTTAAGTACCATTGCCTCGGCGCTTGTTTCAACCCATACAAGCTCCTTTTCAGTCGAAATACCCAATTCTCATTTCCTTTAACTTCATATCCCTCCGGCTGTTCCATATATATTTCCTCCTCCAAATCACCATGAAAGAAAGCAGTCTTCACATCGAGCTGCTCTAAATATAATCCTTTCACAGCCATAATACTTAGTATTGCTCTGATAGAGTCATCTTGACAACATGTGCAAATATTTCATTGAAATCAATACCTTTTCTCTGACCGTAGCCCTTCACCACAAGTCTAGCCTTGAACCTTTGTGTCCCTCCTGCCTCATGTTTTACCCTGTATACCCACTTGTTATGCAATACTTTCATCTTTTCCGGTCGCTTCACTAATTTCCATATGTGATTCTCCTCCAAAGAAGACATCTCATCACGCATGGCTTGCTCCCACTTAAGACGAAATTTATCCTGCACAGCCTCTTGGTAATTCTCTGGTTCACCTGCACCAGTATACAAAATATGATATAATGGAAGATAAAGTTTTTGGGTTGGCTTCCTTATCCTCGTGCTCCTCCTCAAAGTGGGAACACTCTCTGATGAAGTACTGGAACAATGTAGTTCAGTCAATGACTCTCTTTCCTGTTCGGTCTCATCTGAAACTTGTGTATTCACAGGTGTAGTTATTTCTTCCCCTTCAGATGTAGGTATTTCTTCCTTTCTTTTATCCATGGGATCCATCCCATCTTGTGGCTCATCCAGTTCCAAATGCTCTTTCTCAACTATTTTCTCACTCTTACTCTCCATTCGGTCTTTATACATACAGCCCTCATTGAATATTACATCTCTGCTACGAATTACCTTGTTTTACTCATAATCCCATAAGCGATAACCATATTCGTCACCACCATATCCAATGAATGCACACTTCTGAGATTTAGAATCAAACTTCTTTCTCATCTCATGATCCTCATGTGCATATGCTATACAACCGAACACTTTTAAGAATGAATAATTCACAGTCTTACCAGACCACACCTCCTCTGGAATTCCTCCATCTAAAGCACTAGCTGGACTCCTGTTGATCAGATAGACTGCCGTATCTACAGCGGCTCCCCAAAGTTGCAAAGGCAAACCTGCTTGTAGTCTCATACTCCGAGCTCACTCCAAAATGGTTCTATTTATCCTCTCAGCCACGCCATTTTGCTGCGGTGTCCTCGGTACAGTCTTTACTCTCCTGATCCCGTGGGTAGAGCAATAGTCATCGAACTCTCTATTGCGAAATTCCCACCATTGTCTGACAACAGACATTTCACTTTCAAACCTGTTTCATTTTCAACAAGAGCTTTCCATACCTTGAAAATCTTGAAGACATCTGATTTCTGCTTAAGTGCAAATACCCATATTTTCCTACTTGCATTATCTATGAAAGTGACAAAATAAGAATTACCTCCAAGAGACTTCGCCGAAGAAGGCCCCTATACATCTGTATATACCAACTCCAATCTCTAGGTTTTCTTCTCCTTGCCATCCTTCATAAAACTAACTCTTTTCTGCTTTCCAAACACACAGTTCTCACAGAAATCAAAATTAGCATCTTTCATATCTGTCAGCATACATCTGGATTGCAATACCCTCATGCCGCTCTCGCTCAAATGACCGAGCCTCTGATGCCATAAGGTAGCCTTCTCATTCTTCACGGTGGCCAACGAAACAACGTGATCCACCGAGCTTGAGAGTAAATATAGAGTTCCCACTCTCTCACCCTTGACCACTACCATTGCTCCTTTGCTGATCTTCCACTGTTTCCTCTCAAATGAGATTTGATAACCTTCGCCATCCAGCTTACTAACAGATATCAAATTCTTTTTCAAATTTGGTATGTGCCTGACCTCTTATAAAAGCAACTTTCCACCATTGTGCAACTTTAACTGAATTGTCTCTTTACCGAAAATCTTGCATTCATACCCATTACCAACAGTCACATGTCCAAAATCACCTTGGACATAATTCTCAAACCATTCTCTGCGAGCAGTGCAATGGAACGAAGCCCATGAATCCACAAACCACAGATCTGACCTCGATTCTGTATGAGCAGACAAACACAAGTCATCATACTCTTCACTTGGATTCACCACATTCGCTCCTTCCTTATCTTTGTTTGGACAATCTTTCTTCATATGACCCTCTGTCTTACATTTCCAACATACTAACTTTTTCTTGAACTTTTCCTTAGATTTTGATCTCCCTCTTTACTTCGACTCTCTACTTAAACTTCTACCTCTTTCTTTCCTTCTGTCATTATCAACAGACAGAGCAGTACTTGTAGAAACTGTGCTCTCACCCATGCAATTCATCATTCATGATTGTACTTACAACATCATTAAATTTAAGAGCAGTATTGGAAGAATTCTGATGGCCATAACAACATTACTCCAACTATCCGGTAACGAACATATAAACATCAAAACTTTAATGTCATCAGCAAAAATAAAATCTAAGGATTCAAGTTGTGCCCATAATGTGTTAAATTCGTTCAAATGATTAACAACTGAACTATCAGAACGCATCCTCAAGTTGAACAATTTTTTCATTAGAAATAGTCTATTTGAAGCAGACGGCTTCTCATAAAATTTAGCCAACGCTGACATCAAATCTGAAGTGGTCTTCTCCTTGGAGGCGTTGAACACAAGCTGCTTTATCAGGCACAATCGAATTTGCGCCAAAGCCCTCCTGTCCAACAATTCTCACTCCTCATCTGTCATCTTTTCTGGCTTTTCTCCAAACAGTGGTTGATGTAAATTCTTTTGATATAAATAATCTTCCATCTGCAACTTCCACTATTAGAAATCTGTCTCATCAAAATTTTTAATTTTTCCCTTCCTATCTTCCGCCATAACTCCCACTCAAAATCAACACCGATCTGAGTAAAATCTGACCTGAACCAGGGCTCTGATACCAATTGTTAGAAAAAGATAGCGGAATAATACTAATGCAACAACCAACAGAATCAAATAGTTAGCCGAAGAGAAAAATAGCAGAGACAAGAACACGCAGTACGTCCACGGGGACACGATCGAAAAACTTTCACTATATCAAAAAAGAATTACAACTTTCTAGTTCTCAATCACAAGAGAAATCACAAAGAAATCACACAAGATTTTGAGATCAAATCCTAATCTCTTGTTGCAGTGATTTACCTCTTTACTTCGACCGCCGAAGAAACCCAAAAGGAAACCGCTACCTTTCTTTCTCTCCTGGCCAAGAATTACAGCCTACCTTCAAAATAATTAGCCGCCACTAACCACTAATTATCTTCCTAAGCCAAAAAACAGCAGCCAACCACCTATTGATTTCCCTTGGCCAATCGGTCGAGAGCAGCAGCACAGTTTTCTTTGACTTCAAGCCGCAACAAGCACCAAGAGCAATAGCCTTGATTTCTTTTGCCAAAATTTCAGCCGCCACCCTTTTTTTCTTTTTAATTTCGGCTCATCAAAACCCTAGCACCACACCCCATATATATATTATATCATAACGGGTTTGGGCCGATTTTGTATCCATTTCGGTGTACCGAAACCCGCTGCGGCAATGGGCTCTATTAGCAACACTCCTGCCATTGTCTCTATCACCCGCATGGTCCGAATCTACAAAAACTTGCACATCAATGCTATCACCCCAAAACACAAACAATATTTTGAAATACGTTTCAAATACCTGAAAATCTATTTTACTGCTTGCCAATATTCCTTCCTAGGGTTCTTCATGAATCTACTCACTACTCCTACTGCATGTGTAATATCTGGTTTTGTCCTCACCATTGCATACATGAGACTCCCAATAGCCGATAAATAAGGTACATTCTTCATGTGTCTCGTCTCCTCGTCTGTCTTAGCACCTTACTTTTTGACATTTTGAACTGACCACCAAGAGCTGTAGTTACCGATTTTGCATTCTCCATGTTGAATCTCTCCAACACCTTCTTGATGTACCCCTCCTGAGATAACCACAATTTCTTACTTTTCTTATCTCGGGTAATTTGCATTCCAAAAAGTTATTTAGCCTCACCCATATCCTTCATAGAGAATCTCCCTGCCAAGTTCCTTTTCAGATCATTGATTTTCTTCATGCTCGTACCTGCCACAAGTATATCATCTACATATAAAGTAAGTATAATAAAGTTATTATCCTTAAACTTTTATAGATATACACAATGATCTGAATTGCATCTAGTAAAATTCGAATCCAACATAAACTTGTCGAACTTCAAGAAACATTGCCTCGGCGCCTGTTTCAATCCATACAAGCTCCTTTTCAGTCGACATACCCAATTCTCCTTTCCTTTAACTTCATATCGCTCTGGTTGTTTCATGTATATTTGCTTCTTCAAATCACCATGAAGGAAAGCAGTTTTCACATCGAGCTACTCTAAATACAATCCTTTAACAGCGACAATACTTAGTTTTGCTCTGATAGAAGTCATCTTGACAACAGGTGCAAATATTTCATTGAAGTCAATATCTTTTATCTGATCGTATCCCTTCACCACAAGTCTAGCCTTGAACTTTTGTGTCCCTCCTGCCTCATATTTTACCATGTATAACCACTTGTTATGCAATACTTTTATCTTTTTCGATCGCTTCACTAATTTCCATGTGTGATTCTCCTCCAAAGAAGATATCTCATCACACATGGCTTGCTCCCACTTAAAACGAAATTTATCCTGCATAGCCTCTTGGTAACACTCTGGTTCACCTGCATTAGTATATAAAACATAATATAAAAGAAGACAAAGTTTTTGGGTTAGCTTCCTTATCCTCGTGCTCCTCCTCAAAGTGGGAACACTCTCTGATAAGTACTGAAATCATCTACTTCAGTCAATGGCTCTCTCTCCTGTTCGGTCTAATATGAAACTTGGGTATTCTCAGGTGTAGTCATTTTTTCTCCTTCAGATGTAGGAATTTCTTCTTTTCTTTTATCCATGGGATCCATCCCATCCTGTGGCTCATCTAGCTCCAAGTGCTCTTTATCAACTGTTTTCTCACTCTTACTTTCCATTCGGTTTTTATACGTACAGCTCTCATTGAATACTACATCTCTTCTACGAATCACCTTGTCATGCTCATAATCTCACAAGCGATAACCATATTCGTCGCCACCGTATCCAATGAATGCACACTTCTGAGATTTAGAATCAAGCTTTTTTCTCATTTCGTGATCCACATGTGCATATGCTATACAACCGAATACTTTTAAGAATGAATAATTCACAGTCTTACCAGACCATACCTCCTCTGAAATTCCTCCATGTAAAGCACTAGCTGGACTTCTGTTGATCAGATAGACTGCCGTATCTATAACGGCTCCCCAAAGTTGCAAAGGCAAATCTGCATGTAGTCTCATATTTCGAGCTCGCTCCAAAATGGTTCTATTCATCCTCTCAGCCACGCCATTTTATTGCGATATCCTTGGTATAGTTTTTACTCTCCTGATCCCGTGAGTAGAGCAATATTCATCGAACTCTCTATTACAAAATTTCCCACCATTTTCTGACAACAGACATTTCACCTTCAAATATATTTCATTCTCAACAAGAGCTTTCCATACCTTGAAAATCTTGAAGGCATTGGATTTCTACTTAAGTGCAAACACCAATATTTTCCTACTTGCATCATCTATGAAAGTGACAAAATAAGAATTACCTCCAAGAGACTTCGCCGAAGAAGACCCCCATACATCTATATGCACCAACTCCAATCTCTCAGTTTTCTTCTTCTTACCATCCTTCATAAAACTAACTCTTTTTTACTTCCCAAACACACAGTTCTCACAGAAATCAAAGTTAGCATCTTTCATATCTGTCAACATACCTCTGGATTGTAATACCCTCATGCCGCTCTCGCTCAAGTGACCGAGCCTCTGATTCCATAAGGTAGCCTTCTCATTTTTCATGGTGGCCAAAAAAATAACGTGATCTACCAAGCTTGAGAGTAAATATAGAGTTCTCACTCTCTCACCCTTGACCACTAACATTGTTCCTTTACTGATCTTGCACTGTTTCCAGCTTGCTAACAGATATCAAATTCTTCTTCAAATCTGGTATGTACCTGATCTCTTGTAAAAACAACTTTTCACCATTGTGCAATTTCAACTGAATTGTCCCCTTACCGATAATCTTGCATTCCTACCCATTACCAATAGTCACATGCCAAAAATCACCTTGGACATAATTCTCAAACCATTTTCTGCGAACAGTGCAATGGAATGAAGCCCCTAAATCCACAAACCACAGATCTGACCTCGATTATGTATGAGCAGACAAGCACAAGTCATCATACTCCTTATTTGGATTCACCACATTCGCTCATTTCTTGTCTTTATTTGGACAATTATTCTCCATATGACCCTCTGTCTTACATTTCCAACACACTAACTTTTTCTTAAATTTTTCCTTAGATTTTGATCTTCCTCTTTACTTCGACTCCCTGCTTAAACTTCTATCGCTTTCCTTCCTTCTGTCATTATCAACAGACAGAGCCGTACTTGTAGAAACTGTGCTCTCACCCATACTCTTTTTCAACAATTCATTATTCATGATTGTACTCACAACATCATCAAATTTAAGAGGAGTATTGGAAGTATTGCTGATGGCCATAACAATATTACTCCAACTATTCGGTAACGAACACATAAACATCAAAGTTTTAATGTTATCAGTAAAGACAAAATCTAAGGATTCAAGTTGTGCCCATAATGTATTAAATTCGTTCAAATGATTAACAACTGGACTATCAGAAGGCATCCTCAAATTGAACAACTTTTTAATTAGAAATAGTCTATTTGAAGCTGACGGTTTCTCATAAAATTTAGCCAACGCTGATATCAAACCTGAAGTAGTTTTCTCCTTGGAGACGTTGAACACAATCTGCTTTGTCAGGCACAATCGAATCTGCGCCAAAGCCCTCCTGTCTAACAATTTCCACTTCTCATCAGTCATCTTCTCTGGCTTTTCTCCAAACAGTGGTTGATATAAATAATATTCCATCTACAACTTCCACCATTGGAAATCTGTCCCATCAATTTTTTCAATCTTTCCCTTCCTATCTTCCCCCATAACTCTCACTCAAAATCAACACCGATCTGAGTGAAATCTGATCCGAACCAAGACTCTGATACCAATTGTTAGTAAAAATAGCGGAATAATACTAATGCAACAACCAGCGGAATCAAATAGTTAATCGAAAAGAAAAATAGCAGAGACAGAGAATACATAGATTTAACGTGGTTCGGCAATATACCTACGTCTACAGGGATACGATCGGAAACTTCTACTATATCTAAAGAGGATTACAACTCTTTCTCAACCACAAGAGAAATATCAATGAAATCACACAAGATACAAAATCAAATCCCTACCTTGCAAAAGGAATATGATGATCTTACTTGTGTTTTGTGCTTCAGCCGCAATCCTTTTCTTTTGCTTCAGCTGCGGAAAACACCAATCAAAAAAAGGGAGGAAGACACCACTGCCCACTTGATTTCTTTTCTGCGGCAAAAATTAATTAAGTGGCCGCCCAACTTAATTACTTTCTTTGCCCTCAAATACAATTGCAGCAGCAAGTAGCCGCAATTTTTTTCTTCCCTATTTTTGATTATTTCTTCCCTTCGGCCGAGCAGCACAAAATTATTTTAATTTCGGCTTATACAAAACCCTAGCCACACAACCCCATATTTATATTATATCATAACGGATTTAGACCGATTTTGGACCCGTTTCAATGGACCGAAACCCGCTGCGATAATAGGGCTCCATTAGCAACACGAAGGACTTGAAACAGACTCCAAATTCTTCATAACCCTTAATGGGTCTACTTTTTAAAGTGATTAGATTTGCCAAAACAACATTGGCACCTCTATTCTTCAATCTGCACAATGAATCAACTTCCTTCCATGCAAGCACAACTTTCTAGGGCTGGTAGTCGTAACACTTCACCTACTTTTAAATTGGAGTGCACCGTCAATGAAAACATACAAAATCAAAATAGTATGTACGAGACCTTAATTTGTATACATAGTACATTCAAGTATAAGAGTAATCATGAATAAAATAAATTTGATACATGATACATAATAAGAAAATAATTACACTTTCATTAAGAAATATATGTACAGCATGATATGTATATGATACATAATCAATATACAAAAGAGGATATAATTGAATACTAAAAAATAAAAATAAAAATAAAAATAAAAGAGATCTACAAGAGTTGGTCCTCGCGTCTACCACATAGCCTTGACTTGCTATAAGAAGTACAGGCAGTCTACAGGTGGTAGAGTACACACTTCGAATGAGGTTGGGGGATAAATTTGTCAAGTAAAGAACTAAAGAAATGGATCTAACAATTGATGATATGGTGCTATAAATATAACTGGAGAGGTCAAAAACAAAATAAATGTTCATGTCAGATGCCCAAGTAAACTAGTAAAGTCTTTAATGTAGCTTGGGTGTAGTCATAATCATGATATCACGAACAAGCACAATCAATTATGCAGTCATGTAGGATCCTTATGCCATACGTACCATGTGTACCCAGAAAAGAATAAGAGATAAACCCCATTATACATCCCATATTATTTAGTATTGAGTATTCCAGAGGTGACTCACACGAATCTAATAGACTACCTTCCCTTGGATTGTGCAACATTTTCTTCAAGTAATCTCTCTCATTTTTATTCAGTATACAATCATATAATGACTCTTAAACTAAAATGGCAGTGGAGATCGCGTGTAACGCTCCGCATCTCAAGATGCGGATAACGCTCGATGACGTATCCTAGGCGATTACACTAAGCTTTAAAAGTATAAATATTGGACATGAATTACTGACACATCACAATAGGTATACATATTTTGAAAAAAATAACATGAACATAATAAAAGATTATGAACAAAAGCAATCTTGGATATATGAGACAACTCAAATTTCTTATTACATTTAGAATAAAATCTAAATATAAAGTATGGATATAAATAAACAATATTTTCCTTACTGAAATACTTCAAAAATAAATGAGAAAGAAAACTTGTCATATTCTAAAACTAGAAACCTATAGAGTTCATTTACTTTCCTTGGTGTACATTTCCAAATTTGAAGATTCTCTCCTCAATTACTTGTAACTCAAAATCGTCTGGGCATGCCAAACCAGGTCGTTAAAATAACCTAACAAGTACTATTGGAGATAAAATAATAATACACAACCACGTTATATGTAGTGTATATAGTTAAACTATGAAACTAAATAAAATAGTAAAATCATGATAGTATCACGAAAATCTAAATCTTGAAAAAGGCGTGAAATATGGATTAAATTATACTTATCATGGAGAGAATAATAAATCAACTAGTAGTAGTAAAAACATGTTTTGAATAATATTCGAATTTAACATAATGGTATAGAGTTATATAAAACAGTAAAATTATGAGAGTATCACGAACTATAAATTTTGAAGAATGTGCAAAACATGAGTTAAATTACACTTGTTTTTAAGTGAATAATAATTCAGCCAGTAGTAATAGAAATATATTGAATAATGATGGAATTTAACATAATAATATAGAGTCATATACACACATAAGTCAAATTGTATCAAATTATTGTCTTTATGCATTAAATGGAACAAACATAAGAAAATGTGTCACATACTTTACAAGGATCCCGTGCATACTCGGATTACGTCCATAATTCCTGGTACTGTCCCAGGATATAACGTGATATACTTAGAAGGAATACAGATGAGTATAAAGTCTCAGGTGCATGAACCTTAACTGATAATGATCCAGAAGTCACTCATGACCTCTTAGATTAGGTCTCTATCGGTTGCAACTATATGATAGTACAACTCATATAAGTCTGCACACAGTTTTTTTATTTAGTTCCCCCTTAACCCTACAAATTTTATTTTATTTTATTTTATTTTATATGTGATATATTTTTTATTACCGTGCAATATTTTAACTTAAACCATTCATGACTACAGTGGTTACTGTAACATGGCACAATAAGAAAAAATAACCAAAATTTATTGCAGACACTTACATTTTGATACTCCAAATCACAGTGGTGAGCCTAAGTGTGTGTCCTAATAATGGGTAGGGTGTCACATATAGACACTCTCAATATTTGAGTGCGTGCCATTTTTTTCCAAACAAGCACAAGCAAAAGATATGAAAGTGCACAAATATGAGATATATCTCACATGTTTGAATTTATTTGCTACAATATTACAGGCAAAAAATAGCAATATCTAGAAACAGATATATGAAAATGATAAGTAATATATACATCAAATGATTGCTTATGTAGAGTCAGGTATAGTATCAAAACAGAGCAATATAAATTACTGAATATATAAAGGAGTGTTTGGATACCAAGAATAGAACAAGAAAGTAGGATATATACTTACTTACAAGCCAAAATAATAAATATACAAAAGAGATGAAAATCCTACAGGAAACTAGCTACTGGCGCTCGGCCTACTCCTGCAAATATGGATTCTCGAGGGACTGGCCCTTCTCCTTCAATATTGTTGTCTCGATTTGTAGACCTAAAGTATCATAATCGCATTGGTCAGAATCCAAATAAGAATTAAAATCCAAACTCGTGCAACTCTATAGGAATCATAAGACAATGTGTATGGTGTATGTTAGTAGGAAACAATATAAAAAATGCATGCATATGAATATTAAAGTATGCTAAATATAAAATGAATCAATATGTACATGATATATATAGTGTAACATAATCAAGTAATAAGGTATTCCAATTATAATAAGAATTATATGGTATATGGTGTACATGATATAGCGTGATCAAACAACAAAGTATGTCAAATATTACAAGACTTAGCCGATCACGCCAAATTTGGTGCTACCTTTTCATAAGCTCATTAAGTGCAGCTTTATAACTATCACCAAGTGAGTGGATAAACCAATCAACTAGATCATAAACTTCTGTTTCGTCTTTAAGCGTACAGATTTACCCGTCATGGGCAAGCCTAGAATACTACTAGTATCATCAAGAGTGATCTTCTCTCTCTAAAAGGCAAGTGAAAAGTATGTTTCTAGTTGCCATCTTTCCACAAATTCTGATATCTCTATTTTGCTCACATACTGATAAGAGCAATCAACCAACCAAGGGAAATAGGGACGAAGTGTAGATGAGCTTTATGAATTGTATGTTCGGACACCATGACTCGAATGACCACGAGGAAATCTTTTTCATATGATTCAATCGCCTCTAGGGGCTCTAGTTACTAAAACTTAAAGTAAATTACTTTTATGCATAATATGTATATAAGTTAAACTTTTTAATATGTTGAGGAAAAACTAAAAGAACTTGTTGTAGTAACAGAAAATACAGCATTAAAATATTTGCTACAGCATTTTTATGGTGATATCAAATTGGGGACTGATGTGATCATAAAACTCTTCTACTAGCATTTCGTCAATTCATATGGTTGTAGTTTGCAACTGAGCTACATGAATTAAAATATTTTTTGTTAATAATAATTTCTTTAATATAAATATTGATTTCTTGTTTAATTTGAAAAAAATAAAATTAAAACTTATCTAATGTAATTTTCTTCCTTAATATAAACTAATTTTTCTTCTTTGACATAAACACTAAAATGTAGTTTAATTTAAATTATACTAATTATTTTAACCATTTTCTCTTTCTTCTATCATAATTCCTTTTTGATCTCTTTCAGTTGAAACCCTAATAATTCTCAATACTTAATAATAAAAATAATTCAAACCCTAATAAAAGAATTCAGAAATTAAACTAGCAGTTGCAAGAAAAATTACCTTTTAGATGATTTTTGATAAGGGACTAGGGTTTTGAAAGACGACAGAGGTAATAGGGCCACTAGGAACTAAGACCCACTATGGGGTTGGGTAGGGGCAATGATGTTGCAGTTCACCATAAAAATTGTAAATAATTTTTTTATTGAATTCTCTCAATAAAATATTACAATTTCAAACGGTTTCCCGTTTACAGAAAATGAGGAAAATTAAATTCCCTCTTTGTTTAAAACTGGGTTCTATAGTACCTATAGAGGACGATCCTATTCTCCGTTGATACTCGGCACTAATTTTTTTTAATTGGTAAGGGTTTTGAACTCTCGACAACAACACTCAGGTGAACGAGAACTCTCTATATCGTATTGATCTCCTGGTCTTCAGGTGCGTTTTTCTACTTTGGTTCGGGCTTTTTATAGAGATTTAGAGACTCTTGAGCTGAAGTAACCGTCTAACTGTCGCCCTACACAATCTAAGTATTAATACTCCGCCTTTTGATCTGGTAAATTTGTATTAAATCTTCAGTGTTTGTAATCGGCGTCTTCAATCCTCTAGATCGTAACTGAAATGCGAAACGCGAATCTCAAATTTTAGATTCGCGGCTCTTTTGATTATAACCGGGACGCGAATCTCAAACTTTAGATTCGCAGCTCCTTGATTATGACTGGAACGCGAATCTCAAACTTTAGATTCGCGGCTCCTTTGATTATGACCGAGACGCGGATCTCGAACTTTAGATTCACTGCTCCTCTGATTGTGGTTGGAATGCGGATCTCAAACTTTAGATTCGCGGATTTTCTTGATTATAACTGGAACATGAATCTCAAACTTTAGATTCGCAATTCAACTGGATTGTAATGACTTAGTTCGCAGCTCTTGGACAAGATGATGAGGCTTTATGGGGTCCATCTCTATTATTAGGTTTGTGAATTTGGGGAAAGTGATTCGCGCTTCAACTTTGCTCCTGAATCACGCTTTCATGTTGTATAGAAAATAGAACATACCTCGCAAAAGTAATTTTTCTTTCATTTATGGATCTCTTCCTTTATGACAGATGATCTCATTAGCAAAAAAATTTGCCGACAAAACCCCATCCAAAGTTTTCAAAACTCTCTAGTTTTGGAGGTGTTTTGGAATACTTTGGATAAATGGGCAAGAACATCATCTTCGTGGATTTCATATTTTGAGAAGAAGACGGACTCTGTGTTAGAATTTCGGACTTTTGTGCCTTTGAAAGGATAAGACTCTGTATTTGAGCTGCGGATTTTGCGCTTTTAAGGAGAGTACGACTCTGTATTAGAATCGCGAATCTCACTCGTTTGAAAAGACCACGACTCTGTATTAGAATCGCGAGTTTCCCTTTTTGAAGAGAACACGACTCTGTATTAGAATCGCTAATCTCACTCTTTTGAAAAGGGCACGACTCTGTATTAGAATTGCTAGTTTTTCTTTTTGAAGAGAACACGACTCTGTATTTGAATTGTAAGTTTCGCTCTTTGTGCAGAAAATTCAGAAAGTTATCACTTTTTTAGGCATAGAGATTGAGATGTTCTCTGAGTCTCAATAAATGAGAAGATACTCACGAGATTTGGGCCAGAGATCACGTCTATTCTGAAATCTCATCCATTAAATCATCTGCTATAAAATTCCGACCTCGTCACCTAAAGTATTTTTTTACTTTTTCTGAGAGATTTGAACTCTAAGCTTATGTCTGAGGTTTTTAAGACCCTTCATCTTCATGCTTCTTTGGTCTTCAATTTTCTTCAAATAAAAAATTTCTTGATCTTAATCTGAAGAAGATGACGAGAAAAGTTTTATCTTCTGGTGCCTCTGTGAGCGGTTCTCAAAACCCTCAAGCTACTTCCAGTTCCATTATAGTTCAGCAAAAACCCTTGATTGGAAGTAATTTTCTCGCCTTATATTAAAAAGCATCTTTTTCTTCATAACTTTGTTTTGATTAATTCTTCTTTTCATGTAGTCGATTATGCCTTAAACTCTTAGCCGAAAGGCCACTACTTTGGCTATTTAGGTGGGTATGACGGGAAAAAAGAGTTCAGATTCGACCAAGTTTTTTCAGTTTGTGCGACATCTAATGGCCGAGAGAGGAAAAGCAGAGTTTTGAACCCTACTCGCCCTACATTGCGAAAACTTATGACCACCGCGCCTTTTGAAGGAAAAGTCAGGACCTTATTAAACAAACCTGATTTCCTGTTTGGCGATCATCTTTCAATCCCTGATGATTGCCTAGATGATAAAGTTTATTAATGGCTCCATCAAGTTAACAGTCACAATCTGTTTTTGCCTGATATGGAAAGATCTTATCCATTTTTGTATTTTCAATCCCTTTCTATTCCTAGAAGAATTGATTGGCACTTAAACAAGCCACAAGATAGCGTTTTGCTGGGCGGATTCAACGCACAATATGATTTTCCTCGTTCTACTAGAAAACACTTTTGTGGATTATTCCCAGGATCATTTAAACAAGACCTCCCCTTGGGGTGAAACACCTATAGTTGCCCAGACTTTCTTGCACCGGTTCGTTAACGTGCAAGGATCATTTTCAGTACAAGATTTTCGTCTTCTGAATGGGTTCACTGCTCTTCCAAAGGAGAATGGACAATTTTAACCGATTTCTTCTTGAAGATCTTCAGGGATCAACTATAGAACGCGAATCTCAACCGTGCTATTAGGGCAGTTCAATATGGTATTCCTCCCAGCCGATTCCACTTATTTTCTCTATTGGAACTATACAATCCTGATACTTGTACAGTTTTTACTCCCCATGGTGAGCTGGGGTTTGCTCTTCACGAGATGCATGAGGTCTCAGGATTGCTTGTGGGAGATATTACTTATGAAGAGTACGTCCCCACAGGAGAAACACTCCATTCACTGAAGACTCAACATCCCATGATTTATGATACTTATTGAGAGTTGCTTTGTCACTACTACATTTGCGCTCATATGTCCGTCGCCCGCAATGTGAAGCAAAAAAAGTGGTTGCAATACCTTCTTCCCAAATTCTCAAAGAGTAGTTTTGATTTCACTCGCCTCCCTCCAGTTTCTGAGCAGGAGATTGAAAGAAGAATTATTAATTTCGGGACATATGCATATGTCCCCGAATCTGATGAGGATGTCTTCAAGGCTGGGACATCTTTCAAAAGTGTTCATTATCAGTTTCTTCAACCCTTGTTAGATCCTGCTTTACTACCAGGTTTCATGATGCTTTGGTTGAAAAAATATGTGATCCTGTCGTAGGAAACTCTAGCTGTTAGGGTGTATCCGGCCGTTTTGCTTGCGTTTGGCCGACCACTCAGTCTGTTGTCTGCGATGGTGTGTGGGCTTCAAAGTGGGCTAAGAAAATTAGTTGATAAATTTTGCAATGTCAAGAAGGAGTAGAATAATAAAGGAGAGTTGATTGTCAAAACTTCTAATCCACGTGTAGACTTTCCTACACCTATTTGATGGTTTGGTTGGTTCTACACTGTCCTTTTTTGATGAGTCCAATTGATTCGCAGATAGATTTAAACTCCCCCGAAGTACAACATTATGAAAGATTGCAATGGAAGGAAGGTTATTGGCCGCGATCCGCAAAATACTTCGTTATCATGCAAATTACGAATTATTCAAGTGTTTCCCATACTTTCCGCATGCTGGGTATGGGGATGAGTTCAGGGATGTTGCTGGCACTGACAAGTTTATAATCTTGTCTCCTGGGTGCTTCTGGTAGTTAATAAACATTTGCCTAGGACATCTAGTTCTCCGCTTAGAGAACCATTGCTGTATAGATCCTTACTACCCAAATCGTTTTGCTTGACAATTTGGGTATGATTAGCTGTATGTCGGAAACCCAAATAAAGAGCTGAGCTTTACTGGAAACTTGTTTGAAGGGGCTAAAGCTTGGTTCCATTTCATCTCGGGTGGTACACAAGCCAAGTTCGATCTCCCGCTCAAAACTCCAAACTCATATATGAGTTTTAGCTTTTGCAAATGGTATACTGCTGCTAACTCCATGCCCAATAACTTTAATGTAAGCCCTACTTGTTTAAGGGACATTAGAGCATGGTATGCCTAGAAGAAGGAGGCTGGCAGCAAGAAGGTAGCTGGAATGAAGGACTTTGGGGTAGAATATTTTTCTGAAGAGTTGGAATTAAGAATAAGGCAGAGAGAAGAAGAGAGCACTGTTATAGTCCCATCGGATAAGCCTGCTTCTCTTAATATTCCAACTTCCCCACTTCTTGAGGCAAAAGAAGCTTCTTCTCAACCAAAGTCTCCTCCTAAGAAGCTTCTATATAATCGGCAAAAGATTAAGACGTCTTAGTGATTTACCTTTCATTCTGCAAATAATATTGGCTGAAGCCAATGCAGCGGTGCTTGGTTCGGCTTTTGAAACTATTGAAGAAGGACCGAAAGCTGAAGATGACACGAGTCCAATTCCTCATTCTTCTAAAAAAATGCCGAAGTCAAGGGCCTATTTCCCCCAATGACCTTCCTTAGCAGCTGAGCCTTCCTCTACTGCTCCACATGCACAAGAACATTCTACGATCCTCGCTCGTCCACTGACTTAGACTACTAACGATGATGACATGCAGATAGTTAGGGAGATCCATGCATCGGGTTCTTCCTTGATGATAGTACCTCGCTCAGGAGATCCTGATGATGGGGGCGATGATGATGATGATGATGAAGCTGACAGTGATGATATTTGTTATTCTACTCCTCCGTCAGATCATGACAAATATACTTTTTTGACGGAAGAAGAAAGAGCTGAAGTCCAGTGCTCAACCCCAAGGTTTATTCTTAAACTTTAATCATCTTGTGTCATTTTTTTATCATCATCTAACCATTTTATTTTCTTTCTTTTTTTAAGAAACTTTTGCTTCCATCCCAACTTTAGAGTATGTATCAGCAGCTAAAATTCTACTGATTGACACTACCGTGAACATTGCCTCTGAAGAAGTCCGTGGGGTGACTGAGATCATTGCTTATGTTGTTGATACTTCTGAAGTAGTGGTTCCTCCAATAGAAGCTGCCAAAGCTGCTATCTCTACTGAACTTGCTGCAGTTGCTGCCTCTGTTGAGATTATTGGAACTGCTGCTCCTGTTAAAACTAATGGAAATATTGCTCGTTTTGATACTGGTGTTGTTACTTCTTTGCACCAAAGCACAGTATCGGTTACATCCACTCCAGCTGTTACTGGTTCTTCTTCATCAAGTCATGCGGTGATTGATGCTCTCGAAATTGACTTGTTGTAAGATACCGTAGAAACCTTCCTTCATTTTCTAGACCGCTGCATTGATAAAATCTTGAAAAGGGTCTCTTTTTCTCCTGTTGCCAATGTTCTCAATATTTATTTGGCTGGTATAGCTAGCATTGGTGGAGAAGAGAAAGCCACTCCTTATAGACTCATGGTAGCTCAACTCCAAAGTCATGCTGAATCTTTGTCGAGATCTTACAGCACGGATAAATCCGAGATAGTTGAAGCTACATTCCAAAAATTGATGGAAGAATAGCTCAAATTTCAGAAGGAGATTAAAGAAAAAGTTTGCAAGGCTTGTATTGAGAAGAGCTAATTGGACAGTCAATCTCTATGTCTTCAAGTAGAGAATGTTGCCTCAATTGTCAAAAACCATGACCAGGCCATTATAAGAACTCAGGAATCTATTACTAGAGCCCAAACTCTCCTTGCTAACATCGCCAAAGAGCGCGAAGAGACAATGAAGAATCTCACCAGTTTGTCTAGGCACCGTGACAATGTAACCAAGGATCTCCAGGCTACACAGGCTGAATTCGAAACACTGGAGGCTACTTCAGCAAGTAGTACAATCACCAGTGAAGAAGCATTGCATCGGCAAGCTGCTATTCAAGACAGAAAATTAGTGATGCGGAGGAAAAGATAAAGGCTCTCTTGAATCATTGAATTGTAATGATTTTTTTTATGGTTCAAGAAACTCATTTAATCTTTTCATTACTTTCTGATTTTGTCAATAAAAATTTTGAAACAATTCATATTTGTCGCTCTATGGAAATTTTTTACTTTACTTTGTGTAGATCTTAGCATGTCTTAGTTTCTGTATATCAGACATGACTTTGTTCCTCAAAATCGTGACTTTGTATTTGTCTTCATGAGTCTGTATCAGGCACGCGACTTTACGTTTGGAAATCCGTGAGTTTGCATATAACCCTTCTTTAAAATCTACGAATTTATAAATGCAATTCCGCATAAAATCCGTGAGTATATATAGAACGACTTTCCATCTGATCTTTTTGGTGCAAAGATCTAAGCGTTGCATGCCTTCATTAATGACAGGATTCTAATAAGAGATCTCAACCGAAGATCTCATTTCCTTTGGCACCGATATCTAAGCGCCCCATGCAATAATAATAAATTTTATCAAAATCCGGGTCAAAGATCTCAACTGAAGATTTCGCCTATAAGATCTCTTAACCGAAAATTTTGATCATGAAATCTTCTATATAAGGCATTGAACTCTTTTCTCATAGAGCCATTCTGACTTGAGAATTCTTCTGATCTCTCTATCTTTTTCAAGTTCTTCTTCCTCTTCCCTGGTTGGGATAATGGATCGGGGCTGACATGTTATAAGGCTCCCAGATAGTATCAGCCTGTTTGAGAAGGAGTATTGCATTAGAAAGATCCTTATGAGCGTAATCATTTTCCTTAACTACGGTAAGTTTTTCTTATATGAACATAAATCAAGTATTTTCTTTTATGTTTCTTAATAAGATTTTGGATTTATCACAGGATATAACCATACTCATTTTTCTTAACAATGGTCGAGGCCCGACTGGTTCATAATGGCTTCCAATATCTTTGGAGAACCAGAAGATCTCATATGCTTTTCATGAGATAAAAAATTTCAGGTCTGTGGTATTGTTTATTTCCTGTCTAGCATCCTTAAGGTAAGGATGCTAAATTAGGCGGCATTCAATTTTAGCAATCACTCAAGTTGTATGCTTGGGAATATGCATTTGCTACACCTAGTTTTGAACTAAGCAAGTCACTGATGACATTGATCATGACTGAGCGAACCAACTTGGAGGTCTTTAACCATTGGCAGGAGGAGACTACAGAAGCAAACTTTTTGCCTTTAAATCATCCTATAGATATTGACGAAAAATTTTATTGTTCTCTTGACTCAATGATTTATATAGAACGACTCCATCTGATCTTTTTGGTGCAAAAATCTAAGCGTTGCATGCCTTCATTAATGACATGATTCTAATAAGAGATCTCAACCAAAGATTTCATTTCCTTTGGCACCGATATCTAAGCGCCCCATGCAATAATAATAAATTTTATCAAAATCCAGGTCAAAGATCTCAACTGAAGATTTCGCCTATAAGATCTCTTAACCGAATATTTTGATCATGAAATCTTCTATATAAGGCATTGAACTCTTTTCTTAGAGAGCCATTCTGACTTGAGAATTCTTCTGATCTCTCTATCTTTATCAAGTTCTTCCTCTTTCCTGGTTGGGATAATGGATCGGGGCTGACATGTTACAAGGCTCCCAGATAGTATCAGCCTGTTTGAGAAGGAGTATTGCATTGGAAAGATCCTTATGACTGTAATCATTTTCCTTAATTATGATAAGTTTTTCATATTATGAACATAAATCAAGTATTTTCTTTTATGTTTCTTAATAAGATTTTGGATCTATCACAGGATATAACCGTACTCATTTTTCTTAACAATGGATGAGGCCCGACTGGTTCGTAATGGCTTCTAATATCTTTGGAGAACCAGAAGATCTCATGTACTTTTCATGAGATAAAAAATTTCAGGTCTGTGGTATTGTTTATTTCCTGCCTAGCATTGATAAGTATCATATTATGCATTTTTTCTCCCATATTTTATCTATTTTTGTATATAAATAATTGCTACTCGGGTATATTTAGTGTGTTTTTATAGGTAACAAAGATTTTGCAAGTAAAAGAAGAAGAAGATACAAATTTATCAAGAATATGAGTAAAAAAAAGTTAACTAAGGCAAAAATCGACACTCAAGTGCAGCAGTAGCAAATTCAAGAGTATTTTTGGTAAAGATAAAGCTTGAACTGGAAAATTTCATATAGGAAAAATTGGTATAGCTCGGAATTGTCTTCGAAACAAGTCTAAGAACAGATCAATCTAAGTTTGTATACAAAAGTTATAATTATTTTACTAAAGCACTGCAGAGTGAAAAATCCTATCCAACGAATTACGGGTGCTTTGAACTTAATTTCGGATTTTGGACTTGAAAATTAATATTTTATGCCATCTAATCTCAACCATTAGTTTCTAATGCCTATGGATTGGATTAAGATTATATATCTTGAGATTAGAGAATCATATGTTTTGTATTAAGTTTGAGTAGGGTTGTATTTGGGTTATAAATACCCCATAAATTCTTGTAAATTGGGAGAGCGTTTTAGATGTAATTTTAGGTGTACTTTTTATTAATAAAATTATAATTTTGCTGAAGGGGTGATGGCCACAATACCGGACTCCAGAGGTAATTCTCTTTGTTCTTAGTTAATTTATTTTAATTGCTTTCTAGTATAAATTTATTTGCTTTCTAGATTAGATTTAATTGCTTTCATGAATAGAAATTTAATTTTGCTTACTAGAATCATGTGTAGCTAATTTAGTTTAGCTCTAGGATGTAGATGAATCTAGGATCCACCGTGTAATTACTCTCTAGAATTTTCTTCTTAAATAAAATAAATAAAGACATAATTTTTCTATGAAAAGATTAAAATACAAGAACTTGAAGATTAATACTTTGATAGGTTATACTTGAGTTAAATTTCTTGATAGCTTATACTTAGTTAGGATTTGGAGTTGTTGGTTTTCATCTTATTCAAAAAAATATCTAATGATTTAGTTTATTTTTATGAAAAGTAGTATCTTTGATGAGTTATACCTGCACACCACTTGATATCTCATACTTAGGGTACTTTAAATAAAGATTAAACTAAAAGATCAATTTTTTATGATAGAAGAAAATAATAGAAGTAAATATATGGTTGGAAACTAGTGGATTCTAAATCCTAGACTAATTAGAAAAACTCCCAAATACAACCTAAAATCTTTTGTTCGTCCGTTAGACTATAGAATTAGTAAGAATCGCAAAACATCTGAGATCTCTGTAGGACGACCTGTATAACGTTACAACCGACACTGTACGCTTGCAGTTAAATTATCACATAAAGTTTTTAGCGTCGTTGCCGGGGATCGACGGTATTTTTCTTTCTTTTTCTAAAGTTTTAAGGGTTAACAGTGTGTGTTGAGTGTGCATAGAATAGTAATTGCAGATACAGGAAGATAAAAAGGATCAAAAAAGCCTCTGGACTAAGCAATAGAAACCAGAGAGTCAAACTCTCTAGTTTAGCCGCTATTTAGCGGCCAAAACCGCCAATTAGCGGCAGGTAAAGGTGATTCTGAACCCAAATTACCTCCTGTTGTGTGATTTGGTTCCCTGGTTCTACGAAAAAAAATCAATCTTTTTTTATTTCTTTTCCATCTCTCTCCCTCTCCACCTTTTTCAAAAATTTTTTTTTTTTAAATGTTTCAAAATCAAACTGGTTGCTATCATTGTCGTGATCCTTATCATAATTATTATCAATGTCCATGGATAGGAAGTTCGCTAGGATTAGGTCATAATCAAATTCACAACACATATGATGAACCTACGAGCGTTTCTTATATACAAAATTACAATTATGAATAGATGAATAATTCTAATTTCACATATAATTAAGAGTCATACCAAGAGAGTCCTCCATCTGATCCTTTCTTTATAGGCTATTCATTTTCATGTTCTACATTCAATTATGAACAAGATATTCAATTGAGTATGTTAGATGAAAAATTAAAAAGATTAGAAGCAAGCTATGCATGTCATGAGAATATATCTTCAACCACTTTATATCTGTCATCAAATATGTACACAGATCTATCATATCCGCCATCAAATTTCACTCATGATCTCGAGATGCAATCATTTGAAGAAAATAAGGAAAATTACAATTATGAGTCTGAGGAACGAACATGTAGAATAGAGGAAGGTATAGAAGCTTTGGCACAATCATCCTCTCAAATTGCAGCTTGTATAGAAGATCTTCTCAAAGCGATTTCTCAAACTAAACTTTTTGTAAATCAACCATCTAATAGTTTGAACATATCTGACTCCAACGAGCAACTACTTCAGTTATCTTTTGAAGTAAATATGATTTAAAATGAATTAAATAATTTTGCGCATAATGAGTCTATAATTCAATATTGTGATCAACCTATTTTAAACCATTGTGATAATAATTATGAAGAAATTAGTAATAAAGAAAATATTTTGCTTGATGATTTACCTCATGGTGAGCTTGCTAGTGACACATTATCATTTGATTCTTTTGATGAAAATTGTGAAGAAATTTGTGAAGAAGAATTTTTATCCCTTCATAATAATTTGACTAATGATAAGTCCACTAGTATGGCATTTCTTTTGAGAATTTTGATGACAGTTTGAAGAAAATTTACATAACGAGCCCAGAATATTAGAAGAATGGAAAGAATCTCAAAAAGAAGAGGTCATGGTACCCGATGATTTGAAAGAGCCCTCCAAAATCGAGCTCATGATTCCACAACACCAAAGTGAGTATGTTATTACACAAGTTGATAAAACAAAAATACTTACTAATATGAAAGATGCTCGTGGATGGAATATGAGCGATGATAAAGATACGCTTTCCAACCTCAAAATTTTACTATTGAATAAAAAAAAGAAGGGTCGAAATAAATTAAAAAAAATCACAAATAAGATGGAGAGATTAAATGCAAAACTGACAAAAAAGCTAAGTTCATCCATATCAAAACGTAAAAGGACACATTATGAGAGTCGAAAGCGATCAAGAGGTCGTAACCATTTGAATTTTATAATTAGTGTATAATATTTGTATAATAATTTTCTTTTTTATTTTACCACCCTTGGTTTGTGTATGAGGGCATACACAAGTTTAGCTATGGGGGAGTGGATTAGGAGATTTTTATTTCTTAGGATTTTTAGGATTTTATTTTTATTTTAGGATTTTTTTAGATTTTTGGGTTTCTTTATTTTACACTTTCGGTAGTTTTTAGAATAACTAACTGAATAAAAAATAATTAAAAAAACTGAAAAAAAACTAAAAAAAATTGAAAAATTAATTTATGTATTTTTATCAATAGATCAATATAATTACAGATAAAGGAACAAATTTAGTTTTAAAATTGGATAGGAGAGTAGATTGGATGATACATTTTGAATTTTATGAAAAAAATCAAAATCCGAAAAATAAATATTGCTAATAGTAGTTTCTAGGCAAGTATACATCTATTTCTCACTTCACAATAGTTTATTAGGCTAAGGACAAAGATGATAGCGATTGAGTAAGTTTTCTCTCTCTAAACAAAAAAAAGAAAAAAAAGAAAAAAGAAAAAAAGTTAGAATAAAATAATGGGGTGAGTCTGGTATTAAGACAATAGCCTCGAGAGTGATAAAATGATGGGGTGCACCTAGTATTAAGACAATATCCTCAATAGTGAAAAAAAAGAGTATGATCTGAGTAATCGGGTACTTTGCGCCTAAGTAAGCGTAAATATTCGCATAAAAAGTGAAATATTCTAAAAAAAGAAAAAAAAAGAAAAGAAAAGAGTATGAACCGAGTAATCGGGTATGTTTCGCCTAAACAAGTGTGAATATTCGCATTAAAGGTGAAATATTCTTAAAAAAAAGAAAAAAAGAAAAAAAAATTGTTATGAGAGAGGAGATGAATCATGAGTTAGAGTTGGAGTCTAAGGCCAAAATAAACTATCACACGTGCACGTAGTTATATAGGAGCCAATGAATTATCTGTTAGTGGGTATTGAAAGATAGGATTTAAATTTTTGATTAAAATGATAAGTGTATCTGATATGACGCTCTATTTGAAAATTGATAATCTAAATGCGTTCTTGAGTTTGTATATTAGTGAGATTAATTGATGAAAATATCATTAAAAAAAATTTCTTTTCTTTTGTATAAATTTTTATTTTTCTTGATTTTCGGTTGTCCTTATTTTTCTTTTCTTTATTCCTTAACCTATTTTCTTCATGAATTTTGTGGGTATATTCACTGCAAACCCTCACGAGACACAACTCGTCCACTAGGGTAACTTAGGGGTTTAAAGGCTTGTTGCACGTACTAAGTGCAATTGCGATTCCTGCGAAAGTGAGTTAGGATTTTTATTTTTCTTTTTAGGTTTAGGTTTTGCTCGAGAACTAGCGAAAGATAGATGTGGGGGTATAATAAGTATCATATTATGCATTTTTTTCTCCCATATTTTATCTACTTTTGTATATAAATAATTTCTACTCGGATATATTTAGTGTGTTTTTATAGGTAATAAAGGTTTCGAAAGTAAAAGAAGAATAAGATACAAATTTATCAAGAATATGAGTAAAGAAATTTAATTAAGGCAAAAATCGATACTCAAGTGCAGCAGCAGCAACTTCAAGAGTATTTTTGGCAAAGATAAAGATTGAAATGAAAATTTTTATATAGGGAAAATTTGTAGAGCTCGGAATTATCTTTGAAACGAGTCTAAGAACAGATCAATTCGAGTTTGTATGCAAAAGTTATGGCTATTTTTGTAAAGCACTGCAGAGTGAAAAATCCGATCCAACGAGTTACGGGTGCACTGAACTTAATTTCGGATTTTGGACCCGAAAGTTAATATTTTATGCCATCTAATCTCAACCATTAGTTTCTAATGCCTATGGATTGGATTAAGATTATATATCTTGAGATTAGTTTGTGTTGGATTATAATCATATGTTTTGTATTGAGTTTGAGTAGGAGTAGGATTGTATTTGGGTTATAAATACCCCATGAATTCTTGTAAATTGGGAAAGCTTTTTAGATGTAATTTTAGATGTACTTTTTATTAATAAAATTAGAGTTTTGCTGAAGGGGTGATGGCCACAATACCGGACTCTAGAGGTAATTCTCTTCGTTCTTAAATTTTTCCTTAGTTAATTTATTTTAATTGCTTTCTAGTATAAATTTATTTGCTTTCTAGATTAGATTTAATTGCTTTCATGAATAGAAATTTAATTTTGCTTACTAGAATCATATGTAGCTAATTTAGTTTAGCTCTAGTATGTTGATAAATCTAGAATCCACCATGTAATTACTCTCTAGAATTTTCTTCTTAAATAAAATAAATAAAGACATAATTTTTCTATGAAAAGATTAAAATACATGAACCTGAAGATTAATACTTTGATAGGTTATACTTGAGTTAAGTTTCATGATAGTTTATATTTAGTTAGAATTTGGAGTTGTTGGTTTTCATCTTATTCAAAGAAATATCTAATAATTCAGTTTATTTTTATGAAAAATAGTATCTTTGATAATTTATGCTTACACACCACTTGATAACTCATACTTAGGGCACTTTAAATAAAGATTAAACTAAAAGATCAAATTTTTATGATAGAAGAAAATAATAGAAGTAAATATATGGTTGGAAACTAGTGGATTCTAGATCCTAGGCTAATTAGAATAACTCCCAAATACAAACTAGAATCTTTTGTTAGTCCGTTAGACTATAGAATTATTAAGAATCGCAAAACACCTGAGATCTCTGTGGGACGACCTATATAATGTTACAACCGACACTGTATACTTGCAGTTAAATTATCACATCAAGCATCCTTAAGGTAAGGATGCTAAATTAGGCAGCACTCAATTTCAGCAATCGCTCAAGTTGTATGCATGGGAATATGCATTTGCTACACCTAGTTTTGAACTAAGCAAGTCACTGATGACGTTGATCATGACTGAGCGAACCAACTTGGAAGTCTTTAACCATTGGCAGGAGAAGGCTACAGAAGCAAACTTTTTGCCTTTAAGTCATCCTATAGATATTGACAAAAAATTTTATTGTTCTCTTGACTCAATGATTGATACTCATTCTCATTGATTGTGTAATGTCAAGGAACTCTTTGTAATTTTGATTTGATAATGAATAAAGATTTTTTTATTGTCATTTAATCAGAGGTAATTGTTAACTTGATGAATGATTTTGATGTTGATCATCAGAGGTAACTGTTAACTTGATGAGTATTGACTTCTGATGATATTGTTCTGAGGTAATTGTTAACATAACAATATGAAGTCATTATTCAATCTCCCAAAAATAAATTTTGCTACAAATGAGTAAATTTCTTGAGTTAGGATAGAAGTAACTGTTAACTTCCTGATCAAGTTAAAGTTCGCACTGTTCAGTAACTTGTAGTATGACAGCTTTTGAATTGCCAAAGGTTATTTTAACTTAGCAAATTTGGAGGAAAAGAAAAGTTAATTCTCCAGTGGTATTTTTAACTTAGCAAATTTGAAGGAAAGGAAAATTTGATTCGCCAGAGGTATTTTTAATTTAGCAAATTTGGAGAAAGGAAAATTTTGATTTGCTTGAGATATTTTTAACTTAGAAAATTTGGAGGAAAGGAAAATTTGATTCGCCAGAGGTTTAACTTAGTAAATTTGGAGAAAAGAAAAATTTGATTCGCCAGAGGTATTTTTAACTTAGCAAATTTGGAGAAAAGGAAAATTTGATTTGCCAGAAGTATTTTTAACTTAGCAAATTTGGAGAAAAGGAAAAATTTGATTCGCGATATTGTGAAAGTTTGTGATTCAAACTTTTTGGTCCAGAATCGTGAATTTTCACTTTATCAAAGATAGGACAAGTCTTAGAGGATCTTTAGCGAACCCCCAGTTATAAATGGGTTTGATTCGCTTTTTACGTTGAGCTACCCATGCTAAATTACAAAGACATAAGATTTAGCTGGTGCTCCGCAACTTCTATTAAGAGTAATATTTCTTCAGAATTTTTTTATTGATTGACATCATTATTTTATCACCATTCGGTTTTGCCAACCGATATGTGCCATTAGAGTAAACTGCATCAATGACAAAGGGCCGTTCCCATTTTGGCTGAACTTTCCTTTACATTTTTGATTAGTTATGATCCTTACTGAAAGGACCAGATTACCCTTTTTGAAAGTTCTCTGTCTGACTTATTTGTTAAAAGTTTTGAAAATTCGTGCTTGGTAAAGTTCAATGGTTTGTTGAGCTTTCAGCCGCTTATCATCCAGAGTTTCTAACTCCAGAAGTCTCTGTTGATATCGTTATTCTTGTGTCATTTTAGTTGTTAATGCAACTCGTAATGACGGAATTTGTATTTCCAATGGCATGACCGCTTCAGACCCATACACCAAAGAAAACGATGTAGCATTAGTAGGAGTTCTGACAATGGTGCGATATGCCCAAAGACATTCTCCATGCTTTTTATCGCAGTTTCTTTGGTTGGATGAAACAAATTTCTTGAGGAGCTTTATTATGATTTTGTTGAAAGCTTCTGTCAAACAATTAACTGCAGGATAATATGGAGAAGAAACCACACTTTCAATTCTATATTTATTGCAAAATCTGGAGAATGACTGACTCATGAACTGATATCCGTTGTCATAAATAATTTTCCTAGGCACTACGAAGCAATATAGCACATGATGTTTAATGAATTTGATTATATCTAATGACTTCACTTCAGTTAGAGAAATAGCTTCAGTCTATTTTGAGAAGTGGTCTGTTATAGCTAGTATGATCGATGTTTTCTTGTTGATGGTGGGGAAATCGATCCAATAATGCCCATTCCCTATTGTTCGAATGGCCATGATGTAACCGTCGGGGGGAGATATTCTGGAGGTTGATGTATAAAGTCTAAATGTATTTAGCAGGCTTTACATTTCTTAGCATAGATGACCGCATCTGTCATCATCTTAGGCCAATAATAACCATTTTTTGGAGTCTGTCCCAAAGTTTTGGACCTGGTTGATGTACTCCGCAGATATCGTTATGAGCTTCTTCAAGTGCTTCCTGAGCTTCTTTATTAGAAAGACAATGAAGTAAAATCTCATTATTGAATTTTCTATATAATGTCTGAAGTTCAGCATTATAATATAATCGAATAGCTTTTCTTTGAATTGCTCATGCTTCTTTAGGATCTTCTGGCAATATTCCATAAAGAACATAATTTATGTAAGGAAATCGCCAATCTCTTGGTTCGAGATTTGACTCAAGAGCACATACTTCACTTGCCTTTTGCTTTTTTAATTATGCTTCAAGCTCATTCTTTGGGCAGAGCAATTTCTTACTTCCCACTGTTATTCGTTTCTTAGCATTTTTGAGTAACGCTGAGATGGTAGCTAAGGAAGCCAGCGAATCTGCATAACTATTCTGATAGCACTTTACATAACTGATGTAGAAACCAGCGAAGCTATCAGCCATCTTGATTATTTCTAGATAATATGGCAGAAAATCTTCATTTTTAACTTCATAATCCCCCTTAACTTGATTTATGACAAGTTAGAAATCTCTATATGCTTCTAAATATTTTACCCCCAGTTGTTTGGTTATTTTTAAACCAATCATTAGGGCATTATATTCAGTAACATTATTGGAATATGAACTTATCAGTGAGTATGCTCGAGAAATGATGTAGTTGTAATGAGAGACAAAGACAACTCCTACCCCTACTTCCATTTTTCTTTTGGATCATATTCTAGAGGCACCATCAAAAAAAGTTGCCATGCATCCTCCGTAACACCATTCACTTCAGCATTTTCTCGTGAAATATCTTCCTTCCTTCGCCTAGTTCATCAGGAATTTCTTCATACAATTTTCAAGATGCTAGATATGGGAGTTCGGTTAGGAAATCAGTTATAACCTGTCCCATGATTGATTTTTGTGGGATAAAATACATATCATATTGTGATAGCAAAATGTCTAATTGGATAGTTTTGAATTTAATGACCCTGGTTTAGTAATCAGTATTCTTAAGGGGTTATCTCTCGATATAATATGGATAGTTTGCCCAACTAAATAGTGTCGCATTTTCTGGATAGTAAACACTAAACCTAAATATTCCTTTTCCACTGGGTTATATCGATATTCAGCCCCAATTATCATTCTGCTGAGGTAATAAATAGTTTTTTCATGACCCAATTTATTTTTTTGCGCCAATAAAGCTCCTAAGGAATGATGCATAGCCCTCACATATAACAAGAAAGATATTCCTAAGACTAGAGTTACAAGTACAGGCGGTCTGGTGAGATATTCCTTGATTTCTTCGAAGGCCTTTTGGCATGCATCATCCCAAACAAATGACACCCCTTTCTTCATCAATCTTGTGAAAGGTTGATATTTCCTGGATAAATTTGATATAAATCTGCAGATATATGCCAATCTACCTTATAGTCCACATAGTTTTTTGAGATTCTTAGGAGGTGGGATGTTTTGGATTGCCTTAATTTTGTCTAGTTCAAGATGAATTTCTTGGGAAGTAACTACAAAAATAAGAAATTTTCTGCTAGAAATCTCCAGAAAAATTTAGTAGAGTTCATGTTAAGCTGGTTTTTTCACATAAAATCAAACATTGTTCTCAAGTCACGAAGATGATCATTCTTGTTTTTACTTTTAATTGTCAGATCATCTACATAGCATTCTTCTGTCTTTCACAAATGCTCTTGGAATATCGTGTTCATACCACGTTGGTATGTGGTGCAAGCATTCTTTAAATGAAATGGTATGACAGTATAACAGTATACTCCAAGTGATGTCCTGAAGGATGTATGCTTTTAATCACTAGGGTACATCTTGATTTGATTGTATCCTAAAAGCCCATCCATAAACGACATGCGTTCATAGCCACAAGTGTTGTCTATCATGACATATGTAATGGGTAATGGAAATTCATCCTTCGGGCATGCTTCATTCAAATTTCTGAAATTAATACAGACCCTAATCTTTCCATTCTTCTTGGTTACAGGAACTATATTCGCGACCTAGTCATGTTGTTGTTCTTCGTGAATAAAACCCGATTCAATTAACTTTTTAATTTCAACCTCGATTGTCTCCATAATTTCTGGATGGAATATTCGTGGTTGTTGTTTCACTGGTTTTACATCTAGTCGGATATTCAACTTATGAACTGCGACTTTTGGGTCTAGTCCTGACATGTCTTCATAATTCTAAGCGAAGACATTAATATATTCTCAAACGAGAGCTATCATCTCTTCTTTCTTCCGAAGATAAATTTTCGCTTATAAATATGGGCTTAGGATTAGTTTCATCACCCATATTTATTTGAATCACTTTATCTTCAGTTGGAGGTTCCCGCTGTTCAAACTAATTTTCCCACTTCATATTAAGATGTTTTGTCCAAGAATCATTCTTGATTAGCGGTATTTCATCAGTGTCTTCATTTTTCTGGTCTGCGGAGACCATGTTAACAGAAGTTTCGCAGAAAATGACACCAACACTCACATCTTAATCCCAGCAAGATGATTCTGATGAATAATTTGGTTGTCTTTCTTCAGATTTCTCATCTGCAAGATCTTCAAAAATGGTAACTTATCCTAACCTCCTGCTAGTTTTATGGTAGTAATCTGGCATTTTTTTCTTTTGGAACAAAGGGTTGAAGGATTGCTTTTCTTCCTTTTTCGATATTCAACCCCCTGCCCTTGGCTAGGTTGTATCCCATTTTTCTCATTAACTTATGGAAATTTTCATCATAATAGAAGAATTCGGGATTTTCCTGTTCTTCTTCAGAACCTAAATATTTTGTTTTAAACTTATCATTTACTTTTTCGAATATTATAGGTTTTTGAATTTTGTCCTAAGGAGGAACTTCAAAAATGGCTTCATTCACGTCTCCATCGTCATCACTTTGTTCATAAAAAGATCATCAGATGGGTGCTTGAAAAGAAGGCAAAAAGTATATTTTACCTAGGTGATCACTGACTACATCAGTACTAGTACTTGAGGGTTCAGAATCAACACCAGAAAAATAAGCAAATTCTATATCTTCATTTATTATTCACTCACTATTAGAATGAGCGGTGTCATTTATATCAAGACCTTCAAGACTTATTACAATGGGCTCTCCATCCTAACTTACATCATTGGATTCTGAATTTTGGATCCTGATTTTGTATCAAGCTCGTTGCCCCCTATCAAACGCCTCTAGAGTAGGTTGTTCTGAGGCATCAAACGTGTCTTGATATAGCAACCCATTAGTAAAGTAGTTTTCAACTTCGTTAAATGGTTGCTTCTCTCCCACTAAAGTCTTCACGTTCTCATCTTTATCCACATACTTCATGCACTGATGAAGTATAGACGGAACAATGAGATTGATATGGATTCACGGCCTTCCAAGCAGAAGATTATAAGACGTGTCAGCATCTATCACGTAGCATGTGATCTCCGTCTTCAAATCACCAATCTGGCATTTTAGCTTTATTTTGCCCAACGGTCTACTACCATTGGCATTAAATCCAAAGATGGTAGTATTCGTTGTCGTTAATCTGCTCATAGGGACCCCAAGATATCGTAACACTCTTCTCGGCATTATACTCAGAGCAGATCCAGAATTAACTTGGATGTGGTCGATCTCTAATGACCCTATGTATCCTTTGTAATACAAAGGGCGATAATGCTTGTTATTTTTTACCTGCATATCTTCTGGAGAGAAAATTATGCAAGCGATCTTTTCTCTAGAAGCCTGATGATATACTGCACAGACCTCTTCTTCTTTTTTAATTGTTTCTGACATTTGCACCAGAAACACCTCAGAATCTTATAGAGCTTCTCTTAAAACTTCTCTAGTTTATTTAGAGAGCTTTAGGAGCTCATACAAAGTAATCCTTGCAGAAATATTGGCCAATTGAGCCAATATGTTAAACTGAAATGGCTTCTTGGAAGCTTCTGCAATCTCTTTACTTCTGTTTTTAAGAGCTTTATCAAATTTGAGCTCCTTTTGTTTGTTTTTCTCTGGAGGTGGCTGAGCTTCTGCTACTTGATCATAGTTCTTCAAGTAGTATTTCCCTGAATGGGTCCCAGAGGTAGGCTGATCCGCATTAATCGCCAGAGAATTATTAACTTTCTCTTCTGAGTCCGTCAGAGTAGGAACATTTGTACATCTTCTGGGATTGCAGTGACAGTGTTAGAAGTAAGAGTCTTTCATTTTCGTTTCTTCTCAGATGAACTCGAAACACATTGCTTATCATTAAGAAGATCTGGATCCACCCACATTATTTCTCCTTTATTAGTTTCAAAAGAACATAATCCTTTCTTTTGTTGCTGATGAGGATTATAGTTTATGATTTTTATCATACTTTTGGGAATGAGTTACACTCCATTTTGAACAGTTGACTCTATCTAATCAGGTGCTTTTCTAAATCTGAAGTCATCATGTTCGCGGTTACCTTCTCTGGTACTCTTGCAGTTTGATGACTTTAGCATCTACTAAAGTTTGAATTTTATCCTTAAGGACATAACAATTCTGAGTAGGATGATTAATGATCCTGTGATATATGCATAAATTAGAATATTAGTCTTTCCTGTTTCTTCAGGTCGTTTAGATTATGCTAGTTTCAGCATATTCTTCGTCATGAGCAAATTGAAAATGGTTTTGGTATGCTCATTTTTAAAAGAGTATTGCTTTTGAGGAGTCCACGATTGAGGAGGAGGTTTTGAAGAAGACTTTGTAGATTGCGGAGTATCAGTCACCATTATTTCTTTCCCTATGTGCCTCTTGGATTGAGACCTAGGATTGCTATTTTGTATTCGTTTTTCTCCTCCTTCTTCCTCGAGTCTCTGTGTAATCTCTTTAGGTTCTTCAGCTTGCAACAAAAAATCTTTCCAGATTGAGGAGTTTACGGCTCTCATTGTGGTCAGAACTTTGGTTGAGAGATTGTGTCGACAATTCTCTACCAAGGTCTTCTCTGGCATCCTATGCGGACATCTCAGAGAATCATTTCTTAATCTTTTTATAAAATCTCGAGCTGATTCTACTTTCTTCTGCTTGGTAGTCAAGAGCATTCGCATTGAAACCTCCATGTCATCTTTATAAAACCTTGTTAAAAAGGCTTTCTCAATATCATTCTATAAGTTAATGGTTCCCTATTCCAATCTCCGAAACAATTCAAATGCTAGCCCTGTTAAGGTACCGACAAACACTCGTATAATGATTTGGTCATTTCCAGTTAAATGCCATATTTGAGATTTAAAATAGTAAAGGTGCTGATTTGGTGATCCGTTACCATCGAATGACTTGAGTTTCAATGGTTTGTAATTCTCCAGAAATGGTATACTTTCCCACTCCACTAGATATGGCCTCACAACCCCTAGCTCTTGCAAATCATTCTTGTGCATGAGAGCATTCAATTGGTTCTGAAAATCTCCATCCAAGCGGTGTTTGCATTTCCTTCTTGATTTGGGGTTCCTTCTTGGTGATGAGAATGCACGGAGTGATTATCTTCATCTTCGTGGCGATTCTCATTATTTTCATTCTCATTTGTAGGGGGAATGCGATCTTCTCCTTCTACATTCTTCCCTTTGTCACCTCTTGGATCATGTGGTGGAACCCTTGAAGAGGATTCTCCCATATCTTTCCTTTTTATTCTCTCCAATTCCAGCAAGACATGAAGCATGTCTCTAATCTCATTGATGGTATTTTGCTGCTGTTGTATGGTGCTATCTTGCTCATTGATCCTCCATTTGAACTCCTCCGGAGTATTCTGTGTCATGTATGCGGATACGGAGTCTTCAAGGAATGAATCTGACGTCTGGGATTCAGTTACAACTATGTTAACTATGTCTTCTTCATCAGAAAAGACTCGAGCCATTTGTCTGTAGTTCACTGGGGTTGTTACTCTCTTTTTAAGGCGAGTGTTTTTAAAAATACCTCGCACATCGCTGAATACACTTTTCAAAGCTGAAGAGTGTTCAGAGTCAGAAGAGTCTTTTATAGAGACATTCTTTATCTTCTTCTTCTTCTTTTTCCTGAAACTTTTCATATTAGATGGCATTTCAGGATATTCGGGTTCAAAGAATTCCTGCTTGTTACGTTATCTTCTCTTTGACGGTTGAGATGAAGATATTGTAAGTCGATTAAAAACTGACTGTTTTGCAGGAGCAGCCATACAATGACACTGTGATAGCACTGAATTGATTAATTGTTCACAATGACAATGTGATACTCGGGATTCTTCTTTCTTTTTGCTAAGAAGTTCCCTGAGATCTCTTGCATTGAAACCCATTTGATTAGTGATGGTGACATTACCTCCAAAAGATATCTTTGGAATAGAAGTTTTTATTCCCTTAAAAATCCCAGGAGCAAATTTCACCTTAACTAGAACAGTAGGTGAATGAGCTTCTATCTTGAAAGTGGACCCTCCTCTGGAAGTGCACTTATGAAAGCCACACTTTCCCATTGGCACGCGAATTTGAGGTTTGCGCCCATTTTTAAGAATGCGATCGTGAAAATCACGTTTTCCTCCCGAGGCATGAGGATGGGGTTCTCGTCTTGTTATAGGAACGCGAATATAAACTCTACGTTTGTGATTATAAATAAATTTAGTAGGTGTACGCTATTTTTTGTAGGAAACACGAGTAAACCCTTCTGCATCTTGGTTTTTTTTTCTTATATGGGACCACTACTTCGCTTTTTGGCCTCCATACTTGAATCGTAGGTCTTCGCAATTGTAGTTCAATAGTTTGCTGTTGCTTCATGGCCCTACGGAGAGCACGAGTTTTACTTCTTCTGAGATTCCTCCTCATTGTACGAGTGAGAGGAAGCTTGTTCTCTGAGTCATCTTTTTGGCAAGCAGAAAATGGTCGTTTTTCCTTATTATCATGGAGATCCTGATCCATTTTCTTGTAGAGACGATGGGTCTTAGTGGGAGTTAACCCTGAGTCTTGTGCTGGTGAAGGAAATGACTCTCCTTTTAAACCAGATTGGTCTATAGAGTTCTTTGATTGGACTGCTATCTTCAAAATCTCTTTAGAGGTTAAGTTGTTGGAAACCTTATGACATTTCTGTAAGGAGTTAGGGCTTCTAGAGCCTAAGGAGAGGAATTCCTCATATTTCTCTTGATCGAACTCAATGATGAGTGAGTCGACCATGTTACTAATTGGAATATTATTGGATTGAGCTATAATCTTATCACCAGAGATGATAGGTGTTCCCAGCGAAATCGCCAATCTTCTTGTCTCTATAAAAATTATAAATAATTTTTTATTGAATTCTCTCAATAAAATATTACAATTTCAAAAGGTTTCCCGTTTATAGAAGATGAAGAAAATTGAGTTACCTCTTTATTTAAAGCTAGGTTCTGTAGTAGCTGTTGAGGATGATCCTACTCTCCGTTTATACCCCGAACAATTTTTTTTTAGTTGGTAAGGGTTTTGAACTATCGACAACAACAGCACTCGGGTGAAAGAGGACTCTCTATATCGTATTGATCTCTTGGTCTCGGGGTGCATTTTTCTACCTTGGTTCATGCTTTTTATAGAGATTTGGAGACTCTTGAGCTGATGTAACCATCTAACTATCGGTCTGCATGATCTGAGTATTAATTTCTCATCTTTTGATCTGTTAAATTTGTATTAAATCTCCAGAGTTTGTAACCGACATCTTCAATTCTCTAGATCGTAACTGAAATGTGGAATGCAAATCTCAAAATTTAGATTCGCAACTCCTTTGATTATAATCGGGAGGCGATTCTTAAACTTTAGATTCGTGGCTCCCTTGATTATAACCAGGACGCGAGTTTCAAACTTTAGATTCGCGGCTCCTTTGATTATGATCGGGATGCGGATCTCGAACCTTAGATTCACGACTCCTTTGATTGTGGCTAGAATGAGAATCTCAAACTTTAGATTCGCTAATTTACTTGATTATATCTGGAACACGAATCTCAAACTTTAGATTCACAATTCAACTGGATTGTAATGACTTTGTTCGCTGCTCTTTAACAAGATGACGAGGCTTTATGGGGTCCATCTCTATTATTAGGTTTTCAAATTTGGGAAAAGTGATTCGCGCTTCAACTTTGCTTTTGAATCGTGCTTTCAGTTTCTATAGAAAATAGAATGACTCGCGAAAGTAATTTTTCTTTCATTTATGGATCTCTCTTTTCATGACAGATGATTTTATTAGTAAGAAATTTCGCCAACAGTTGCATGGTAGAGCAATAACATTACAGAGTCACAAACAGGAGAGACAAAAGAAGAAGGAAAAAATAAAGAAAAAAATGAAAAAAAAATAAAGACATCTTGGAAATATGTTGGGTTGCACTTAGGAAAATACATATTTTTTAATTTTATGAGAGTATGAAAGTTGGAATACTTAAAAATTGGATAGTGCATTTAGAATTTTCCTATAAGTAAAGATTTTAAGGAGTGCCCTTTAAAGCTCCCTAAAGTATAAGAACTCACTCGAGAATGAATGAAAATTCAAGATTTCTGTATTTTTTTTCGAATTCTAATTTCTACATTTGTAATTTTTTTAGAATTCATAAATCTCTGGGAAAAATACTATAAACAAGTTGAGGGTGATAACTAGAGTCCTCTTTCCTCTTTCCGGGCTTTGTATAATTTCTAAATAGATTTATAGAGTTATTTTATTAATGTAATCAGATTTAATATAATAAAATTTTATTTTTACTATTTTGTCTTGCAAGATCTAATTAAATTAAGTTTTTTAAAAAAACGTGTAAGCACGGACATGGCACGTGCTCGGCGGCTGAGCCCAGTCCTGAAAACAGGACGCGCTATGCCAAGCACAGGCCGTGCACGGACCGGCACGGCCTGATTGCACCCCTAGCCAAGAAGACGACAATTGGTTATAAAGAAATTATAAAGGCACACCTCAAATGTATATCGCCCAACCCACCAACTCGCGCTATGGTGGGACCCACACACTCAAGCTCGCATGTGCCCTTAAGCATTTGGGATGTGCCTTTATAATTTCTGATGTTTAATTTGTAATTTAGTTTATTTTTCATTTATTGAGACATAGACCTTAGGTCGATATACAAAAGCCAGAGTTCCCCAATCCAATAATCTTCCTTCACCATGGAATCGAAATAAATCAGGGCAGATTCCATTCTTTGTATATTAACCAAAAAAATTAAGTATAGGTAACGGTTTATTCGGGTCCTAGTTTTGACACCAGCTTAAGTCCTTTATTAAAAAAAAAAAAACCTGTTAGAAGGAAAATTTTAGAATAAAGAGGGTGAATATATGAGGCAAAAAATAAAAAGGAAAATCTACACCTTTCTAGTGACATCACCTCTTTTTAATTTGTGTAAGATTCTAAATTTAACTCTAAATAGGGATTCATTTGAGTGTTGTCATTAAATTATATGCATTTGAGTTTTACTGGAGAAAGTGAAAAAAAAAAGGGGGAAAGTTTACAATTTTTAGAATGAGGAATATACCAACCTTTGGATTAAAGGAGGCTACACAGATAAGAATATTTAATTTTAAATGGCTAATTCAGTAGGACATCTTTGAATCTATAACTATTATCCAAAAGAATATTTAAATGTGAAAGTAGATTTGTCCAATTATAAAACTATAGACTGAGAGAGTTGGAGAAGAATAGATTTGTATTCTGAGATATAAATAAAGTGGTACAATGACCATTTTTTTATAGGTGAAGGAGACGAATATAAAACGTAAAAACAAAAAAATATATAATTTGATCCTAATTACATATAATCATTAATCAGTACAATCATCCTAATTAAAAATATTTAACAAATATACTAATTTAGGAAGATATCTTGAAATATCCTAATAAATTAGATAATTTGTCAAATATCCTAATTTAGAAAAAAATCCTAATTTAATGTGATATTTTAATATTTTCTCACAAACTTAATATGGTTCAGAAGACACCAGTTTGAGTTTGGAAATGAGATCGTGATGAAGACCCGATATTTTTACCAATCTTCAGATAAAATCAATCCAATCTAAACAAGCACGAGCAGCAATCCCATAACGACTGTAGACAGTAAGAGAACATAGAGAGCGGCAATGTCAGCAGCAGAACCGACGTCTCTAGCACCATCAAGCAATGCAATCGGCCGTGTTGAGAGCGGCAATAGAGAAAATGGAGGCGGTGGAGTCGACAATGATGCATCAAATTTTTGTGGGAGAGTGGCAGATAAGATCTCCTGCACAGGAGACGGTCAAAGAACAACAGATTGAGTCACCGAAAAAAGAGATAGAGATTACAAAGGATGCATTTTTTAAGATGACAGTAACGACGGAGTAAGAGCCGAAGATGACACTCTAGATTTCGGCGACAGAGCAGCAGGTGGATCTCTGGCACAGGAGGCAACGATCAAGGCGCGAAGAATAAAATGGTACAATAACTTTATTTACATCACTGGTCATTACAACTCTCAACTCTTCCTTCTCTAATGATAAAACTATAAACTGAGAGAGAGAGAGAGAATGAAGAATAACTTTATATTATGATATATATATATATATATATATATATATATATATATATATATATATATATATATATATATATATATATATATATATATATATATAACGGTATAATGACCATCTTTTTACAGGTGAAGGAAGCGAATATAGAAAGTAAAAATAAGAGACTATATAATTAAATCATAATTACATATCATCATCGATCAGGATAATTAGTTTAATTAGAAATATTTGATAAATATACTAATTTACGAAGATATTCGGAGATATGCTAATAAATTAGATGATTTGTCAAATATCCTAATTTAGGAAAATATCCTAATTTAGTGTGCTATTCTAATATCACCCCACAAACTCAAAATAGTTTGTAAGATGTCAGCTTGATTTTGGGAATGAGATCATGGTAAAGACCAGGTGGATAGGTCTTGATAAAATTATCGTTGATATTTTTACCAATCTCCAAATAAAATCAGTCCAATCTAAATAAGCACGAGCAACAATCCCATGATGACTGCAGACAGTGAGAGAACATAGAGAGCGGCAATGCCAATAGCAAGACTGACATCCCTGGCACCGTCAAGCAATGCAATCAGCCACGTTGAGAGTGGCAATACAGAAGACGAAGGCGGTGGAGTCGGCGATGATACATCAGATTTTGGTGGGAGAGCAGCAGATATGATCTCCGGTATACGAGACAGCAACAGAGTAACAGATAGAGTTACCGAAGAAGGAGACAAAGATGACAAAGACTGTATCTTTGAAGATGGCAGTGACGATGGAGCAAGAGCCGAAGATAACACTAGATTTCAACAACAAAGCAGCAGGTGGATCTCTAGCACGGGAGGCGACAACGAAGCAACAGACATATCACCAGAGGAGAAGACAGAGATGGTAAAGACTGCGTCTTTGAAGATAGCAGTGACAATGGAGCAGGAGCAAAAAATGACACACTAGATTTCAGCAATAAAGCAGTAGTTGGAGTCACCTGGGCATGAGACGGAGATGATACAAGCGACCCTTAGAAGATGATAACAATGGCGGAGCAAAAGTTACCACAGGCTTAAAAGTTGCAGCCGGCAACGACAAGGTGGTGGATGGCTTGTTGGGGGGGGCGGGCAGAGCAAGGCTGTGCCCGCAGTGGAGGCAACGCCAGTACCAGCAAGCAATATAAGTGCCATTACATTTTAGCCTGGCTATGATACCATGATAAAACTATGCACTGAGAGAGTTGGAGAAGAATAGCTATGTATTCTGTGATATAAATAAACGGTATAATTGTCATCTTTTTATAAGTGAAGGAGACAAATATAAAAGGTAAAAACAAGAAAATATATAATTTGATTCTAATTACATATAATAATCAATCAGCCTAATTAGGGATATTTGACAAATATATTAATGTAGGAAGATATTCTGAGATATGTTACTAAATTAAATGATTGATCAAATATTCTAATTTAGAAAAATATCCTAATTTAGTGAGATATTCTAATACCCAGTTAGTAATAATCTATGTTTCCAATAAAATGGTTCTAAGTTTAATTTCAAATAATGCTGATCTAAGTTTAATTCCTAAAATATTGATCTAGAAAATTTAAGGCTAAATCACAAGAAACCCCTACGAAGTATTAAAGTTTCCTAAAACCCCAATAAGTTTCTTTTATATCATATAAAGCTCCGTGAAATTTCAGATTTTATAGAAACTTCCACATGGCACAACAAAGAGATTAATTAATCGATTTAAAAATGTAACAAATACTCACTCTCCGATAATTTCAGATATACATATTTTGAGTAAATATACTAAATCAGAAAGTTAGTATTTAGAAAGGTCGAATATTGTATATATAATGTATTTTTAAATTGATTCATTAATTTTCTGCTAATGCTATTTGGGATTTTTGGAAATCCAATGGGGACTTACATAATATAAAATAGTTCACGAGGATTTTTAGAAAAAACAAAATATTTTGTGAGGATTTCTTGTACTTAAGCCAAAATTTAACCTGGGTAATTAATTAATCTCTTACTTTTCTCGCCTAGAATCACTCCCGTACTACTCAGTAAAGAAAAATATACAAGCAATAAGATAGGAATATGTAATTCTTCGAAATCATAGGGTTGCTTATGAAAAAAAGATGAAGAAATAAATTTCTTGAGCAATGGATAATATTGAAACACATACGAAACATCCATGCATGCATGCTCTCCCTATGTCTTCTCCTAGATCTTCTCACGTCCACCCACCAGCGTCCCCATCTCCTTCCCTCTTGCTCCTCTTTCTCCCTTTCCAACAAATTAACAGTAGAAACTAGCTAGGGCAACCATCAAAATCAATGAAATGATACCTCAATCCCAGCAACAACTCCCCCCCATTCCCCAGCCCTCCAACCTCCTCAAGATCCTAACATGCTTCCTCCTCGCTGGCATTGGGGTTGCCATTGGCACCATGTTTAGCAGCTACATCACCAGAACTGTCCCTTTCTTCTCCCTCCAATCCATCCAACTCCCCCCTCCTTCAACGATTCCTACGGCAGTTCCAATTGATTCCGAGCCGTTGCAGGAGCCCACACAACCGATACAAGAACCAACGCTGCCGATACAACAAGATCAAACACAAGAACTGCCAGAACCGATACAAGAACCAACGCAGCCGATACGAGAAGATCAAATACAAGAACTGCCAGAACCGATACAAGAACCAACGCAGCCGATACAAGAAGAACCGACACAAGAACCAGCACAGCTGACACAACAAGAACCAATACAAGAACCGTTAATGCAGCAAGAACCACCACAGCCGATAAATCAAGAATCACTGTCGCGGCAACGGCTAGGGGTAGGGGACTATCTTTCGCCTAGGGACGTAATGCACAACATGAGCGATAAAGAATTGTTGCGGAGGGCGTCTATGGTGCCCAAGGTGCCCATGCACCCGTATCGAAGGGTTCCGAAGGTTGCATTCATGTTTCTGGCTCGAGGAGAGCTCCCCTTGAGGCCGCTGTGGGAGATGTTCTTCCGAGGGCATGAAGGGCTCTACAACATCTACCTGCATTTGAGCCCTAAGTATAATGGGACTGTACCCCGAGACTCTGTTTTCTTTGGAAGGAGGATTCCTAGCAAGGTCAGCTTTCTTCTCTTCTCTTTCTTTTTTGTTAAATATAGTTTTGGCTAAGTTTTAAAAAAAAAATGAAAAAAATTATATGGTAGAAAATTATTTTTGTTGGAGGCTATGAAGCTTTCAAATGTAATGTGGAGTGTGTGTGCAAGAGTCTTTCTTGTCAAAATCAAAAAGCCATGTTTGAAGTTCTGAGGTAGGATTCTATTGGGTTCTTATGAAAAACGTAGTTAGTGGAAGTGATCATTGGATTTGTTTGCTATATATCTAAAAAATTAAGCTAGTTTTTGTTTTTAGTTCTTAGGCTACAGTTTAGCAAGGAGAGTAGTGGATGGCATTATTTTGTTAGATGCAAAATTCTAGCTGGCATCAACCCATGGTTACTGGACACAAGTCTAAGGAAATGGAAGCAAATCTTGCAGTGGTTACCTTTGAGAAGCTCTTTGGAGACAATACAACTGTTTTTACGTCAATAAAGGAACAAGATGGAAAAAGTTAATAAATGAAGAAACGGTTGAAAATTGACCCTGAGCATAAAACGCATGTTTCCACCCAGAATCGGTGATAACAATAGGACAGAGATAGATTATATAGGTGGAGAAGTATGAAAAGAAAGAAATATATTTTTTTTTATACAATACAAACAACTATATATATATATATATATATATATATATATATATATATATATATATATATATATATATATATATATATATATATATATGAGGAAATGAAAAATTCACCGACGATAAAGGGAGTTCCTTCACTAGCGCTTAGATGACCCAATAAAATAATTACACATGGCGTGACTAGCGCTAGTGAAAAAACTCTCTTCATCGTCGGTAAATTTTCCATTCTCTCTCTCTCTATATATATATATAGAGAGAGAGGGGGGGAGTAGTGAATGATCCTTCATCTCCCTAATTAATGCAAATACATACTCTCTTACTTGACTCTTAGATTTCCTAAGTGACCCTTAGTTTTCCTACATACATCCTCTCTAATGATTTTTAGAGTCTCAAGAACATAAATCACAACATGTAATGTACTTATTAAAACTTTAAGGGAATACAATGAATTGAAATTAAATTAATCTTAACATCATCTCTTAATCATGATTCATCATCCCAAGTTTCTCCTTAATCATGATTCATCATCCCAAGTTTCTCCTTCATAAAGAAAGTATGTCAAATTTTAGTGGTTTCATAAATATGTCGGCAACCTAATCGTAAGATTTCACATGTATAAGCTCCACTTTTTTATTCTTCACCTGCTCCTAAATAAAATGATAGCAAGTGTCATTATACTTGCTTCTTTCGTGGCATATTGGATTCTTCCAAAGTGCATTGCTGACATATTATCAATATAGATAATTGTGGGTTTATCTTGAGGAAAATTAAAGTCTTTGAGTAAATTTCTTAGTCAAAGTGCATGACAAACTCCTGATAATACAACTACATATTCAGCTTCACAAGTAGAAAGAATAACAATGGCTTACTTCTTCGACGATTAAGTGAATACAGTGTTGCCCATAAAAATTTGTATCTGGTTGTGCTCTTTCGATCATCAATATCTTCAGCCCAGTCGCTATTGATATATGCAATAAGATTGAAAATGTTAGAACTAGAATAAAATAAGGCAAATCTTGTTGTACCTTCGATGTATTAAAGAATCCTCTTTGCTGTTAATAAATGTGAAGATCTTGGTTTTTTTATGAATCTGGTAATGAGTCTAACATCATACAAAATATTTGGTCTTGTACAAGTTAAGTAGTAAAAACTCTCAACCAAACTTTTGAAATATTGAGCATTAACCTTACTTCCAAAATCGTATTTAGAAACCTTAACTCCACAATCAACATGTGTGCATACTGCATTGCAGTTCTTCATATTAAATTTCTCAAAAATAATTTTCGCATAATCTTCCTAAGAGATAAAAATACCATCTTTATCTTGTCTCACTTCAACATCAAGATAATAAGATATTAGTCCATTATCTATTATTTCAAATTCTTGAATCATGGAGTTTTTAAACTGTTCGAACATGCGTGGATTGTTACATGTAAAGACTAAGTCATCCACATAAAAGCATACAATAAGGAAATCTCCATCTTCATTTGTCTTATTGTACAAGGCATGCTCGTAAGGACATCGCTGAAATTATTATTTTGGAAATATTTATTAATTTTACTATTCTACACCCTTGGTACTTGTTTTGGTCCATACAGTGCCTGTTTCAGCTTCAGTACTTTTGATTCTTAACCTTTCTTGATGTAGCTGAGAGGTTGCTCTATATACAACTGTTCTTCAAGAACTCCATTCATAAATGTCGATTTTATATCTAGCTAACAAATTCTTGTTTTGTGCAGCTAAAAATATGATCAATCTAATAGTTTCAAGGCGAACAACAAAAGAAAACACCACATCATAATCAATTCTGGACTTTTGATTATGCTCTTTAGCGACCAATTTGGTTTTATACATCTTAACTTCTCTCTTCGTATTCTTCTTTTTTTTAAAGACTCACTTTACTCCAATTACTTTATTCCCCTATGGAAATGATGTAAGCTACCATGTATCATTCTTCTCCATCTCCTTGAACTCTTCATTCATAGCTGCTCTCCATTTTTTTTATCTTGAATAGCCTCTTCAAAGTCTACATACTCACAACCATCAAATAAGCAAAATAGGGTCCAATTATTCTTATTTTAGGTTTTATCTCATACAGTTCAGTCAAGATTATGAATTTTTTGACTTTTAGACTTGATGATAACGAGGATGGTGAGGATATTATGGAAGAAGTTGTTGATGGTGATGAGGGCAGTGATGATGGAACATGCATTGGAATATCCTCTACGATCTCCATATCTTCATCAGTAAGCATGATTGAATTGCTACAAATTTTTCTCTTGTCCCAGTTCTTACATCTCTACTTACAATAAGCTTCTTGTTACGTGGATCATGTAGTTTGTAACCTTTAGTTTATGAATCATAGCTGATAAATGGAGTATTCTTGTTATTGAGATTACTTCTCTTCTAATCTGGAATATGAGCATACGCAATATTACCGAACACCTTGAAGTGACTCACATTAGACTTGTACTAGTCCAAACTTCTTAAGGAGTGATGTTCTAGAGGATCTGAGTTGGACTTTGATTAAGAATATAAGTGGCACAAGTAACTCTCAGTCTAAAAAGTCTTTGGTACTTTCTTTCTATTCAACATGCTTCTGACCATATTCAGAATAATTCGATTCTTTCTCTCAGTGACGTCGTTTATTGTAGTGAATAAGGGACTGTAAGAAAATATTGAATGTCATGATCTTTGCAGTAGGCTTCTAATTCCTTTGTAGTGAACCTCCACCTCGATCTGACCTGATGATTTTGAGATAATAACCACTTTCTTTTTCAACATTAGTTTTGAACTTTTTAAACTTTGCAAATATTTTAGATTTGTTCTTCAAAAAATACAACCAGATTTTGTGAGAGAAATCATCAGTAAACATTAGAAATATTTACTCTCACCAAACGAAGTAGGAGTAATTAGTCTAGAAACATATGTGTGCACAAGTTGTAGGGTTTGTTGCATGAAATGAAGCTTTTTTAGGAAATGTGACTCAGTAGTGTTCCCAACAAGACATTCTTCACATAATTATTCTGAATGATCAACGAACGATAATCGTTTCACAATATTCTTCTTTGCTAATGATTTGAGACTTTCGTAGTTGAAATGCCAAAATCTTAGGTGCCACAGCTAGAATGGATCACCAATGCGAGCCTTCAAATATTTTATATCTCCACTTTGAAGATTTAACTTAAACATCCGGTTCTTTGACATTTTTACCTTATCAATCAATCTTGTTTTTTTTTTTTTTTTTGATCTCTAAGAAAAAGTCTATGATCTTTCAAATGAATAGCATAGCCTTTTTCCAAGAGTTGGCCCATACTCAATATATTATTTTTCATATTAGATACATAATACATATCAGAAATAAACTTATGTTCACCACTTTTAAGATGAATGAGAACATTACCTCTCTCATTTACCAGTGTTTTGGAGAAATGACTAAATATCACCTTGTCATTTATAGTTTTGTCCATGTCTATAAGCAAACTTTGTTTACCACACATATGGTTGCTGGCGCCAGTGTCGATGTACCATATATTCTCTTTGTTATCGGCATCTTTGTATGCCAATAAGAGAGTACTATATTCAACTTATTTTAAGCATAATTCAACTTCTCATCAACTTGATTTCGAGTACTTGCAAAACAATTAGAAGCAAAATGACCGTACTTCTTAGAGTTGAAACTTTGAATTTGTGATTTCCATCTACCACCATTGAATCTTCCTCGTCCATGACCTCTTGTAAACCTCTAATTTTGTTGTCCTTCTCTTTAGGATTGTTGTGATCTTCTCTTCCATATTAGCCTTGTCTTCTACCACGACCTCGTCCTCAAGCTTCTCCATATTCACGAGCATTGTAGCCGTCTGAGTCTTTTTAGCTATCCTTAAAACGTTTACTTTGGAGAACTATCTCCACTGATTCATGACTCTTGCTGAATCTTTCTAGTGGGTAATCACCGACCCGAGAGTTCATCAATTGTCATACTCTCCAAGTCTTTAGACTTATGGATGGTGCATACATTATAATCAAACTTCAAAGAAAGTAATCGAAGCACCTTCTCCACAACATGAACATCTTCAATCTTCTTGCTATTTTTTCTAAGTTGATTCACCATGGCCAAAACTCAAGTGATATAGTTTGAAACTAATGCACTTTCCTTCATCTCTAATTCTTCAAACTCCTTTCGAAGTGTTTAGAGCCAAACCTTTTTCACCCTATCCACTCCTTTATAAGATCTTTGAAGTATCTCCCATGCCTGCTTCGAAGTCATCGCTTCAGAGATCATCTTAAAAGCTGATTCTTCCACTCCATGATAGATAAAGTAGAGGACTTTACTATCTTTCTTTCTAGATTTTCTAAGCGAATCTCTTTATATTGTCGTCAGGGCTTCTTCATTCTCTGGCTTCTCACAGCCTTTCACTATAATGTCCCAAAATCAATTGTGCTCAACAACGGCTTCATTTGGATGCACCAATTTTCATAATTCTCTTTGGTGAGGCGTGGAGCGATGTAGGAGATCGTTCCGCTCGCATTCATCTTTTTCTAACTCGAATATCAATTTGATAACAATTGGGCAAAGATAGATTATATAGGTGGAGAAGTATGAAGAGAAGAAAATATATTCTGTTTTATTGAACTCTTTTTGGCACACCAACACAATACATATATATGTGTGTGTGTGTTTGTGTGTGTGTGTGTGTGTGCCTTTTTCTAGTGAATCTTAGACCCATAGTCTCCCTAGGTATATCCTCGCTAATGACCTCTATGTTAGCAAAAATAGCGGAATAATACTAATGCAACAACCAACGGAATCAAATATTTAACCGAAGAGAAAAATAACAGATACAGAGAATACGCATATTTAACGTGGTTTGGCAATATGCCTACATCTATGGGGATACGATTGAAAAACTTTCACTTTATCAAAAGATAATTACAACTTTCTAGTTCTCAACCACAAGAGAAATCACAAAAAAATCACACAAGATTTTAAGATCAAATCCTAAACTCTTGTTACAGTGATTTTCTTTTTTACTTCGGCCGCTGAAAGAAACCCTCGAAAAAAACCCTGCCTTCTTTTCTTTTCTTCTTTGCTTTCGGCCAAAAGACAAAAGCAGCCGCCACACCATTATTTTTCCCCTTTTTGGCCAAAATATATAGCAGCAGCCCCCTCTCTTCTATTGGACTCAGCCGCAAATAATTTCTCTTCCCTTCAGCCAAATAATAGCAGCCTCCTTTTCTTTGGCCAAAAAAAATAGCAGCCACTTTTCCTTTGGCCAAAAAAATAGCAGCCACCTTTCCTTTGGCCAAATAATAACAGCCGCCTATTTATTTCCTATTTTTTTTTGGCTAAATCCAAAAACCCTAGCACACACCCGCGCACACACACACACACACACACACACACACACACATATATATATATATAAATATATATATATATATATATATATATATATATATATATATATATATATATATATATATATATATATATATATATATATATATATATATATATATATATATATATATATATTTATCATAACAGGTTTGGGTCAGTTTTGGACCCATTTCGGCGTACCGAAACCCACTGCGGCAATATGGCTCCATTAACAACAATATCCCACTTGGAGACCTATTGCTAAAATTATAATCTCTATACATGATAATCCTAGTGTCCAAACCTTTTACCTCGATCGTTAAAAGTCCCAAATTCAGCATTCAACACAAATGCATCAAAGTTGAGCAATAACTCAATTTTTTCCCATCAACTGGTTTTGTCAACATATCTGCAGGATTCTTACTGCCCTCGATCTTCTCCGCCTTCAATTGGTCATCCTCTAATAAGGATATAATGAAGTGATATCTCAAGTGAATATGTTTAGTCCATGAATGATAGGCTGAGTTATTAGCAAGATGAATTGCACTCTGACTGTCACTAAATAACCTGCAATCCACTCCATCAAAACCCAACTCACTCATCAATCGCTGCAACTAAATAACTCCTTACTTGCTTCTGCAGCTGCAACATACTTAGTTTCTGTCGAAAATAAATTAATAATTGATTGTAATCTTGAAACCTAGTTTACCGCTTTTCCTCCTACAGTAAAGATATAACCTGTTATGCTTCTGCCATTGTCTCTATCACCCGCATAGTCCAAATCCACAAAACATTGCACATCAATGTTATCACCCCCAAAACACAAATAATAGTTTGAAGTACCTTTCAAATACCTAAAAATCCACTTCACCGCTTGCCAATATTTCTTTCCAGGGTTCTTCATGAATCTACTCACTACTCTCACTGCATGTGCAATATCTGGTCTTATACTCACCAATGCATACATGAGACTCCCAACGGCCGATGAATAAGGCATATTCTCCATATGTCTCGTCTTCTCATCTGTCTTAGCACCTTACTCGTTTAACAGTTTGAACTGACCACCAAGAGCTGTAGTTACCGATCTTACATTCTCCATGTTGAATCTCTCCAACACCTTCTTGATGTACCCTTCCTGAGATAACCACAATTTCTTACTTTTCTTATCTCGGGTAATTTGCATTCCAAGAAGTTGTTTAGCCTCACCCATGTCCTTCATAGAGAATCTACCTACCAACTTCCCTTTCAGATCATTGATTTTCTTCATGCATGTACCTGTCACAAGCATATCATCTACATACAAAGTAAGTATAATAATGTTACTATGCTTAAACTTTTGTTGATATACACAATGATCTGAATTGCATCTGGCAAAACCCGAATCCAACATAAACTTGTCGAACTTTAAGTACCATTGCCTCGACGCTTGTTTCAACCCATACAAGCTCATTTTCAGTCGACATACCTAATTCTCCTTTCCTTTAACTTCATATCCCTCCGGCTGTTCCATGTATATTTCCTCTTCCAAATCACCATGAAGAAAAGTAGTCTTTATATCGAGCTGTTCTAAATACAATCCTTTCACGGTCACAATATTTAGTATTGTTCTGATAGAAGTCATCTTGATAACATGTGCAAATATTTCATTGAAGTCAATACCTTTTCTCTGACTGTATCCCTTCATCACAAATCTAGCCTTGAATCTTTGTATCCCTCCTGCCTCATGTTTTACCCTGTATATCCACTTGTTATGCAATTTTTTTATCTTTTCCGGTGGCTTTACCAATTGCCATGTGTGATTCTCCTCCAAAGAAGACATCTCATCACGTATGGCTTGCTCCCACTTAAGACGAAATTTATCATTCATAGCCTCTTGGTAACTCTCTGGTTCACATGCATCAGTATATAAAACATGATATAAAAGAAAACAAAGATTTTGGATTGGCTTCCTTATCCTCGTGCCCCTCCTCAAAGTGGGAACACTCTCTGATGAAGTACTGAAATCATCTACTTCAATCAGTGGCTCTCTCTCCTGTTTGGTCACATTCGAAACTTGCGTATTCTCAGGTGTAACTATTTCTTCCCCTTCAGATATAGGTATTTCTTCCTTTTTTTATCCATGGGATCCATCCCATTTTGTGGCTCATCCAGCTCCAAGTGCTCTTTCTCCACTGCTTTCTCACTCTTACTTTCCATTCGGTCTTTATACATACAACCCTCATTAAATACTACATCTCTACTACGAATTACCTTATTATGTTCATAATCCCATAAGCGATAACCATATTCGTCGCCACCGTATCCAATGAATTCACACTTCTGAGATTTAGAATTAAACTTCTTTCTCATCTCATGATCCACATGTGCATATGCTATAACACCAAATACTTTTAAGAATGAATAATTCACAGTCTTAACCAGATCACACTTTCTCTGGAATTCCTCCATCTAAAATACTAGCTGGACTCCTGTTGATCAGATAGACTACCATATCTACAGCAGCTCTCCAAAGTTGCGAAGGCAAATCTGCACGTAGTCTCATACTCCGAGCTCGCTCTAAAATAGTTCTATTCATCCTCTCAGCCACGCCATTTTGCTACAGTGTCCTCGGTACAGGCTTCACTCTTCTGATCCTGTGGGTAGAGCAATAGTCGTCGAACTCCCTATTACAAAATTCCCCACCACTGTCTGACAATAGATATTTCACCTTCAAACCTGTTTCATTCTCAACAAAAACTTTCCATACCTTAAAGATTTTGAAGATATCGAATTTCTGCTTAAGTGCAAATACCCATATTTTCCTGCTTGCATCATCTATGAAAGTGATAAAATAAGAATTATCTCCAAGAGACTTCGCTGAAGAAGGCCCCCATATATATGTATATACCAACTACAATCTCTCGGTTTTCTTCTCCTTACCATTCTTCATAAAACTAACTCTTTTCTGCTTTCCAAACACACAGTTCTCACAGAAATCAAAATTAGTATCTTTTATATCTGTCAACCTACCTTTGGATTGCAATACCCTCATGCTGCTCTCGCTCAAGTGACCAAGTCTCTGATGCCATAAGGTAGCCTTCTCATTCTTCACGGTGGCCAAAGAAATAACGTGATCCACTGAGCTTGAGAGTAACTATAGAGTTCACACTCTCTCACCCTTGGCCACTACCATTGCTCCTTTGCTGATCTTCCACTGTTTCCTCTCAAATGAGATTTGATAACCTTTATCATCCAGCTTGCTAACAGATATCAAATTCTTCTTCAAATCTGGTATGTGCCTGACTTCTTATAAAAGCAACTTTCCACCATTGTGCAACTTTAACTAAATTGTCTCCTTACCGACAATCTTGCATTCCTACTCATTACCAACAGTCACATGCCCAAATCACCTTAGACATAATTCTCAGACCATTCTCTGCGAGCAGTGCAATGGAACGAAGTCTCTGAATCTACAAACCATAAATCTGACCTTGATTCTGTATGAGCAGACAAGCACAAGTCATCATACTCTTTATTTGGATTCACCACATTGCTCCTTCCTTATCTTTGTTTGGACAATTTTTCTTCATATGACCCTCTGTCTTACATTTTCAACACACGAATTTTTTCTTGAACTTTCCCTCAGATTTTGATGTCCCTTTTTGTTTTGACTCCCTGCTAAAACTTCTGCCTCTTTCCTTCCTTCTATCATTATCAACAGACAGAGCAGTACTTGTAGAAACTGTGCTCTCACCCATACTCTTTTTTATTAATTCATCATTCATGATTGTACTCACAACATCATCAAATTTAAGGGCAGTATTGGAAGTATTACTGATGGACATAACAACATTACTCCAACTATCTAGTAACGAGCACATAAACATCAAAGGTTTAATGTCATCAGCAAAGACAAAATCTAAAGATTCAAGTTGTGCCCATAATGTATTAAATCTGTTTAAATGATTAACAACTGAACTATCAGAAGGCATTCTCAAGTTAAACAACTTTTTCATTAGAAACAGTCTATTTAAAGCAGACGACTTCTCATAAAATTTAGCCAATGCTGACATCAAAGATGAAGTGGCTTTTTTCTTGGAGACGTTGAACACAGCCTGCTTTGTTAGGCACAATCGAATCTGCACCAAAGCCCTCTTATCCAACAATTCCCACTCCTCATCTGTCATCTTTTCTGGCTTCTCTCAAAACAGTGGTTGATGTAAATTGTTTTGATATAAATAATCTTCCATCAATTTCCACCATTGAAAATCTTTCCTATCAAATTTTTCAATCTTTCTCTTCTTATCTTCCGCCATAACTCTCACTCAAAATCAATAACGATCTGAGTGAAATCTGCCAAACCAAGGCTCCGATACCAATTGTTAGCAAAAATAGTGGAATAATACTAATACAATAACCAGTGAAATCAAATAGTTAACCGAAAAGAAAAATAGTAAAGACAGAGAACACGCAGATTTAACGTGGTTTGGCATGTGTCTATGTCCACAGGGACACGATCGAAAAACTTTCACTATATCAAAAGATGATTATAACTTTCTAATTCTCAACCACAAGAGAAATCATAAAGAAATCACACAAGATTTTGAGATCAAATCCTAACCTCTTGTTACAGTGATTTTCCTCTTTGCTTCGGCCACTAAAGAAAAACCTCGAAAGAAGCCCCGCCTCCTTTTATTTTCATCTTTGCTTTCGGCCAAACGACAAAAGCAGCCGCTCACACCATTATTTTTCCCCTTTTTGGCCAAAATATATAGCAGTAGCCCTCTCTTTTCTATTTGACTCAGCCGCAAATAATTTCTCTTCCCTTCAGCCAAATAATAGCAGCCACCTTTCCTTTGGCCAAATAATAATAGCCGCTTATTTATTTCCTTTTTTTTTTTCCAGCTTAATCCAAAAACCCTAGCACACACCCACATATATATATATATATATATATATATATATATATATATATATATATATATATATATATATATATATATATATATATATATATATATATATATATATATATATATATATATATATATCATAACGGGTTTGGGCTGGTTTTGGACCCGTTTCGGCGGACCGAAACCCGCTGCGGCAATATGGCTCCATTAGCAACACTTTAGGGTCTCAAGAACATATTAAATATCACAACATGCAATATACTTATTAAAATCATTAGGGAATATAATGAATCAAAATTAAATTATTTTTAATAGAAATGGAATGTGCTGTCGAACGGCCATGCACTAAAAAATCGACGTGTACTAAGCTATAATGTACAATTTATATATTATGGATATCAAAAAAATAAAAAATGGAATAACTAATCTGCTACATAAGTCGTATATGAAGAATTTGGACTTTTATTAGCACAACTGAAAGATACATAGTATGATTTATACATTACTTGACTACAATAGTGATATAACATAATATATAATAAACACCGAGTATGTCTAGATACAAAAGAAATATAAGTATGCAACTAATAACATATAGAATGAAGTTTGAAGAACACAAGAGAAGGATCTCGTGTCTGAAAAAGTAAGCACACTAGCTATTGTGGATGTATATGTTATTTGATGGATATCATCTAACAATTATTAAAATAACAAATCAGTCAAAGCATAGAATAATTCTCAAATCATCACATAGATTAATACGGAGATTTTAACGCAGAAAACCAATACGGAAAAAAACTACAGAAAAACTGCACTATGATCTCAAGTCAATTATAGTGATTTGACTTCAGCCACTAGACCGACATAACTGACCAATAGTTTAAAATTTAACTTGTCTGCTAAACAGCCACAAACATATTTCTACACTCAAACTATCTTAGACATAACAACTTACCACGCAAGGTGTAAATCTAAAATACGAAATTATAAATGAATTACAAATGAGTATATATTACCATAACCATAGATTATGTACTTGCTTGTCGGATGGAGATGTTGATGGACATTGATCTTCACACAGCACAAACCAAAGCTCCTTCTTCAATAAAAATCACTTTTATTCATCTCTTTTCTCCACTTTTTTCTCATTTTTCTTCATTAAAATGACGACATATAAACATAATTTCCACCCTCCAAATAAATCCTAAAACTCTCTTTTAATTATTTTTGTTGATGTTACATCCAAGGATTAAAAAAAAATCATATTATTACTCTAATTCCATAAGAAAAATACACTAAAACACATTATGCATGTGTTTCTTTGTTGGGCTTTCGGCAGCCCCTTTAACAACCACTTCAATAGTCCTTTACTGTGATCTCAGTGTTTGTTGTTGATAGCCCCTTCAACAGCTAATAACCTTTTATTAAAATTGTTGCAACTTTAAATCTTGAAGTTTGATTTTGGTGATCTAGACACCATTGAAAAATAGATTCAAACCTCTTTAAATACTTTCACATAAATTTTTGCAGTTTTGCTTGCATTATGTCCAAAACTTAGTTTGAAATTAATATTACTGTATAGCCTTCATCAATTCTTTCTATTGCTTCTTTCCAATTTTTAGCGATCACAACTTTCACATCCAAAATCCATTTTTACTGATCTTGGTATTGTTAGGAAGGTTGTTTAGAGCTTTACACTTTATAGGGACATGTTCCCTTGGATTTTGATTGTAGTTTTATCAAATTAGCATATCCGTCATACTTGTCGTATTGATCTTTATCAATCGTGATTTGATTTATACTCGAGTACTTTGCCAGACCTTCACGAGTTTTGTCACAATTTGCCACATATGTAGGGATAAAAATCCAATAATCTCCTCCTTGGAAATTTCATGACAAAACTCTTTATTCATTATATGACCTCAAGTATCCTGCAGACCCAAAAAAATAAAATAAGATCAAGTACATAATCCTCGAAATGTATCAAAAATAACAAGAACAAGCGCGCGCGCGCACACACACACATACAGCAAAAGTGCACCATAAAATCAATATCACTCCCCCCACATATATTCTCCCCCTTGAAACTCAATATATATACTACTCCCTCTTTTTGTTAGAAATTGACAAACATATATATATATATATATAATAGTGATTACTTAATGTTAAATTGTAAAATAAGTCACACGTAGAGTTGATACATAGTATTCAAACATTAAGTAATCACTATTATATATATATATATATATATATATATATATATATATATATATATATATATATATATATATATATATATATATATATATATATATATATATATATATATATATATATATATATATATATATATATATATATATATATATATATATAAACACAAAAGTGTGAAGAAGGTCTAAATTATGTTCAAGTCTAATGTGTTAGAAATTTTCAAAACAAAATGAGACAAATAAATCATAAAAGCATATTTCATATTTCACTATATATCAAATTTCAAAATATGATTCATGACTTTTAAATAGTTTTCCCCATCAATGTGATATTCAAGATTTTTTTAAATATTTTTCAATACTTCTCATCTTCGATGAACTTATACCTCTATATATTTTTGTTCAGTTCTTCACCTCATCTTCAATGAATTTATACCTCTTATTTTATGATGATGTTTTTCACCCTCATATAAAGTAACCATAATTATGAATTTCATAATATATTACTCTCAATATTAATAGTCCTTTCCCACCACTAGGTACAAATATTCTTCTTGAATTTTTTTTATTATTTCTTTATCACATGGGAGTAATACATAAGACCATGCTCAAAATTAAATATATGCAATACGCTTAGTTACTTTACTCTAGTCAAGTATGAAAGTTTCCTACATCTAGATTTGAATAATTTTAACAACAATATGGTCAATAACATAATAAATCACTCTCAACACAAGTAGACAATAAAACATTAAGGTGTCATACTTACAGCCATAAGAAAAGAATATGCATGAAATATATGTTCTAGGTTATACAGTTCTATGTGATTACTCATTTATGTAAACCCATATTATACTCTGATTTTTGACTGTAAAGAGGTTACAATTATGACTTTCTGTCCAGATTTTAAATACTTGTCCTTGTTGACTAGATTTAGGCATATTTAGATTTTTAAGGTCATAACAATAAGGTCTAATGTGTCCTAATCTACCACAATAGTGACATGTAGGTATAAATTTATGAGTATATATCTTTGGATTATAATCATACATGATAATTGACCACTTTGGTATTGAAGCTCTTAACTTTTAAGGAGTGATTACCTTCTTTCATAGCATATTTGTCTTTGAAATGCTAGGAGATACATTTAATTTTGCTAGAACTTTAGTCTTACCCTTGACGATTGCAATATTTGGAGAAATTTTTACCTTTTCAGCATAAATAAATTTTACAAGCGTCTTTGGAGTATTTTTTGATGTACTTTGAGTTGATGTTGATGTTGGCACTTGTTTGGCAAATCCAAGTCCTTGGTAGTTGCTTCTCATATTATGTGCTCCAAAAATCTCATCAAGTTTAGATTTTTCCTACTATTATATATTGGAGAGACAAATTAATTTTATTAAAATTAGACTTTTTTCTTATCTGAGTGTCTGAGACTGAATCTCGATTATTCATCAGTTTTTCTTGTCTTCCTCTAGAAATATAATCGTGGACATGTAATTCAACTTGTACACTTCAAGCCCGTCAACCTTTTAGTTTCATATATCAACCTGGATTCTGCTTCTTCTTGATCCTTTATCAACTTTTTTATCTTCTTCATAAGCTTTTCATTATATTTGTTTAGGTAAGCGACTCTTCAAAGAGTTTGTTGTATGCTTTCTGAAGATTTTCATTTGATTCATAACCTTCATCAACAATATTTGTATTATCTGAACCATACTCACAAAAAGGATTAGCAAAACCAATTAAAGCAATAAATCCCTCATCATCGAAATCGTCTAAATCATTCCATATAATCTGCATAGCTTTGCCCTTCTTTTTCCAATTAGCATGTTCATAAGCATAACGACCATATCTATATTATTTATAACATTGAGCTCCAGTTGGCTTCTCAGTTATATTTTTCTATCACCTTTAATTTCTACTTTGTTAGCTTGAATTTTTTAGGAATAGACTTTTTATTGTTAGAGATTGTTAAATCATTAGCCAAATTTTTCGTTAAGAAGTGCTTCTTATAGCGTATGACAAAATCTGCAACTAACTCATGGTCAATATCTGAATCAGTTTCTATATCAATACTTTCAGTTTTAATGTTCAATACAAGACCCTTAGAATTTTTTTTTTCTTGTGATGGTTTACCTTGTAAGTTTATAGATTCCCTACCAATTCATCTAATTTTAGTGTATCCACATCCTTACTTTCTTCTATAGCAGTAACTATTGATTGAAATCTTTCTGGAAGAGATCTAAGGAATTTTTCTCACGACTTTAGAGTCAAAGATCTTCTCTTCTAGATTAAATAATGTATTAACTACATCATTCGTAAAGGTCATCGAAAGACTCATCATCTTCCATAGTTAGGTTCTCAAAGTTTTTTTGTTAACTTTTGAAGTTTAGACGCTTTGACAATTGCTATTCACTATAGTTTCTAATGTGTCCCATGCTTCTTTCGCGCTCTCACAGGTACTCATTTTTCTAAACTCAGTTGTGTTCACCCTATTGAAGATTGCATATATAGTTTTGAAGTTTCACTGAGCAAGTTCTTGGTCAATATGTGTTCAATCCATTTCAGGCTTTAGTTTTTTATCTTTATCTACTCGCGGTTCCCAACAATTATGGTTAGATGACCATGCATTCATACATAGGGACACTATGAACACTATCAATTTAGCTTTCCAATAAGAATAATTATGCCCTTCCAAAAACAGTATTCTATTGATAGATTATCCTTCTCTAGAAATTCCCATCAAAATAATTAGATCTTACTCAAAATAGAATATAGTTTCTCTGATACCAATTAAAAAAACAAGCATATTAGCTACAATAAAAGTATGTGTTATTTGATGAATATCAACCAACAATTATTAAAAAAATTAATCAATCAAGGCACAAAATAATTCTCAAACCATCACACAGATTATCATGAAGTTTTTTAACTTGGAAAATCCAAACGGTGAAAAAACCACAGCACAACTATACTATGATCTCAAGTCAATTATATCGATTTGACTCTAGCTGCTAGACAGCTGCGACAGACTAATAGTTTAAGGCTTAACTCATCTGCTAGATAGTTTTAGACAGATCTATGCACTTAAACCATCTCAAACCAAGAAATGACTTACCATATGCCTCTACAATATGAAATTATAAACGAATTACAAACAAGTAAAAATTACCACAACATAGATTAAGTACTCATCTGTTGGGTAGAGATGTTGATAGACGTTGATCTCCATAAAGTACTATAGAACGATAAAAATAATCTAGATTTGAATCCGAGTCCGAGTAGGAATTCAAAATCTGAGTCAAAATCCAAGTTCAAAAAAAAAAGGGCCACCGCCACGAGGCTATGCTGCAAGGCTATGCCGCGAGGCCGATCGCCCGGCCTTGCGCATAATGAATTTCTGCCAACCTCACACCCGCAGGCTAGCCTCGCACCCACAGGCCAGTCTCACACCCGCAGACCAACATCGCACCTGCCAACCTCACACCCACAGGCCAGCCTCACGCCAATAGGCCAGCCTCACACCAGCCAGTCTCGCACCCGCAGGCCAGTCTCGCACCCGTAGGCCAGTCTCGCACCCGCCAGCCTCACATCCCTAGGCCACCCTCGCACCCGCCAGCCTCGCACACCTAGGCCAGCCTCGCACACCTAGGCCAACCTCGCACCCATCAACCTCACACCCGGGGCTGGCCAGGTCGGCCTCGGGCGCCCGTTCGGCCTCCCATTTCGCGTGGTGAACCCCCGATCTCGTGCATAATATATTTTGGCCTCATCTCAAGTTAGTTTGCAATCTCTAACTCTCATCCAAATTCTAATCAAACCCAAATTAAATTTTTGATGGAAGATTTTAAATTAATTCTATTAGAGTTTGATAATTTTACAAATTTTAACTAAATTCTAATTTGAGTTTAATTGATTTTAAGTGCATAAACAAGACCTGATTCGAAGAATCTGGAGCAAATAAAATCAAGAAAAAATTCGAATATCTCATCAAGATTACAAAAAAAATTTAATTCAATCTATAAAAAAAACCAGATCTTTTTTCTATCTACAAGAAAACTCACTCAACAACTTGGGGCCTATAAATACCCCTCAAGAGGGACTCAATAGGACCTTTGGACCTTGCACAATTCAAGCTACGCATGAGAGCTTTGAAGCCTTAAGACCGACAGAGAAAAAGAAGACCTTTGGCCAAATCTCTCTCGTTCAAGCTTCCTTCAAGAATCAAAAGAGACGCTCAAGAAATCTCTATCGCCTCCAACCATCGACATCAGATCATCAACTAGGAAAGGACCGATTTCCATAACTATCTCGAATCCCACAAATATTCTATAAAAAGAGAGCGACGATATATAAGTCCTCTATTTTTGTTTTTCTTTATTTCTTTTCATTGTAATCAAATCGAAAAAAGAGAAATTTGGATAATCTATAATTTTTCTTTAATTCAATAGCAATGGAAAGATCCCATATTTTTTTGAAAATAGACTGGCAACCATAGAAGGAGAAATCTCCTTGCTGAAGAGGAGATGGTGGTCCAATCTGATGTCAATAGAATTGGAGAGACGATGGAGAAGCTAGTGATTGAGATCGAGGTCGGCTCAAGATTTTCAAAATCATAAAAAGATGACCTGATAGTTTTGGATGACAAGGAGGCGTTAATCCATCAACAGCCACTTGGATTTTCAAATTCTGGTCCATCAGAACTCGCTGCATATGACACCAAAAGAGAACCTATCACGGTGCAAAAACGGTTCCGAATTCATAATCAGAATCGGAGAGCACACCATAGGGCACTCGAAGCCTAATTTGCATGCTATAAGTCAATGTGGATACCAGGCTCAAAATCGGCCTAGCAGGAAGCAAGAAGGATGCGAGAGCCTCGCCAACTTGATGCCCATCAGCCTAGTGAGAATCAGCCTCGCCAACTTAGTTCTTATCAGCCTAGCGAGAATCAGTCTCGCCAACTTAGCGAGAATCAGCCTCGCCAACCTGACGAGAATCAGCCTCGCCAACTTGGTGATCATCGGCCTAGCGAGAATCAGTCTCGCCAGTTTGGCAAAAATCAGTCTCGCCAGTTTGGAAAAATCAGTCTCGCCAACCTGGCGAGAATCAGCCTCGCCAACTTGGTGCTCATCAGCGTAGCGAGAATCAGCCTCACCAACTTGGCAAGAATTAGCCTCGCCAACTCAGCATTCATCAGCCTGGTGAGAATCAGCCCTGCAAACCTGGCGCTGCTCAGCCCCGCCAATCTAGCGCTGCTCAGCCCCGCCAACCTGGCACAAATAAACTTAAGAACCAAACTAAGTTTAAGCAAGCACGCGAGATTAGTTCAACTAAGCCAGCGTGTAAGTCTAGATCAGCATGCTAAGCTACCCAGCAGAGTCATGCAAGACATATCAAAACTAATGATGGACATCAAACTGACTTGGGGGTTGACAATAATAACTTCCATGATTTCTCGAAGTGGACAAATAGATCTCGCTCAGGAAGCGAGCCCTGCCTGCAAAACATGGTTGCATCAGCATCGCATGAAGCAACTCCGGATTTGCGAAGATATTTCACAAATAAAAGAATGACAGCAAGACCCCGTCAGTCATGCTGTTGCTAAAAATTAATCACTGTAGTTTTAACTCACTGTCACTGTGAAGCTGCGAGAACATCGGTGTTCAGCCGGCTGTCAGCACCAGAATCCAATATTCCATAAAGAAGTCGGCTGCAAAAACAAGACTCAGATCAAGACTTGCCGACTTTCACATCGAATGTAGTGAATAAGGGTAAAAAATCAGTTGTCGAAAGGTATGTCTCTGATACGGAAGTAGAGGAAACTTATCACCACACCCTCCTCAGGTCATACGTGACAGCTTCCCGAAGTTACAAAAGATTGGCAGGGGGTTCTGACGAGGAATATGAACTGTTCAGCGATCATTCGGCCATAGCAATGTTGTGATCGCACACTTTCTCTTGGTTCGGCAGGAGGACAGTCCACATGAACGGTCGGCCAAGATGAGTCAAAATATTGAGGCGCAAGAACGCCTCATTCAAGAGCAGCAAAGGAGCATCAAGGACTCAAAACTATGATTGCGAAGGTCTTCTAGAACACTCAAAAGAGCACGAAAACGGAGCAGGGGGTTCTTCCTCTTCTGATAAGGCCAAGAAGAATGAGACCGAATCCAACCCAGATGCCAAGCGAAAAGGTAGTGAGGAGGAATATTTCATTGATCCTCACACCGAAAAATTGGAGAAGCTTCAAAGTCAAATAGAAGCGTTAATGTACCAAAAAGGATTGAAAGAGATGGGGACTACGAGACCCTACCCGATAGAGTGGAATTCCGCACCGTTTCCGCCAAAGTATAAACCTCTCAAACTAGAATCATATGATGGGAAGAGATCTCTGAACCAACATATTTACTATTTCATTTTACAGACCGGCCATCTTATGGACAATGACCCAGTGATAACGAAAATTTTTGTAAGTACTCTGCAAAGGCCTACATTCACTTAGTTTATGCAGCTGCCCCTGGGAACCATCAATGCCTGGTCTGACGTGGAGAGTGAGTTCCTAGCCCACTTCTTTGAAGACGATGCCGAAGTATCCATCCACTCTCTTCTAGCAAATAAACAAAGAGATGATGAGACGGTTAAAAGTTTCGTTGAGCATTTTCGCGAAATGTCAGTATGATGCCCACATGGAATGTCGCAAGAAACATTGGTAGAAACTTGTAGACACAATTTTCAGACCATGATATTTGTCAAAATGGGAGTAATAGAGTTCAAAAGCTGGAAGGATCTAGTTAAATAAGAACAGCAAGCAGATAACATAATCCGACGTATTGATGAGTATCATGCCAAAAGGAGAATGGCCATGAATCAGCCACGGCCACAATCATTCCATCCTAAAGAAAAGGTGGCAATGACCAACAAACTTGCCGCAAACAAAAAACCATAGGATAATCGATATTTTTCTAGATCGCAACGGACGTACGCTTTCAAGGATGATCAAACAGTGACCCTATTTAATTTGCTCAACAAAAAGGAGATGCTTAAGTTACCCAAAAATCCAAGGCCAGAGCAAGCGGGGAAGATCAGCGACCCCAAGTATTATCTCTACCATCAAAATATTGGGCACCCGACCAAAGATTGCTATAATCTGAAAGTTAAAATTCAGACACTCATCGATGCAAATATAGTCCAGTTGAGGCCTGAACAAAAAAAGGGGTCCGCGAATGCGACGACAGTAAAATGATTGTCATAAATTAAAAAAAGAAAAAAAATCAAAAAAAGAGCAAAAAATAAATTTCAAAAAAAAAGAAAAAAAAAGAAAGAAAGAAAAAAGAAACGTACAAATTTTTGTTGTTCAATACCACCAAAGCAACGGGAAGAGAGTAAAACTCTCGCTAACCCTATCATACTAAGGGTAAGAGTATGAAATCAAGCAGCGCAAAGTAAGAACGTGAGGCTATGCCCATGTACAACGTGAGGCTAAGCCAGCGTAAAATTATCTAAGCCATGAAACTAATTCGAGACTAAACCAACATAAAGTCATCCAGACGTGAGGCTAACTCGAAACTAAACTAGCATGTATGGTTATACTAGTGCGCGAGGCTAAGGGAGCGCACAGAACCTATCTAGAGTACAAAAGTGAATAGAAATGCGAGACTAAATTTCAACCCTGCATAGCCCACTACAAAGAAAAAAGTAATCTATTACCGCATGACAAACTCCATGGACAGTCAAACAAGTTCCATGCAGGGGGTGGGACCCACATACAGCCAAATAAGAATATGTATGAAGGCAGCATAAAGAACGAAAGGCTAATACCTGCGAACAACGCAAGACTATGCAAAGCAAAGCTAACGTGTAAGACTCATTCAAAAATGCAAAAACTCCAAAATACGAGGCTAATTTACAATCCAGCGTAAACAGTTGAAACACAAGGATAACACATACATGAGGCGAGCCAAGCCTCCGCTTCGCACGGCGAGCCCTGCCTCCACCTCCCTTGACGACTGCTAAATGTGCATAATATAGTCTAATACGTGCTCTATTAACATGCACGATACTGTACATGCAATAAATTCATAATATATAAAATCTAAAATATCTAGAATTATGAAAACTCATTAATAAATATGTGGGGATCCATATATGTGCCATTATAAATGCATATATGCTACTCTTTTTGCAAGAAACATATTGAAATTCCAAAATTCTAGCATACACATATATTGACACAAATTTCACAAATTGAACTTAAATATTAATAATAACACATTTTACTTGATTGGCGTGAACATAATTTGGTGTCTAGTCAACTTATATAAATAAACTTAAAAATAACATGTGTGTAAGAAATCTCTTGTTTTTATTGGGAAATTGGCAAAAGTTCGGTTTTAATCCGAGTTGAACATTAAAGAGGCTTCATAAACCAAAGATTTGGGCTTGCTTCAACCTCTTCATGATGGTGATTGATGGAGATATAGTCTTAAACTTAGAAGAAACATCAGAATAAGCTTTGATGGAGAAACCACCAAGAACAAGCCGTGTGAAGATTTATAGGGATTCTTCCAAATTTTTAGAGAAAAATAAGAAATAAATTGGGTTGTGGTATTATGGGAAAAAATGAAGAGGTTGAAGAGGAGAAGCTATTGTAAACTTTCAAAATATTTGGAGCTAATTTGAGGTGCTAAACATGTAGCCAATGTCAGCTAAATATATGAAATAAAGGCTCCTCATCTTTCCAATAATTATAAAATTATTATTACGGTCAAAACTAATCACCAAGCTAAATTTGTGATAAAAGAAAAATGGATAACATTGAAATTTAGAGTTAAATTGATTATTTTAATTGCTATCAATCCTAAAATCAAACCATCTGAAAAATCTCAAAAAATATAGAAAAATTTAAAATGATGAGATAAGAAATCGCTAATCTATGGAATATGAACCAAAGATTATAATTAAAAATATAAATCAATTTACTCGCTATCAATGAACATGATGTTATTACAGTGGGGAGGCTCATTGATGTGATAAATCTACTACAAGTGCATAGTATAGTTGTAGCACTTTAAATATCATTCTCATAGGAATCTCTACCATTTTGCAATCTAGCTTTTTTTATTATTCCAACAAGTTAACTAATATGATCTAGATGGGTATTTTTTATATATTCTAGAGTTAACCAAGGATATCGGATCCGCTAGTTCCCAATCGAGCATTTTTTATTATCTTCCTACTATTTTTTTTAACAATAACAATTACGATTATATTAAAAAAGATCTTTTTAATTTAAATTTTATTCAAATCACCCTAAGCATGATTTATCAAGTGTTATGCAAGCATAACTCATCATAGTTCGTGATTTTCATAAAAACAAACTATATCAATAGAGATTTCTACAAATAAAATTAAAAAAAATGCTAAATCCTAACTAAGTATAGGCTATCAAAAACAAACTTAAGTATAACCTATCAAAACATTAGATATACGAATTATTATCTTTTAATCTTATCATAAATCGTGCCTTTTTTAATTCTTTTAGTAACAAGATAAATAAAAAAGTACACTGCGGTTAATCCCTAACTTTATCTGCATCCTAGAACTAAGAAAAATTAGTTACTCATATTTTAATTAATCAACATGATCCTTTTTATGCATGAGAATTATTAAAAATCTAATTTTTATTACTAAACCGATAAAAGTATAACTAGAAAGCAATAAAATTTAACTAAGAAAGTAATTAAATTAGTTTACTTACGACGAACAACGATGAAAAACAAGAAAACACTTTTAGAGTTCTGGTATGGCGGTCGTTGCTCCTTAAGTATAATAAGTAATTTTATTTATCTCATAAAAAGTATAAGAAACCCTAATTTATATGGACACGGCCAATATATAGACCTCGAGATCTCTAAATCTTAATTCAATCATGAAAATAAAATTGTAAAATTACAACAAAACCCTCATAAAATTTTCAGATACAGACTCTCTCTTTTTATATTGCCAAGTAGTGGCGTTGACCGCTAAATAGCGATAGTCAATTTTTCTCAAAAAACTCTTACTACACGTCTGACTCAGCATAAGAAATCCGAAGCCAAGCGGGCCAACTTTGCCGCTAAATGCCACTAAATAATAGTAAAATTATTGAAGTTGGTTCTAAGCTTTGTAACACTGGGTCATCTAGCTCTTCTCTTTCCTTTTGCATGACTAGATACCTTTTTAATGACTTCTACCCCCATACTTCTGTAGTTTTCTTCTCTTATGCTCTTTCTAGACTCAATTGTTCTGGTTTTCTACTGATTCCATGCTACATATACCCGAATAGTATTATTTAAATACAAAAATAGATAAGACAAGGGATACAAATATGACACTCATCACTCACTATTGAAGAGGAGAAGAAAAAAGTTAATTGTTATTGTGGGAATTTTTGAAAGAATACCAGAAAAAAGATGAGGGCTTGGGTCATTTGTAGTTACCGCAAATGCCGACAACCACCATGTGCTTGACGTGGAATGTCCAGCAATTTGACGACATGGATCCCAATGATTGAGGGGTTGTGAGAAATGGGTAAGTATCAAAATTTGATCTTGGGGCTTGTCGAAGAAGATTGAGTATTATGGAAATTCCAGTTGTTAATGAGAGAAAAAGGGGAATATGAAAAAAAAAAAAAAGCAAGAAATGAAAAAATTGGTTCTTTTGGGGTGGAGACAAGAGGAATAAGTGCACCTTGTTTGAAGCAAAAGAAAGGTTAAATAGTAGTCAGTCAGAGTTGGAATTTGACTAACTCCTAATCTAATCTGAACGACTCTATCTGACTCCTCTTCCTAATGAACAACTTAGGTCCTGTTTGGTTTTTAGAAGTTGGAGAAATAGAGAAGAAAAATAAAAATAGCTTTCAAAATAGAAGTTTAGGAAAAGAGTTATTCAATAGAGCTCAAGTATTTATATACTCACTCTTGAAAGTAAGAAGTGAAATATATAAAATATTATTTTATTATCATATTAAATAAAAAATAATATTAATATATTTTTTACTTGAGTAGATATGAAAAGTAATAATAAAAAACTAACAAAAAAATAATATCTTATCTTATTTCTTAAGTTTCAAGAGCACTTCCAACTAAAAATGAAGGGAAGAGAAAAAGGAAAGTTGGAATGCCACGTAAAATCCAGATCATCCTAATGGAAATAACTTCCAATTTTCTTATTGACTAAACAAACAAATGAAGTAAGAGAAGTATGCTTAATTCCACTACTTCTATTCTATTTTCATGCAAACAAATACACCTTTAGACGACGGATGCCTCTCTAGTCTGATCGAGTTCCAACATATTCTAATGGCTTTGATCGAATTGGTCGGAGCCGACCTCGGTTGTTCATCCCTATTTATTCTTATCAATGAAGATGAAGAATTTTCAGAGCTATATATTATTGTATTCTTGACATTGAATGTTTATATCTTTAGTGAGGTTTAACAAATCAGTTCGAGCCTTCGAATCTATAGTAACCAGAGTATCTCATCTGATTATAAGCTCGTAATGATGACGATAACCAAGATAATGATCACACGTAGGAGGTGGTATTACAACTTGATTACTGCTCATCTTCTGCTAATCAACATGAACTCTCAACGGAAGAACAAGGCTATATGGGAGAGTACCCGAGATTGTATACCTTATCAAGGAATATATTGGAAAGAGCTAGAATAGATTACTTTTTTCTTCCTAGAAATTATCATGTTAAATTTAAACTTCTAATAACAAAATCTACTTACCTTAGTGGAGCAGGAGTTGCACATCAATATACTCCTAATAAAAAAACTTACCATGATACTTCTGATATGATCGCATTCCTAGCAGGATCAACTATCTAAAATAATATAAGGTCTTAATCATTAAGAGTAAAATCTAATGCCAAAATGGCAATAAAGTTAAGAGGAAAACTTTAGCTTCCAAACATAAAGAAAATTCTTGACGACTTATCATGTTGAGGATATTAATATGACTAGTCTAACTTAAATGATTGCTGATAAAGACACCGAATTCATTAATAGTTAAGGGTTTGTTAAAAATGTTATATTTCCCAAATGAAGTAACTCCTTCCTCAAAAAGGCCTAGCAAACATTCTCTGTCAAGTTAAAATCAAATATGACATATTACATCCAGTGGAGCTAATCCAATTTTTTATTGGACCTCTATCATGTTAAGTTTTTATCTCTGACAGCAAAACTTCCTTTATCACTTTATCCCCTATAGAGTTGATGATCTTCCATTGTATTTGTCATGTTATAGTTAAATATTTGATAATAAAATTCAAAATTAATCTATCTCTATAGTGACATCAAATAGAACTAGATCACTTTTTATGTTAAGCTTTTACTTCTAATAATAAGATTCAAAATGATATTTATTTTTTCAGCAAACTATAAAAGTTTTAATACTATCTATGTCAAACTTTCATCTCTGACAAAAAAGACCAATTTCAATTTATCAAATTAGTACTAAACCTCTGCTGAGCAATATCAACTCGTCAAGTTAATACTAAACTCCAATAATCGGAAATTAAATCATAAAATTAATATCATATCCCTGATGATTAAAGAATTATTTAAAACTATGGAGGAAAACTTTCACTCTATCAAGTTAATATAATAGAACAAATAGCTTCATTTATTTCGTCACGTCCAATACTACAACTTCTAATGAACCAACTTTTGACATTATTATGTACAATAAATACAACCTTAATGAAAATCACTTCTATTATAACACATTCAATACTAAACCTTTGATAGTTGTCATGTTTAACATTAAAATTTCGAATCAAATCTTGTTTGCTACATTCAAAATTAACTGTATATCTCTGTCAATTACAAAAATTAGATGTCTGATACTGTTAGGGTTTAAATTCTAATCTTTGTAGCTCAAGCTCACGTCAAATGTTATCAGGTAAAAAAGTAATGAAAATATGGTACATAAAGTTATATTTGTGTAAGATAATATCTTCTCAAAATGACTTGATGTAACACTAGATGGAGTTTAAAGTATTCTAAAATTCAGATTCAGTTCATTTTAAAAACTTTGAGGAGGGTCTTGTAAATTGTATATAAAAAAAATTTTAAATTATCATGAATAACCTTGTCGATACTGAATGGTAAGGCTATCCACCAATCCTAAAAGAGCTAAGTTATATGCGCCATTAGAAAAAAGATTTACCTTGCTGATGTAGTGTGGCATTAGTCTCGAAGATGAAATAGAAATAGCTCCATCAATAAAGCAACCTAGCCTCGCCAACAAAGGCGAGACGATATAGGAAAGATAGCCTCACCTTCGTAGGAGATTTAGCTCCATCGACCAAGTAGTTACTGAGATCATAGGTGCAATAATCTCCTGGTTTTTATTTTTTAAGGGGGATAGTTATAGCTCCCTGGCTATAAAATAAGCCATTAATGTCATATGTCGGGAGAACAAAAAAAAAGAAGGTTAACATCAAGTTATTCTATTGTTTTCACCAAGCTTCCATCATCATCGTATAATCAATGGACTAAAAGATCATTTTGATCAAGATTTTATCAGCACAACTTTCTAGAAATTCATAAACTTGCAAGAGATTTGAGTTCATTCCTAGTTTCTTGTTGTTTTATTTCAACTTAAAACTATTGGGAAATAGAGAGAGTTTTCATATCAAAGTTTCGATCACCATAGAAAGCTTTTTTAATATATTTAATAGTATACCTCTAACAAGTAAGGTTTATTCTTCATCTTACTTTGAAGATCTCTTTCTTGTTGTGTTCAAGAAAGGAGAGGCATTTCCTATAAAGCCAACCAAGTAGAAGGTTCCGACACTGATAAGAGTTTCCTTACTACATTCAATAGTACATCTCCAGTAAATAACTTTTTTATTCCTCCATTATTCTCGAAATTCCACCATCAAGTCTTACTACGGTCAAGGGGAGGGCTTTCACCTCAAAAGAATTTTCTTGGTATGTTAATATGACAACTCTAGCAAATATACTTCTTTCTACTTGTTCTTCATGTTAACCACATTAAAATCGCCAGCAAGACCAAAAGACCACTCTAGTTAGGCTTGCGTTATCACATGTTCTTAGATTTATATAAGAAAGTTATAATTTTTGTTTAGTGATCATAATAGTGAACTAAGCTTTTATCTTTGAAAGTAGAACTACCTATTCCTTCTCCTTTAATTGCTCAAGTCTATAAATTTGTAATTTTTCTTATTTCTATTATTTTTTAATTTTGACCCAAAATACTTGCAACATGTCTACGTTCTTTCAGCAAATAAGGAAGTAAACTATGTTGTTGTTCAACCTTATTTCATGAACTAGGACAAACATGAATTCCCCCTCCACAACTTGTTGCTCGAATGGTACTAGAAGAATAGTTTTTTCTTTGCCTGACGAGAAAACTACATCCAAGAAATGATTTCCTTGGATTATTTATTGTCATAGAAAAAGTTTTGTGGATGCAGGTACAACAGAAAGGTATAAAGAACGAAAAATTATATGATTATACTTGTGGAGCTAGAGTAAGTCGACATAAACCCACTTAGTAGAATCGGAGGTTTAGATTGAATATCTAAGATATAATAGAAGGATGTGAAAGTACACTCTAATTTAACCTACCGGAAGGATGAACTGACTAACAATTGGCAAGGCAACTCATTGTATGAGGATGATAACAATGCCCTTAGTGGTGGTCGGGTCAGTCGTCCTCATTTGGTGTTCTAACTAGGCGGTGATGGAAGTCGCATGAGCTACATAACTGAAACTGTATAAGAGGTGCTCCAACCGATTTAATTCAGCAATGCGAGCTTCAGTGGCAAGAGCATCCTCAATATTGGTAAGAGTAAAGAATTAAAGACTCGATGGAGGATGAATAACCAAAGGACCAAGACTCAATAGAAGGTAGGGATCAAGAATCGAACGTCGAGGAAGAAATTGGCTTGAGATTGTAGCATAAGATGATAAGGGAGAAATATTAACGAGACTGGTATTAGAGCTAGACTCAAACTAGGTTTCATAATGTGACCAAGATGGACTTGATTAAGAAAGAAAATAAAACAAAACAAATGATTTACAACAACTAAGCTTGAAAGACAGAAGAAGGTAAGTACGTAACCCGAGAATCATAAAAGCTCTGGAACTTGGAAACCAAGGGATCACAAGGATAGTATTATAGTAAAAAGATTTCCTCATAGCCAAGGAGGGTGTTTATAAGGTACTCCACCTTTCATGGTGAAAACAAGCGGAAAAAAGCAATGTGATACTTCCTCTTCTTACATCTGTTTTCGGTGAAATTTTAGATTCCTCTTTACTGTCACATATTACAATAATTTTCAAAGATTACAATAATCTCAAAATTACAATGAAAAGAAAATTACAATCAAAATAGAAAACATGATGAGAAATTTATAAATTTATCTCTCTTATAACAAAAGTAGTGGACTCTTCACGTGGCTATGAAGTTTGTTTCGATTCTTATTGACTATCCGATAGAGATGAGAGCAATATAGCGATGGCCAGTTTGCTAGTTTTCTTGAGCAGCATGGCAATGGCCAATTTATTAGTTTTCATGAATGCGTTAGGCACGTGACCTTGGGTCTCCTTATAGGTGATTTTTACAATGCCTCATGACGTTTATTTAGAGGCATAAAGTAGGTAGATCACATGCCTTATAGATAAGGATGAAAATATACTGTAATCCAATCAAATATTTAATTTAATTTAATCTGATTTGGTTCAATGAAACTGATCTTAATTTGATCAAGGGAGAATTTGGCAGAATCTCTAAGATTTCTAGTTTGATTAGATCATATTTAATTTGAATTTGATTAGATCTGAGATCTCCATCCCTTTGATTTTATTTAGATTCTTTGAGATATTGGCAGATGTGGGCCCCCTCCTTATCAATTTCTCCCTGTCAACAAGACTCCCTTCAAAGTTTTTAAAATATCGTTGTCGATTTGTTACGAGTTTCGAAATACTTTTGATTTCTTTATTATGATTTTGTCATGGGCTTAAACCATTCATAGATCAATGAATTGTTCAATGATTGTAGTATAATAACAATTGAATCATCAATGACTACTAGAAGTGATCATTAACATAACAGCCTTGGGTGACTTGTTAATATAGGACTTTGAGGGCATTTTTTGGTCGATCTTCTTGGTATTCGGCTGAGATTATCTGGTTTTATCACTCGAAATTATTAGCTTCATACTTCTATCATGTTGTGAAGATTAAACCATCGACAGGTTCCAATCCAGCAGGAAGTAATTATGAGAAATAAGGCTCTGGAAGACTCTCGAACTTAAGCTGCCTAATGAATAACCGTCAATAAGGTAGAGCTAAATCATCGTGATTATTGCTGAAGAAGTTCACTAATGGGATTTGAAGGTGATGCAGGAGAGACTGAAGGCTTTCAGAAGATCTAAAAACTCCATGTCTTTTTATTTATTTTGGTCATTTAGCTTTCTTTCTTTTTGCAATAGATGATGAATTTTGCATCTTATTGCTTATTTTGTCTTGCAATCATGAATAAAGAAATATTTCAGTTGTCTTTAATTTAATGCATCACTCTAAGTTTTTGTGTTATGTTTTATTCTGGTGATGAAATTGGCGAGAGCTAATTGTGACGTGATGGTTTTGAAAATGAAGATGGTGTTGTGATTGGAGTGAATGAATTTGATGGAAGTGAAGTATTTTGGTATTGACGTGAGTATGATGGAAATTAGTTTTGCAGAGTGGCTCGTCTGGTTAACAGACAAAGCCAAGATGATCGGTTTGGAATTAAAGTGTGACTTGTTTGGCTGACAAGCAGAGCCAGTGATCGGGATAGGGCCAAAGAGTGACTCGTCTGGCTAAAAGACATAACCAGAATGATTGGGTTAGGATCAAAGAGAGACTCGATTGGTTGACAAGCAAAGCCGAAGGTCAGACTGGGACCAAAGAGTGACTCCTCTAGCTAACAGACAAAACTAAAATGATCAGGTTAAAATCATAGACTGACATGCCTACGGGATAATTTGTTTGTATGACAGACAGAATCAGTGCTTGGGTCAAAATCATGGAATCATAGATAGAGGTATGACTGACATGCCTATGAAGGGATGATCGGGTCATGATCATAGAACTGTAAACAGAGATAAGACTGACATGTCTACCGGGTGATTCACCTAGATGACAGACAAAATCGGTGATCAAGTCAAGATCACGGAGTCATAGACAGAGTTATGGCTGGCATGCCTATGAAGGGATGATAGGGTTAGGATCAAAAAACCATAGGCAGAGGTGACCGTGTTAAACGTACCTATGGGGTTTCAGATTGATCCTATGTTAAACGTACCTATGGTGACCGTGTTAAACGTATACTGTTAAACATACTTATGGGGCTTCGGATGAGATGTACTATTAAACATACCGAGATGACCGTATTATAGTCGAAGAATCATGGGCAGAGGTATACTATTAAATATACCCATAAGGTTTCGGCAGAGGTGTACTATTAAACGTATCGAGATGACCGGATTAAGGTCGAAGAACCATGAACAGAGGTGTATTGTTAAATGTACCCATGGGGTTTCGGTAGAGATATACTATTAAACATACCAAGATGACTAGTTAGAGTCGACGAACCAAGGGCAAAGGTGTACTATTAAACGTACCCATGGGATTTTGGCAGAGGTATACTGTTAAACATATCAAGATGATCGGGTTAGAGTCTAAGAACCATGGGCAGCGGTGTACTATTAAACGTACCCATGGAGTTTCGATAGAGGTATCTGTTAAATATAACAAGATGACCGGATTCGAGTCGAAAGAAATTGTTTGTTGTAGTGCATGTGATGGTTTAAATCTTACTGTTAGAGGTAAGAGCTTAACTTGGTTGGTTTGATCATTTTGAGGTGATATGGATGAGATAGTTCAGATCTCGTTGTTAGAGGTAAAAACTTAACATGACAGATTTGATTATTTTAAGATGATATGTTGAGATAGTTCGAATCTCGCTGTCAGAAATAAAAGCTTAATATGACATATTTTGTTGTTTTGAGATAATATGGGTAAGATGGTTTAAATCTTATTGTCAGAAATAAGAGCTTAATATGATATGTTCACGAGATTTTTAGCAAACCCCTAATTATCGATGGATTTGGCATAACTTTACCAATTGCTGTTTGCGTTGGACTAGCCATACTATTTCTCTCAGTATGATGAGTTGGCGAGGATTTTGTTTGGGATTAAATACCAAACGTTCCCTCTTCCTTTTGCATTTTCGGCATTGGGCTATTTCTACCCTCAGTATGATAGGATCAATCGAGAATTTTAGTCTCCTCTTGCCCCTTGCCTCAAAAGTGTTGGGCTGTTTGCACCTTATTTCCTATTATAATAGGTTGGTGATGACTTTGATTTTCTCTTCTCTTTACCTTATCGACATCAAGCAGTTCATACTTTTACAGTTGTCGAAAATTTGATCTCCTCTCCCCTTTACTTTTGAAGCATTGGGTAGTTCATATTTTATCCCCTAACATGATAGGTTGGCAAGAAACTTATTCTCTTCCCTTTACTTTCGTAACATTGGGCAAAAATGCGTCCTTACAGGATGATATTTTGATAGATTTGTTATGGGATTTTTTGCAAATCTCCAGTTATCAACGAATTTGATATGGCTTTTCCAATCGCCATTTGAGTTAGGCTAGACATGCTATTCTCTCAGCATGATGAGTTGTCAAGAATTTTGTTTGGGCTTACAGGCCAAATATTTCTTCTTCCCATTGCCCTTGGGTTATGGGTTGTTAATATTCGTACTCCAACCCCCAATATGATAGGCTTAGTCGAAATTTTAATTTCCTCTCCCTTGGCCATTATGGCCCTCTGGTAATGTCATACTACTATATATAGTATTTCTTCGAAAGTTGGCCATTGCTAGGCAATATCATTCTATCACCGTCTTGGTTAATTAGACTGTAAACTTCATTCAAGCAGGCAGTTTCTACCAAGAAGGACCCTTTCGAAATCATCAACCTTTTAACTAGATTGCCTTATTTGAAGGTCCTCTGTTTAATCTTCTTGTTGAATGCTCTTGGCATGTGCGCTTGATAAAATTTGATTTGTTGTTGTATTTTCAAGCGCTTCTTCATCAGTGCTTCTAATTCTTGAAGTTTTTGCTAATGTTCTTTGGTTGTCGCCAGTATAAACTAATGTCTTTTAGATGAGAGTAAAGTGATTGGCCCGAAGCTGTGCAGATAATTTTGCACTTTGCGTATGAAGCTAGCATGTGCTTGGTGAGCATGGCAACGCAAGTCTCGCTATGGGTTGTCTCAGTACTTCTTGAGCTTCCATCTTTGAGAGGCAAAATAGGATACCATCATGTGATTTACAGTACAAGATTTGTAACACTGCATCCTAGTAGAGTTTAGTTGTCTTCTTTTTTATTGAGACCACTTCCTTTGGATCTGATGGAAGTATGCCAGTTCAGGGGCTCAGGACTCATTCCAATCTAGTACACTTTGTCTGCCTCCAATGCTGTTTTGGAACAAAGAGAATCATGAGTGAGCATATTCTTATGTCGCGGCACATGGTCGATGTAAAACTTTTTCGAATTTGTTGGCCATTTGGTTTGCCACTTAATGATAGGGCACAAGGACTTTATATTAATCTCGTACTTTCGAGTTATTTGGTTGATGATAAGCTTCCTTGAGACGTTTTACCCCCAGCTGCTGAGCTATTTGGAAGTTGTATTTGGAAGTTGGTTATGAGTGCATTATACTCTATTATGTTGTTTGTGCATGGTTAAGTAAGTGAGTGTCTCCGGAGGATCACATATTTGTGGGGAGATATTAGAGCTACCCCCACTTCTACCGCAGATCTTCTTCTTGCATGATTGGAGAACAATTGTCAAGCTTATTCCTTAAAAATTATATTAAAATTCAGCAAACTGTCTCTAAAGAAGTAGGAATTTTAATGTATCACCATCTCCTGTAAGAAGTAGGAGTTGTATCCCTACTTACTGTAAGAAGTAGGAGTTGTAATATGTCCCAACCAGCCAAAGGTTCTCTGATCTCTGGTTTTATAAAAAAATTGATGCATATTCTGATTTATTATTTTTTTTTTTTTGTAGAATTGACCCTAATGAAAAGTACCCAAAAAATTGCAAAATTTATGCCTTTATGGTGTTACGCGATGTTTGTTTCTCGTTCAGAATGCAAACTTAGTCTTATATCTGTGGGTTTAGCCTCTCATTTTAAACTGTCATAGCCTCACGACTGGGCTAGTATAACATCACGTTATACGCAGGATTAGATTTGTGTGCTGGCTTAGTCCCGCGCACTAAGTTAGATTCATGTGTTGGTTTAGCTTCGCACACTGAGTTACCTTCGCATTTTAGTTGTAAGCACAGCCTCGCATTTAAATGACTTTACACTGGCTTAACATCGTGTTGTATGTGAGGTTTACTGGAAGTGGGTCTCACTCCCTGTATGGACCACATTTGATTGGTTACAATGAGCATTCAACTGATCACCTTCTTCTTTATTGAAGTTTACGCCGGGCTGAGAGCTAACTTCACATTTTGGACTTCTTCGCGCTTTGAATTGGACTCATACTCTGGATTTGCCTCGCACGCAGTGTTTGTAGCGCACTGGTTTAGCCTCGCATACTAAAGTTTTACGTCAGGTTGCAAGTTAGCCTTGTGCTCTACATTCCTTCAGCAACGAAAACCACATGGGCTGCCAGATAGTCTCACATCTTATTGTTTGTATGCAAGTGTTTCGTATTTCAATTGTTTATGCAGGATTGCAAATTAGCCTCGCATTTTGGAGCTTCTACGTGAAGCTGAGGCATAGCCTCATGTCTAGATTACTTTAGATAGGTTTTTCTTGCATCTGAATTGCTATACGCATGCTTAGCCTCGCATCTGGATGACTTCATGCTAGCATAGGTTTATATCGTATACTGGTTTCATAAGCGGGCATTACCTCGCATCTAGATAAATTTACGCTGACTCAGTTTCGACTTAGCCTCATGTGTGGATGAATTCACGCTAGTCGGTCTCGACTTAGCATCGTGTCTGGATGAATTCACGCGGCATAACCTTGAGTTAGTCTAGCATCTAAATAACTTCACACTGGCATAATTTTGAGTTAGCCTCGCATTTAAATAACTTCTCGCTGTTATAACCTTGAGTGATACACGGGGTTTAGCTTGTGCTCTTTATATTGGCTTAGCCTCGCATTGTATGCGAGTATAACCTTGTGTTCTGGCTTTATACGTATCCTTATTTGGCTGGATGTGAGTTCCACCCCCTGCATGGGACTTGTTTGGTTTTCCTTGGAGTTCTTCATTTGGTAATAGATTATTTTCATTTTCGTGGTAGACCATATGGAACTGAGTCTTAACCTTTTACTCTGATGATTCTGTGCAAGGCTGAGACTTGGCCTTACACTCTAGCACTTCTACGCTAGGTTAAAACTTAGCTTTGCGTTTTGGCTTTTTTCTAGGCAAAACTGGAACTAGCCTCGCATTCTGATTTATCTTCAAGCTCTGGATTAGCCTTGCATGCTATGTTAATCACTCACGCTGACTTAGTTTTGTGTACAGAAGGTTTCATGCCAGGCTGCAAGTTAGCCTTGTGTTCTACATCTTCTTCTGACAATGGTAACTACGCAGGCTGCCAGATAACCTCGCACTTTGCCGTTCTTACGCAAACATTATCCTCGCGTATTAACTATTTTACGCGGTGCTGCAGATTAACCTCACGTTCTGGAGCTTCCATAGCCTTGTGTTTCTATCACTTTTGTACTCTGAGTGAGTTCTGTGTGCTGGTTTAGCCTCGCGCATTGGGTACGCTGGCTTAGCCTTGCACTAAGTTAGCTTTTTTTTTTTGCTGTGGGCATAGTCCCATGTTCTTCATTGGCATAGCCCTGCATCTTAATGACTTTTTGTGGACTTATTTTCGTGTTATACGCATGTATTAGCCTAGCATTCCAGTTTTTGACTTAACCTTGAATTATACACAAAGTTCTCTGGATGTGGATCCCACCCCTGCGTAGGTCTCATTTGGCTGCTCATAGGGTCCATTATAGGGCAAGAAATTACTTTCATCTCCATCATAGACTATGCAAGGTAAAGCTAAGTGTTAGTCTCGCGTTCTGATACTTCTACGTGGGGCAGAGTCTTGGCTTCACTTTCTAGCACTTCTGCAATGGACTAAAACTTAGCTTTATATTTTGGTTCTTTTGTGCAAGGCTAAAACTTAACTTCGCATTTTAGTTCTTCTGCAAAAGGTTGACAGTTTGTGAGATTAGCCCCGCGTTTGGTGCTTGCGGAGCATCGCGATCTATGCTGGCATAGCCTTGCACTCTAAATGACTTTATGCTGGCATAATATTGAGTTAGCCTCGCGTCTAAATAACTTTACGCTGGTTTGACCTCGCATTACACGTGAGCATAGCCTCACATTTGGGTTGATTTACATGTTGTTGTTGTATGCTGTAATAATTGATAACTTGTTTGCATAGCTCATTATTGAAGAAGCACCTAAGGGAGTTGTGATGGCATCTATTGGGTAAAGAGAGGGCCAAGGGAATCGATTAAGAAGACCCGCTATAGCGCCCTCAGACCACAGCGAGCAGTCATGAGTTACATTTTAAGTTGCCTACGGATCCTCTTTATTTTATGAAGAGAAACTGTTGCAGTGAAGTTCTCTCCCCATTTCTTTTTTGTTCTCAAAAATCTACTTAAAGAGAATAATTGGGAGGAAAAATTTAGAAGCTTGAACTTCTAAACCTTGAGGTCTAGTATAGTAGAGGAAGCCTCTCTTCATTTTAACAGGTTTCAACAATCCAAATTTGGAGGATGGGCAGGCCTCACCAAAAACCGATCAGTTGTAGGGGTTCCTTGCACTTTAGAGCTCTATAGAGACCTCGTCCTGAAGAGGCAATTCTAGCTGTTAGGCCCTCCACCAAGTATGCTGCTCGCCTTTGAGCGGGTCCCCTTGGATATAAAGGAAGTAGAAATACGGCCGAAGTTAAGACACTTTGTGTGTCAGCAGTTTGTGTAGATGAAGAGCATGACTCAAGGTTTTCATCACGACTAGATATAATGGATGATAAGCCACCAGGAATGTTTGCCAAAGCACACATTGCAATTTCTTGGCAGGTGGTGTGAATTGGTGTGGCATGTTAGCAGGATAGCTTTGCTGGAGGATTCTTCGAGCAAGGCTGCTCGAAATGAGCCTGGTGCTGCAGCCAATACCCTGGAGGTGGAAGCTCTGAATATTATAGTGGAGACCGTTCTTGTTAACAATCATTGTCCTCGAGGATGGCATTAGTTAACAATGAGGATGTCCATGTCCTTCAACTTGAGTCCAATCTTCTGGATGAGTTCGTCGACATAAATGTAGGTAAGGAGCTTGGCTTGAATTCAGCATTCTCCTCAGAAATAATATTTCTTAAATCTTCTCAATTTTAACAGCTTCACCACCCTGTGCTCCATCTTCATATCATGCCAGGTTTGCTCCTCTAGCATTAGCAATTGCTGATCAAACACAAAGTTAGCTTGTCTCCTAGTGAGATGAGGACTATCTCGTAGCATTCGTTGGCCAAACGTATCAAGCACTTTGCATTTTACATCAAAGATGTTGTTTCGAAACATGTAAGGGTAGAGCAGAGTCAGATCTACAATTGCCCATTAGCATTACTGCCTTTGCATACAGGATATTGCCCAATACAATTTTAGCAAACCCAGGGAATGCACGAACACTAATGGCATAAGTATTGAGATCTTCGTCAAAATAATCCATCCAACCAACAGCCTGAATAATCATGATATCCACCTTATCTAGACTGAACCTTATCATGAACCTCAACAGGCTTTTCGAAGAGCCAGAAGAGACCATAGTTCTAGCTTTTAGAGAAGGGAAGTCCTCCTCCTTCCTGTAAGGACATAGCTTTTTCAGCCATGGGGCTAGGGAATGGCGACAGCAAAGCCTGTCCGACCCCCTTGCAAAGGGTGGAATGTAATCGCTGTTGTCCGATCTGTCCGAAGTCGGCACTGGTGTCCTTGTCTTGCAAAATTGTTGGGGCGGACTTCATCTACCCCATGGAGGATGACCCAGTTACTCAGGGCACACAAAGTCAGCATCTCTAGGCCTGAATATATCCACAACCGGCCTTAACTATGCACAAGCTTCAATGACATCATGAACCAGGTCGAATAGGAAGTTGCTTGTGAGGTTCTGGTTGATAGGTGGGCTGCTTTCCACAGCCACAGAGGCATGTTGTATGATGATGTAATCAACCCGACGGGTACACTTCCATGAGCATGCATGAAAGGGTTCAAGGGATCTACAGCCTCAATCACACTTTCATTGATGATTTTAGAATAGGAGTGGTCCTTCTTTCTGAGTACCTCAATGTAAGCCATCATTGCCCTCAAGACTAACAGAACTTGCATGCTCACCAACTTTCCCCGTGTGTCTGATCATCAATTTTTTTTTTTTTTTTGTGCAAGCCCAACACGAGATTTAGATACTACGTCAACATGTCCATGATAGTTAGTGGGCTTGAGTAAGCCTCTACAAAGGCCACAACCGTTATTAACCAACCATCGAACATCTCCCATCTTGAGTATGGGATTGCACTACACATTCTAAGAAGGGTTCTTCCACTGTGATCGCTATCTTGTTTTCAGTGAAATTTTGGATTCCTTTTTATTGTCATATATTACAATAATTTTCAAAAATTACAATAGTCTTAAAATTACAATGAAAATAAAATTACAATCAAAATAACAAAAAAAAAAAAGAGATTTATAAATTCATCTCTCTTTTAACAAAAGTAGTGTGCTGTTCACGTAATTTTGAGATTTGTTTCGATTCTCGTTGACTATCCGACAGAGATTAGAGCTGCATGGTGATGGCTAGTTCGCTAGTTTTCTTGAGCAATATGGTGCCGGTCAATTTGCTAGTTTTCATGAACACGCTAGTCACGTGACTTTAGATCTCCCCAAAAATGATTTTCACAATACCTGGTGACGTTTATTTATAGGAATAAACTAAATAGATCACCTGTCTTGCCTTGTATATCGAGATGGAAATATACTTAATCCAATCAAATATTTGATTTAATTTAATCTGATTTGGTTCAATAAATCTGATCTTAGTTTGACGATGAGAGGATTTGATAGAATATTTAAGATTTCTAATTTGATTTGATCAAATTTAATTTAAATTTGATTAGATATTAAATCTCTATTCATTTTGCTTTTATTTAGATTTTTTGAGATATTATCGCATGTGGATACCTTATTTGTCAATTTTGTCCCGTCAACAAACATCCTTGTGCTAGTTGCAATGATCATGACCCTAGGTGTGTCAATAAAGTAACTATCTCATTAAAAATCATTATAGCCCATTCACTGACAAGAAATGATGGCCTGAAGTTGAGTAGACATTTGATCATACTCGTATGGGACAATGTCATTCGGCCTTTCAAGACGACCAAATGCAGCCTTTATGAGCTTGTAAAGTCAGCGTTGGCAAATAAGCCAACCAGAACCAAATAAATTGTGCCAGGGAGTTGATAAAGACAGTAAGCACGTGTGAACGCACTTATTTTATTTATAAATTTGCTATTTATAAATTTTGAAAAAATTATTTTTAGATTTTTTTAATGTGTTTCAGTATTTTTCCATTTCTCCTAGTGAGTCACAATCTCTTAAACTCTTTCTCATCTTTGCATGAGTATTCCAAGAAAAAAAAGAAAAAAAGAAAAAAAAAAGGAGAAGAAGAAATGACTCTAAAACCCTAAATTTTGGAGTCAATAAACACTCTAAGTTGAAGGATGAGTGAAAATGATGATTTTTAAAAATTTTGAAAATATGTATTTTTAATCTCAGTGGCTAGGGTTACGGTACCGGCATAGAAACCCACTGGCCGGGACTGTAATCCAAGCCTATTTATTTAATTGGTTGGTTTTCCCACCTCGGTTAGGGATAATTTTGTTATTTTGAATTTGGACAGATCGCACTAGTCAGGAATTATTCTAAACCCTAAATCCTACCACTATTGAACAACATAGAAGTTCAAAATTAGAATAAGAGGAATGAAATAGGGAAAATACCTCCGCGGCAGGGCTCAACGGCGCATCGTCACATCTTCTTCTTTATGGTACTGGGCACGCTAATAGTAACAGATCCAAACATCGCTGAAGAGAAAGGAAGGAAGAAGAACAGAGATGGAAGAGCAAATTGAAAGAAAAAGATCGTAGGGAAGAAGAAAAATAGAGTAGGGAAGAAGAAGAAGGGAGAAAAGGAATAGTTGGAGAATCTAATTTCCTAGTGAACTCCATTTTCTCCTAGTGAACCCCATTTTTTCCTCTCAAATAGTTTCGAGAGCAAAATTGAAAAAATTAAGGGACTCACTAAGAAAAATAAAACTGATTTAAAAGTATCATGGACTCATTAAGAAATTGGGAGTCACTAGGACATGCACGGGATGCATCTAGCAACTCCCATTGCCTAAACTACTCCAACGTGGAAACGTACCATTTGTGTCATGTCACTCCATGAGCTTATTGGATTAGACTCAGTAGTAGAGGTTATATTAATGCATAAAATAACTACCCCATTATGGCTAAGGCCCACAATAATAAGCCTAGATGCAATCAGCCTAAACATACTTACCAAAATGATAGAGTCGGAAGAGACCCCTGACAACCACCCTATTAGCATATGACAATTTAACCATCTTTCCTAGAACGTTTACAGTGAGAAACAAAAATTTCTCATTGGAAGGATAGATATGACCAGAAGTCCTTGAGGATAAGACAGATTCCACAACTAATATAACATATCAAACATATCAACTAATGCTATCAGATTGTTGGTTACAATGACTTATGAACTATTAATATCCAAAGTTGGCAAGTGGGCCGTGTCCAGTACGGTGCCGGGCATGGCACGTCCCGTCCGAGACATGTTGGTATGTTTTTTAAATTTTTTTTAAAAATATTAAGTTGATTATTAAGTAAGTTTAGGAGAATAGTTTTTTAATTTAATTAGTTTTAATAAGAAGAAACGATAGTAAAAATAAAATTTTATTATATTAAATCACATGCATTGACATAATTACTCTATAAATCTCTTTAGAAATCATATAAAGTCTGAAGAGAGGGGAGATGACCCTGACCGTCACTCTCAAATTGTTCTTAGTATTTTTTCTAAGAAATTTATAAGTTAAAAAAATTATATTAAAATTTTTTTAAAAATTACATGAAAAAATTACAAATGTAAAAATTACAATTCGAAAAGAAAAATAAAAATCTATTTTCATTCATCTTCTGATGAGTTTTCTACTTCTATTTTATTGGACGATCCTTATTCTCTTTCTTCTGCGTCGAGCCAGTCTTTCAAGCAAATACACAACTCCAATGTGTTTGCTGCTATTGAATTTATCCACTCCATGAGCACTCTACCACCTGTACTAAAAGCAAACTCTGATACTACAGTAAACACTGGAGGAGTTAGTAGATCATGGACCATATTGGAAAGTATAGAATATATTTTTTCCTGTAATTTTCCACCAAGCCAAAATATCAAAGGCTTTATAATTTTTAGGATACATGTAATCTTCATAGTTAGCCTTTTCTAAATAATAATGTAATTTATTAAAATATGTATTAGATTGTCTAACCTTTTTTCGGTGAAATGCGGATGATATTATTGGATTTTGGATTTTCCTAGTTGTTAGATCTTTTGTAGATTATGTTATATCACCATACATATATTCATATGTATGGTATATAATATCTAAACAAATTTTAATATCATTAACTAATTCCAAACATTATTTTCATGACATATATTTTTATAAAATAAATTTATTAAAATTTCAAGTCCATTTAACTTACAACGTGGATCTGCAACAGTTGAAAAATATAGTAAATATGGAAAATTTCTAAAATATTTATTAAATTTAGTTTTCATGGTTTGAACAATATTTTCAAGTATTGGGTGATTCCTAAATTTATTAAAAACTGAACTAATTTAAATTAGATAATATAGTGCAATATGTGTAGTTGGGTAACAAGTATCTAATAGTGCTCTAGTTGTAATTTTAAATTTACTTAAAAATTTAAAAATGCAATGTAAATAATGTCATTCATTAATATCTAAAATACATATTGGTAATTTCATTTCATTAAACATATTTATTACATCGTTATATTTATTTATCTTGTTTAACATTTTATATATAGAATTCCATATTATTTTTATATCTAGAGGTAAAATTTTAGTTGAGGTTTTAAAATTTATACATATTTGATTAAATGATTGTCTTCTTGGCCAACTATTTTTAATAAATAGTATTGTATTTCTAAGTTTAGATAGTGAATCACTTACTATTTTTAATCTATCTTATACACATAAATTAAGTATGTGACAAATACACCTAATGTGAAATAATTTTCCATCTAAAATTGGTTTAGTAATATTTTTTAGAATTTTTATTGTGGCCGTATTTTCGGAAGCATTATTGAAATAAATGAAAAAATTCTTTCTATTCCAAATGTCGAAAAAACACTAAGTAGAGATTGCGATAAATTATGTGCATTATGAAAGAATTCAAATCTCCTAAAGTCAATTATTCTTTTTTGTATACACTAATCTTGATCTATATAATGGGTCGTTATACACAAATAATAGCAATTATCTAGAGCCTCCCAACAATCTGCGATTATGACTACTCTAAAAATTAAATATGTTAAAATAACAATTAAAGTTTCCCTCCGATTTTTATATATTTTAACTATGTTGAATTTAAATTTAGAATGTGGGACTTTTTTTAATTCGGGAACAAAATTTTTTTTATAAATTTTTCTAATTTTCTGCCTTCCGCCATAGAAAAAATTTGTTCGGCATATACTATATATATTGTTAATTTTTCTCTTGTGGTCATCAGATTATATTTAAAAGTTCCTAAATTTCCTCCGCTAGGTGTTTATTTGTATTTGTTGTAGTTCATTTGGTGGGTATATTTTATCTATTTATTTTTTAAGGTGATTCATTCCACTACCTAAAGGGAATGAGTAGATTTTTTTGACAATATTTATACTTAACATTTCTAATACCACTCTTCATATTTTTTTTAAAAAATGTTTCCATATGTCCAATTTACAAGTCCTAGCGGGGGTGGTTGTTTGGATTTCGGATATGGTTGCTTCGGTTGGTTCTTCTTCGAGCATAAAAAATGATATTTGAGGAGAGTGCTCTAAGAGTTGGCAAAGTTTTTGATATTTTTCACTTGTTTAAAAAAGAAAAAGAACACGCGGCTTGAGAGTAAGAAGTGCCGGACAAGTATGATTTATTTCAAATAAACCAAATAAAAAAATTCAAATTACAAATATGTCTTGAGTGGTGAACCACTTAAGAGTAAAGAAATGAGTACTAGAGGGAGGATGCCAGAAAAACAAAGAAAAGATTGCTTGAGAGTTGAGACGTGCTTGAATCTTGATGTTGAGGCCTGCTTGCTTGAGACTTCTTGATCCCTTGATATTTACTTGAAATTATCGAATATAGTAGAATTTATTTGGAATTTTTTTTTTTTTGAAATTTTTGAAAGAGTTGAAAATTGAGAAGAGTTTTGAGAGAATGAAGATTTTTTTGTGAAGAACATAAATGGAGAAGATGAGGGTTATTTATAGGGAAAGAAAAAAATATTGTTTGCAAAAAATTGCAAACCCTCTCTCCTCCAATAGCCATTTTGACTGTTGGGGGAAAAATTTGCAAAACAAATTGCAAGAATCCTCCAAAAACTATAAAAATAGCCATTGGGAAGCTTTGTGCAAAAGAAATTACAAAAACCCCCATAACAACTATAAACGGCTAATTTTTTTAAAAAAAAATTAAATAGGCAGGCTGCTCAGGCCCTGCCGTGCCGACGGCCTGGGCAACTTCGGCTTGGGCACAGCCCGAGCCGGAGATCCGGACCGTGCCAGGCACGTGCCGGGCTCAGCGTGCCTAACGGACCGCCTGGTCCATTTGCCATTCCTATTAATATCCAAAACTAAGAACAATTCACTGACCTAAGGAGAGGAGACGATTATTTCCTAGAGAAAGAGAGTCAAAAGGCTCTAATATTGAGAAGTAAAAAGTGAGGCTGAGAGATTGTAATCCATTTTACTTCAAACACATCGGATGACCACTTCTACCCCCAAGAACATAGGCCTAAGTTTCTCTTCACTGAACCTCGTTAAATCACCTCTTGTCTATTTATCAAATTGCTCTCTCACTCTTTAACTCCTCACAGGTTACTTCCCCAACTATGTTTGCGTCCTCATTGCCTCAACGGAACCTAGTCGGACTGTGCATTTCTGGCACAAACAACTCTGATGCCTTAATGCGCACTCGATGTGATCGATGAGCATCAGCTCTGAGATTAATAAATCATATAGACCATTGTCATGCCTGGATTTGTTCTCCCTTATATTCATAGTTGTAGAGGATTTAAGCACGTACAAGACCAGGTGCATAGTGGACCGGGCTTCAATTTACGGTACTTTGAATAAAATATTTTTTGAATAAAATATTTTATATGACGATGTTCTATTACTCATCCAATTGAGCTGATGGGCCAGAGCTAGCCCAGACAAATATTTAATCAACTATTTAGTTATCCATTTCCTTTTATTTAATTAATCACAATTTTATTATTATATGAAGGGAATACAAACCATTACACGCTATAACTATCTTACTAACAACATCAGCAACCAAAAACATGCGTGCAATCAAATGCTATCGATTTCAAACTCCTAACTAAATTTGTATAATGCTGAATTTTATATCTATGAAAAACGATTTGGCTTATATGCAGCTCATGTATGAATATAAAACCCAATCAGCAGTAAGAGATGAACAACTCAGGAATGAGTTGTTAACAAAGATATTTTGTACAACTCATCGGCACTGATGTACTTAACAAAATTCTGTAAATGGAAAACAACCTGATCAGCACATATTTTCTGTGCATTTCAATTTATCACGTAATTTGTTTGCTGACATACATATGTATGACGCATGCTTGATGGCCACGACAGCCGGTGTCGTGGGGGCAGGTGAACATGATGGAGGCGGAGCGCCGACTACTGGGGAACGCTCTCCTCGACTTCTCGAACGAGCGCTTCGTCCTCCTCTCGGAGTCGTGCGTCCCCCTGTGGAACTTCCCCACCATCTACTCCTACCTCGTCAACTCCACCGAGACCTTCGTCAAGGTATACGACGACCCTACCAAGACGGGCCGCGGCCGCTACAGCCGCCACATGAGCCCCCAGATCAAGGCCCGGCAGTGGCGCAAGAGCTCCCAGTGGTTCGAGGTCGACCGCAAGCTCGCCATCGAGATCATCTCCGACAACGTCTACTTCCCCGTGTTCAAGAAGTACTGCAGGGGCGGATGCTACGTCGACGAGCACTACTTGCCCACGCTGATCAACATCAAGTTCGGGGCCTGGAACTCGAACCGGAGCGTGACATGGGTGAACTGGTCCATCGGCGGGCCCCACCCGGCCCGATACATCCGGAATCAGGTGACCCCGGAGCTGATAGAGGAGATGAGGGAAGGGGATGAAGGGACTTGCATGTACAACGGCCACCCAACCAGGGTGTGCTACTTGTTTGCCAGGAAGTTCCTGTCAAACTCGCTGATTCGGTTCCAGAAGTTCGCTCCGAAGGTGATGGGGTTCGGCGACAAGAAAGACCGGTGGACAAGAGGAGGAGCCGGCGACGGCGAGGAGGAGGTGGTGGAATAGGGATGGATGTGATTTTGATGTATAGAGGATGATGACATACTAATTTGAGGTGTTGTACACGACCAAATTGTGTAAATTTGTTTATATACTTATTGTAAGACAGAACACTTGATAAGTTGGTAAGTTTGGTTGTTTTGTGAATATATATAGCATGTTTTTGAGTTGGTAGGTTTGGTTGTTTTTGAGTTCACATGTTTTTGTGTTGGTAAGTTTGTTTATATACGACGAAGAGCAGTTCACATGTTTTTGAGTTGGTAAGTACGGTTGTTTTGTGAGTATATACAGAATGCATATTCCTGTATTTTACATTTTGGGGCCGACGATGGTTGTGAAAAGTTTATTTTTCTTCCTTTTTTTTTTTTTTTAATTTAGAAGATAAACTTTAAATTTCCCAGCTGACCTTTTTTTTTTAAACCCCAATTAAATTCAGAATGGCTTTCGAAAATAATTCTCGTACTAACTAATAAACAATCTATTATTTTGTTTTTTAAGGGGAAAAAAAAGAAAGAAAAGAAAGATGGATCCAGACCAATAACTCTTTAAAGGTTAGGATTATGTTTCATTGCAAAAGACTGTGCAGAGACGAGGGCCCTAAGTGCAGGTCCGATAGCAGGACGAGAGCATTGCCTACTTGCCCTGCCCTAATGTATCTCATAGGATCAATAAGCTATGAGATTTCCTTTTGCTTTTCTTTTTGAAAAATTATAAACCATGAGAATTGATATTGATCGATAAGCCATGAATAGGGGTGACAAATGGGCCGAGCAGCCCGTTGGGCATGTCAGGCAGGGCCCGAGCCGGGGTACCCTAGGTTGCCGGCACGGCTCGGCAAAGTCGAGCCGTGCCTGGCACGTGCTGGGCACAGCCCGACACATAATTTTTTTTTAAAAGCAGGCCGTTTATAGCCGGTTGGGTTTTTTTTTGCATAGAACCCCTCAACAGCTATAAAAGTAGCCATTGAGAGGTTTCTTGCAAATTAAATTTGCAAATTTTTCTCCCAAACGGTCAAAATGTCCATTGGAAGTGTTTTTGCAATTTTTTTGCAAAAAAAATATTCTTTTCTTCTCTTAAAATAATCACCTCATTCCTCCATTTTCATTCTTCCTCACAAATCACAATTCTCTCAAACTCTTCTCAATTTTCAACTCTCTCAAAATTTCCAAATACAAAATTCTTACAAAGAACTTCTTTTATATTCGATCAAGTTTCAAGAATAAAGGAACAAGACTCAATCAAGTATCAAGTGATCAAAAGGATTCGAAGATTTTCCGGCTTCCTCTCTCAATCTCTCATCTCTCAAGTCTCAACTCTCAAGCGGTTTCAACTCTCAAGTCTTAACTCTCAAGCGGTTGAGATATTTATAATTTAAATTTTTTTATTCGGTTTTTTCATGGTTTTTTCGAAATGAATCCATACTCGTCTAACGTTTCTTCCTCTCAAGTCGGGGTACTTTTTTTCCTTTTTTTATCAAATGAATAATATCAAAGTGTTTGCCAAGCATTAGAACATCTGCAATAAGTACTATTTGCATCATAATTATATGAACATATAGAATCATCTAATATGCCCGAAGAAGAGCCCACCGAAACCACCATATCCGAAAGCCAAACAACCATTCCCGGTAGGACTTCAAAATCAGACATTTGGAACTATTTTGAAAAATTCATGAAAAATGGTGTTAGGAAAGTTAGGTGTAAGTATTGTCAAAAACCCTACTCCTTCCCTTTAGGAAGTGAAACGGATCACCTTAAAAGACACGTAGAAAAAGCACACCTACCAAATGAACTACAAGAAACATAATTAAACACCTACGAAGGAACTTTAGAAACCTTTAAATAAAATCCTATAACTGGTAGAGAAAAATTAGTAATATATATAGTACATACTGAACAACATTTTTTTATGGCCAAAAACCCAAAATTGAAAAAATTTATAAAAAATGCACATAATCCTGAATATAAAAAAGTCGCACATTCAACATATAAATCCGACATTGCAAAAATATATAAAGATAAGAGACAAAATTTAATTGTCATTTAAACTTCTTTAATGTACAAAGTAGCAATAACCTAGGATTCTTGGGAGGGTTTAAATAATTGTTATTATTTATGTATAACGGTCCACTACATAGATCAAGATTGGATGATACAAAAAAGAATAATTGGTTTTAGGAGATTTGAATTTTCACACAATGCATATAATCTATCACAATCCTTATTTAGTATTTTTTACGGCATTTGGAATAGAAAAAAAAAATTTTCTTTTTTTTTTCGATAATACTTTTGAAAATATGACCATAATAGAAATTTTAAAAAATATTACTAAATCAAATTTAGATGGAAAATTATTTCATATTAAGTGTAGTTGTCACATACTTAATTTATGTGTGCAAGATAGTTTAAGGATAGTAAACGATTCAATAACTAAATTTAGGAACATAATAGTATTTAATAAAAAATAGTGAGCCAAAAAGATAATCATTTAAACAAATATGTAAGAATTTTAAAATCTCACCTAAAAATTTTACCTCTAGATATAAAAAAATGATAGAATTCTACATATAAAATGTTAAACATGACAATTAAATATGAAGATGTAGTAAATATATTTAATGAAATAGAATTACCATCTTATAGTTTTGATTTTAATGAATGGAACTATTTGCATTGTATTTGTAATTTTTAAAATAAATTTGAAGATGCAAAGCACTTTAAGGCACTTACTACCCAATTATACATATTGCACTATATTATATAACCGAAATTAGTTTGGTTTTAAATGAAAATAGGAATAACTCAATACTTGAAGATATTGTTCAATTCATGGAAACTAAATTTAATAAATATTTTAGAAATTTTTCATAATATATTTTGCAACTGTTATAGATTTACGTTGTAAGTTAGATGGAGTGCAAATTTTATTAGATTTATTTTATAAAAATATGTGTTATTAAGATAATGTTAAAGATTTAGTTAATAATATTAAAACTTGTTTAGATATTATGTATCATATATATGAAGATATGTATGGTGATAAATTACAAACAACAAAAGAACCAACTGTTAAAGAAATTCGAAACCAAATAATGTCATCCGTATTTCACTGAAAAAACTAGGCAATCTAATACTTCTTTTAATGAACTTCATTATTATTTAGAAATGACCAATTATGAAAATGACTTGTCCAGTGAATGTTATGAAGACTTTGATATTTTGGTCTGATAGAAATCAAAGGAAAGAACATATCATGTGCTTTCTAATATAATCCGTGATCTACTAATCCCTTCGGTGTTCACAGTAACATCAAAATTTGCTTTTAGTGTAGGTGGTAGAGTGCTAACGGAATGAAAGAACTCAATAACAGTAAACACATTAGAGATGTGCATTTACTTGAAGGACTTGCTCGATACAGAACAAAAGAAATAAGAACTATTTAACATTAAGATTTATCTCCATGTCTACTTATTTTTGTTTACTTTGGGAAAGTATGAAGTATGAGCCCAAACAAGGATCCAATCCACTTAAAAATTTAGCAGGCATGAATACACTTTAATTTTACCGGATTTGAAATGTGATAATAAACCATAAAAAGATTGTGAAAAATGATTCTTAAATCTGTCCATTATCATCCGCAAAACTGTCTTTCATAGTGGATTAGCAAGTTCATTTATTTATTTATTTTAAACATGTGAAAGATTTGCGGTACACCTTTTTCTTATTAATGCAAAATAAATGCGCAAGATCTCATTCAAACACTGGGTGAAGGGGGCTTGTTTCAATTAAAGAGAAGATGTCCTAATCACTGGATGAAGGGGGAAAGCAATATTTCTTTGTATATCTCTACTCCAAAAAGAAGAAAAGATAAGGAAGAAGCAAATTTTTGTATATGTCAGCTCTGACGATAGTTAAGTTTTGTTTCGTTTCTACACAAAATTTTACAATTTAGTTTGAGTTCATTTGGCGATTTCTTACGTGATCCGCGCATCGTCCCCCTTCCTACGAGTTTTCTACTACCCGAGCAATACATCTCGGGGGTGAACACGACTACCGACTTCTGTAGCTTCGCTTGATTCAAACCTGAAATGGAGTTCAATTGGAAAGTTATTCCAGAGATGGTCAGATGCTAATACCTTCGGATCGGAAAACTCCAAGTTTGATCATCCGTACAATTGAGTATCCTAGATGCATCAACCATGCCTCGCCATTTTCACCAATCATATTTTAGCAAACGCGGGCTTGTACTGTTCCCCAGTAAGACTTACCTGAGTACCATTTCACAAAGAGAGTTGGTCCTATCAACTAGATCAGTGAAATTATTGCAAAGTCGTTAAATTAAATAATGGGAGTTCTCAAGTTTCGAACTAGAGTATGAACTTTGTTTCAAAAGAAATTATTTAATTAATTTATTTGTAGAACATCACAAAGTTGTAACACCCAGCATCCCGAGATACGGGTAGCATTTAGCGATGTATCATAAAAGAATACGTCAATCCTAAAACACATAAATATATATGTATAACTGTCACAAATATATACACATATACGATATGATAACAATATGAAATTAAAACAATAATTTTTTTTTCATAAATAAGAATCAATACAAGTGTATAGGGGAGTCAAACGATCTTTCTTTCATATTTAAAAGTTTAAGTGAATAAAAGAAAAATGAATAATGAAGTTTCTAAAAAAAAGAAAACAAACTGGAAGAGTCTCTATCGTATTCCTCCTGCAGCAAATGCACTTATTGAGAATCTGCTAACTCTTTGAAACATGGTTTCAACTGTGATGAGTCTTCCTCCTCGTTAACCTGCAAATCAGTATCTGGGCGTGCCAAATCAGGGTCGTTAGAACGACCTAGTAAGTATTACAAGAGGAGAAATAATAATACACAGACACACTATGTGTGTAAAATTAAAATATAAAACTTAATAAAATCGTAAAATAATGATAGTATCAAAATTTAAAACTAACTGTTGAAAAGAATGTGAAATATGGATTCAAATTATATTCGTTTAAAAATAATAATAAATCAACCAGTAATAGTAAAAACATATCTTGAGTGATGTTGGAATTTAACGTTACAGTAAAATTTATATGAAACTATAAAATTATGAATGCATACAAATTATAAATATATAGAAAGAAGTGAACATGAGTTAATTTGCAGTTATCTTGAGAATAATAATAGTCAGGGGTACATCTGTATACATACATCATAGATAACATTGTAGCAGAGATATATATAACAAAATGAACATGCATGTGAAATATGACATCATATTATATTTTTTTGATTAATCTATTTGAAACTGTCAGAATAGTGCGTAACATGTTTTACGAGTATCTCGTGCATACCCCGGACCACGGCCATGATTCCTGGTACTGTCCCAGAACGTACCGCTAAATATAAATGAACATTAACTCTGATGAGCCTAAGTTCCAGGCACAAAACCTTATATATTGATGGTGATCCAGTAATCATCCAAAACCCCCATGGTTGGGTCCCTGGGTTTGGTTGTACAAGCTCAAGATTGTAAAACTCCTAAAACATATGTACAGTTATTTTTTCGAGTTCCCTCAAAACCCCACAATTTTGTTTCATATTCTAAGAATAACAATGCTATAAACAAACATGTAAATGACAATGTAAAATAAACACATACATGTATATGTATGGTTTTACTTATGCAGAAAAATGCCACACGATGAACTTATTACAAAGATGTAAATGATCAATTTAATCTGTCAAAATTTAAAAATTCAAATCAAGTACAATGGACATATAACATTATAAATTTTGTGTATGTGTGCAAGCGCACATGTGTATTTTGTGTGTGTTTGTGTCTTTTCTTATGAAAAAGCATACATGTCCTTTTTAAAGAAATACATATTATATATATATATATATATATATATACACACACACACACACACACATATACATACATGCATACATATAAGAAATGCTTATGCTTAATAGGTCAATGGAAGTATAAAAAAAATCGGATTAAAGTAAAACTACTTGCATATTTTGAAATGACAGAATTATCTTCACGATGTTATAGAGAAAATGTTAATTAATTAGCTTGAATACAAATAATGGAAAATAAATGAACTCTAAAATAGTTAAGGTAATTCGCAAGCAATATATATCAGAAAATTATTCAAAGATAAAATCATTAATTTTTTTTATGATTATATAAAATAATAACCTATCACAGAAGATTCTAATAAACAAGTCTCTGGTGCGTCAAGAAATTTAAAAAAAGGAAAATTATATAGAGCCATCAAAATAATGAATGTCAGACCTATTAACACACAATAAAACTGTACACATGGGTCCCATTATCTTGACACAATGAGTAGAAATATTAAAACAAATTAATTAAGTAATTAATATTTTTTTTGATTTTGCACAACATCAATATTGATTAATCCATATCTTTTAGTTGGATGAAATTTATATTTTCAAAATGTAATTTTTTTTTGACGATCAACTTTAAATTTTTAATTCAAATCTAAATAAAAATTTATGAAACAAAAATAGAGAAATTTACAATAAATCAATATTAAGCCTCTCAATAATTCAGTTGAAGACCCATGTGTTAGGATAATAAATAAAGTTTTATTTGATATTCTTTGTAAAATTCCAGTAGATAAACAAACTTATTATAATTTCTAAAGTAGATAAACAAACTTATTATAATTTCTAATGAAGCTTGTTTAAGAGAATATTGTTGAACATATTAATGTAATTAACATATACTATATTCTACTGGGAGTAGTTTAATAATTGTACAATGCACATATATTTAAATATATAGAGAATTTTTTTTTTCTATGGCTGAAAAATAGTAAGTTTAAATTGGAGGGAGAAGAGAGGGACAGAAAGAAAGTTTTTTTTTTCCTTTCTTTTTCTTTTTTTCTTCATGGCTGGAACTTTGATTTTTATTTTTTTTTAAAAAAAACCAACAAATAATAAATGATCACGTAGTTGGGTCTTTAACTTGAATCTATGTTATTATGGTATGATTAGATGAGACTTAAATAAGAAAGAAGAAAAATGTAACTAATGTTTCGACAGAATTTCATAATTTTCAATTTAATATATATATTCTTTTTAATGTTATTAACAAGAAATATCTAGCAAGACTAAGAAATGATAAAAGAAAAAAAAAATAGTAAATAATAAGGATTAAAATAATTAAGCATACTCTAGATGTATTAACCATCCCAAAGCAAAGAAAATATTAATCTCATCAAATTGTCATATTAATGAAATAGATGAAAGAAGTGAGCCTAGAATTCAAATAATTATAGAAAAGTAAAAGTAGGAGAAAAACACTTGCCTAAAAAATGCTCCACTTTGAAAATTGACCGCTAATGGTTCGGATCAGATTATCCTTTTCTCTCTTTTTATTTCTCTTCTCTCTCTCTCTCTCTTCTCTTTTCTTCTCTTCTTTTTTTTTTCTTCACTGTTTTTTTCTTTTGTTCTCTTCTGCCTGGTGGCGGAAGAAAAAAAATGTGTTTTTAGTTCCTGTTTATTTTTTTTATTTTTTATAAATATTTACAAATTTAGGTTAGTTTAGGATATGTTTAGATATATGATAGATCTTGCTAATCCAATCCAGATTTAGTAAGATTTGTTACGATCAAAATAACAAGTATTTTAGATAAACTCAAATCATAAGGTAGATAAAAGATAATATTGTTAAATGATATTATATAAATAATAATTTTAGTATTTATGATCATGCATTTAAAAATAAATAAACACAAAAATATTGTATAGAGAAAAAGGGGTGTTACAAAAGTTGACTAAATTGAATAAATATAAAAGGTGAACTACAACTCATTAGGTTTGGCACTTATCGATTATTAAGATCCGAACACCATTTATGTCGGATTTTGATTAGCCAACTTGAACCCGACGTAATTGAACTCGGGCAGACAAAGATTAGAAAAAGCATGCAAGCTTATTTAACCAAGTAGGCATTAACTCAATGCTCAAAATCTTAGCCACCCTAAATTGCAAATAGACACAAAACCGTTTCTTGTTCATCAAATATATGTAGATTAATTTGATGAAAGATGACAAATATATGATTGGTTAAAATCAATTGTATAATTGATAATGGGTGTTTTAATTTATTGCATCCAAGTATAATATTTTAGGAATCCAAAAATTGGGTACAATAAAACTCTTACACTAGGCTAGTCTCTGCTGAGCATAGTATGGTCACCCATCCACTAATCCTCTAATGAGGTTGTGGTGGTTTTAGGACTATTTTGCTAGTTGTTTATTTTTTTTTTTGATGAATTTGAATCCCAATTTGTGTACCATTATTGTAAGATACCTAAGTATTTATAAATATTATAACACTCGTAGATTAATAAATTTTTGAGCTCAGATTAATGCAAGTTATTATATATCATTGCTTTTATGCCACTTAATCCATATATATACTTTACAATAAACAAAATGAACGAGGTTAAGGGAAACTTGGGAAAGGAATTGTATACATACTTTGAAAAGTATACATTATGAGATTGTACAACTAAACTTAAGAACCAAACCATAGAGGCTCTGGATGATAATTAGATTAAAATCATTATTATAAAGTCGTGTGCCTGGAGATTTATACTCATCAAAGTTCATATTTCCATTAGCACCTAGTGGCATGTCCTAAGACAGTACTAGAAATTATGGTTATGATCATAGATATGTATAGGATATTCGTAAAATATATGGTATACTGCTTCTAAGAGTTCCAAATATATTCATAATTGACTATAATAATATGTTTATTTTTACCCATACTAAATCCATTACTATTGTTAAAGAACAATAATAGCACGATAGACATACATATTTTTATTAATATAATTATTCTGAAATTCAAGACAAGTATGATATAATTTAAAATTTATCTTACTCAAGATATGATTCTTATAATACTCATATACGTTGTCCATGTGTATTATATTTGTATCACACATAGCATGTATATGTGTTATCTTCTGTTTCCTTTGTAGCACTTGCTAGGACATTCTAATGATCCTGGTTTGACATATGCTCAGATGATATCAATTTACAGCTACTACAGGAAGATAACTCACAAAACCTGGATGTTTAGGTTGAGAAAGAGGAAGTAGCTCAACAGGTGCTTCCACTATAAGAGGGATGCTATAAGACTCCTCATTATTACTTTTCATTGTGTTAATAAGGAAAATTTTATAGTCCTTCCTTTTCTATCTTATTCAAAATTTAATTTTTAATGTTATAATAAGGATCTTTTTTGGCTTCTTTTATTGACTTATCTTGACCGTTGTTTACTAGAATAAATTTATTATTCTAATTTCATATTGTTATCTTATTGTATGTGCATATGTAGTGATGTAATAGTAGTGCAATTCATTATTCATGTATTTGTGCTTGGCGTATTTGTGCTCAATACAGTGCTGAATGTTACTAATATTTTGAGATGTAGGGTGTTACAAGATGATGATAAGATCGTCAAGAAAAGTAATGACAAATTTATAATATTTGTGAACTCCAGCGATATCCTTAAAATTTTCAGGTGTGTTTTAGAAGCTCTCTATTTGAATACAAGCAGCTCCTTTATAGGTGTTATAAAAGGATTCAGCTTAGGTTTGTAAACCACACATACTTAAGGTAAGAGAGCTCAATACGAAAGAGCCAACTTAGTAGGAGATTACTTATCTTCCACTGCAATATGGGTACTCACAATTTCTTAAATTATTTATTACTAATTTGGCTCTCTTCTATTAGCCCCTTATCTTAAGTGTGTGTGCTCATACACCTGAACCTAACCCATTATAAAATCTCAAATGTGAAACCAAATCCCTCCATCCCATCCTTCCTTACCCAACCTATGAACGAGCATCTCTTTGATATGAAAGTCAGACCAATGCATTTTACTGGATAGGATCTATATATTAGTGAAATGAATCCTGATTTAGTCATGTTCTAACACCATCTCTTTATCCAAAGATATTAAAATTGAAATTATCAAAATAAATAATATAAGATTGATAAAACTGAATATTTAGAGTAGAAACTAGATAATAATAGCACTTATCAATAGAGTAACATTCGGGTCTTGAAGATAGACTAGGACGAGACCTTATCACAATAGGATATGATTTGTGTCTAAGTGATATCAATGGCGGTTCGGCCTTGGGTCTAAATGTTCTAAAGAGACCCTATCCATTAGTGTCTCTCATCGCTCCTTTCACTATCAGAAGACTTGGAGTCAATTTTTCTTGAAGATGTTTGACTTGAGTAGTTAATTAGGATGACAGTACAAAAGGGCTTGATTAGCAAAAAGGATAAATCTCGATTAGGAAAGTACAAAAAGACTAAAAAATTGGTGGTACTGAAATTTGGTATGAACTGGATCTTTTTTGCTAATCTTGATAAGATGTAGATAATACGCTTAATTGTTTATTATTGCCTTGTCTAGATTCCTCTCACAAGGGTAGATAATTGTCGATTAAAGCTCTATCGAGGAAGAAGGTTTGGCCATGGCAGAGTCCCCCTCAAAGATCAATATTAATTTTGAAGAAGGCAAAACTTCAGGAGATACCATTATATCAGTTGTGGTTTTCTTAGTTGATTCAGATGGTAAAATCAAGAAGGAAGTGTAGTTTTATTATAATCATGATTATGTTGATTAGTAAAAATTAAAGAGTGGAAATTTTTTTGATGAGATTTCTTCGCATGGAGGTAATTCTTCAACTTCGATTAGAAATGCTTCACAAAAAGGCTCTTTTTTTTTTACTAATTTCTTTACGAATTTGGGTGAATTTAATATAGCTGACGGGTTCGGTTAGGAATTTGGTAAAATCCATGATTCGTTTGTTACAGTAAAGAAACATGATAGGTCACGTAAGAAGAAGTTTGAGAGCCTTTGATGTTTAACAATCCTTTTTAGTTCTCGCAAATTTCCAATTTTGTCTTACTAACAACTTAAAATTTTATCTTCTTTTCCAAAGTTTTCTCTTAGATCATCAAATTAGTTGCTCTTCTCGATTGAAGAGTCACTAATAAAATAAAGATTCAGTTACAATAAAATTCATAACTAAAACTAAGAATGTCATTACTAAAACTTTTTAGCAAAGACATTCATGGAAACTTTTAGTCGTTGCAATCGTGGTTGTCAGTAAAGCTTTTAGTGACAACATTATGATCTCATCAATAAAAAAAATATTATTTAGTGACGAGTCACCAAAAAGAATCTGTTTGTAATGATATTTATTATAACTAAAACTTTATCTTTTGTGACAATGATTATCGCCACAGTATCTAATATATAATTATATTATCTTGTTGCAATAGAATATATATTTTCACAGAATATCCACTTTTGCAATAACATTTGTTATTGAAGAAGATATATATTAGTGATACATCATATATTGTCACTAAAAATAAATTTAGTAACAACAATTATTATCACTCAATATTTATTTCAGTGACAATGTCAGCTGTTACTAAATTATTTTGGTGACAATTGTCTCATATTATCAAAATCAAATATAGTAACTACCGATATTATCACTAAAAAAGAGTTTTAGTGAGAACAACTGTTGTCACTAAATTTGTTTTCAGCGATAACTGTCTTATGTTGTCACAAATATTAATCATAAATAATTGAATTATAATCACATAAAAATAAACCATTTATAATAAAAAGTATAATATTATTAATAATATATTTAAGCAAACAAGAAACTATGATAATATAATTAAGCATATAACCTAACATTTCCAAGTGCCTTACTCAAATATTTAGTAATTTTTTCCAAACACTTAATAAAATGGCTAACATAAATATTAAATTATTTTTGTTCAAGGACTTATTAATACCAATTAAAATAAAATAATTAAGTTTTAGATTGTAATGTGGAACTAAAATAGATAATTATAAGGTCTTATATTATTGGTCTAACTTAACCTGTAGTTAGCTCGAATCTTTGCCTTCATTTTTTTAATGTCTCAGTTGGAATCTCAGCTCATCTCTCTAACATTTATGTTAATTCTTTCATTATTACATCGTTGGATTTATAAACCTCTGTACTTGCTTATACATTTTTTTTCTTATTCTCTTAGGATTTTTTTCCCCTACTCTTGTCCCACAAAAATAATCTTATTTCTCACCTAAAACACGAAGCAATATATCTTATCATGACTTATTTGTGGTTCACCATCATGTGCTTGTTAAGCAACAAGTTCTTATAGTTCCTACTGTAGTTATATAGAAGTAATTATAATTTTTATAATGAGAAAAACAAATGAACAATACTTGCTCAACATGCATTCCGTACTTTTATAAAAACACAATTTGGACAACATGAACAATATCAAAACATTCACAATATGAATAAATATAATATGCACAATATTCATAACATCACAAATTGGTTTTAAATATGGACAACTTGCATAATAAATAGAACATCACAAATTGTCTCAAAATTTGTAGAATCCCACAATATACATAATATCACAACATGGTACTAGATTTGGACAACATGCACAATATGAAAAACGATCACAACATGCACAATATGCACAACATCACAATGTACATATCATGCACAACATTGCAATTTGGTTCTAAGTTTGAGCAACTTGCACAATATGCATAACATCTTATTTTTACCTCTAGTAATTAAGTTTTTCAATTTGTAATGAAGGTGATATGCATAATATGCTTTTATATGCAAATATAAACATATTATTCATCAATTAATAAAAAACAAATTTGCTAAAATTCCTTGATTATCATGCCTTCTATTATTCTTAGTAATTTGGACACATGGTTAAATTATGAATTAATTATGGTTCATAGTTTTGTGGTTTTATATTATGGTCATTTTTAAAGACTTTATTTTGCGTTTTGTCAAGCATGTGCATAACTCAATGTCTTGAAAATCTCAAGTTTATTGATCATAACATGCACATATTTTTAACTCTTTTGAATACCATCTTGTTAATATAAGATTCACTAATTAAGTTTTCTTATCTTGTATCTTAAACATGACATGTATTAAGGTTTACTTTCGCTAACAAGCATACAATTTGTCTGACCTTTATTGTTATGTGTAACTTCGAGATGTTGTTAATTATGGTTAAAAGTATTTTTGTTTAATTAATATTTTCTTAAGGTTAAGGTTCACCATATTACATTATGAATTAAAGTTCACATTTTACTTTTGTTCACAACATGCAGATATTAATGTGAAAACTCAAATAATAATAAAAAAATATTATAAAGAGACTTATATGGATATCTTTAAATTTTGGATCTGATCATTATAAATCCCTCTTTCAGTCATAGTATGTTATTTTAGTCAAACTTGGTACGGTATTGTTTTCTTCCCAGTAACTAGATCTCTTTGTAATAAGTATGTTAATATTAAAATCATAATCGTGCTTTTCAAATTCAATCATCTTTATAAATACTAGTTATTTAAGAAAACTTACAGACGATTCTTCAATATCAATAAATGACTTGTTCTCAACAAAAAAGCATTTACTCATTTTCTATAATTTTAAAATAAAAAATTAATCAATAACATATATAATGATTAGTATTTTAAGTATTTTCAATTAACTATACTTGTTAGAGTTAATGTCATAAACTGTACTAACTCCAATGCAAAATGATCTATCAACTTAGCTAATCATTCCATTAAAATATCTTGAGGAGCATTGGCCAATCATTCTTCATCTGTCTCTAACTTTTAATATGTTACATATTCTTGATTCTTCCAACATCTATACAAAATTATGTAGTGGATAAAATAAGTCCTTCAAAATATAGCTCACTGCATGCTTCCATCTTAAACTTTATCTATAGTATTATTCACTATGTTGGAGATAATATTGATATTTTAATCTACTTTACAATTATGTGAATCATAAAAATTATTATATTTTAACTTGACTTGTTTTACTATTCGATTGCCCACGACGTTAGTGACACCTTACCTTGTATTCACAGTTATTGAAGCCAAAATTTGAAGTTATCAAACTTATTAATATTTCTAATATTATCCCATACTGATCTTTTTATTTTGGATGTGGTACAACAATAAGCATTATTTTATTTTTGGCCTTTTACTTTTATGCTTTACTAAATAACCATTTTCATGACAGTTAAATTACTGTCTTTATTTTACTTTAGGAACAATTTCATACTTTGAATAGATGGATAGTTGAGACATACTTATTAACATAAATGAGATATTGTGATAGGGAGTTAGGGCTCTCAACAATCATAGATTGCTAGTTAGTGGCCAGAATCGCTAGCCAGTGACCCCATTGACTCCGAAGAGAGAAATTTTACCATGACTCTTAGGCTAATATATATAGCTTTTGTAAACTCATAGTTACCCTTATCATGATCTGTAGCATCATATGCATAGTTTTTACATTCAACATATAAAAGTATTGGTTTCAGCTTATATTCCAAAGTAGGGTTTAGGACTGAAGTTCAGTTAATACACCCCCTTATTACACATTAAATATGTAGAATAACTATATTTTATTTACAATGGTACACTAGAACATATTATTGATACTTAGACTATAATTACACTCAAATTTCATCAATTGTCTTTTCCAGTTCACTGGAAATCTAATACACAACATTTAGCTTATACTTGACTTCTACTTTTTACATTGATTTTTATCATATCCTCTACTACTACTACTTCGTTCCTTTTCCTTCATTCTCTACTAGTCAATTTTAATTTCCTGCTTTCTCATACACTACGTGCCAAGTTTAAGGAGTGTATCCTACCACTAGCAGATGATCTCTACTTCTTGGAATAGGTAGAGGCACAGTGCTAGACATGAAGGCCAACTTTTTGGATATCTTTTGTAATTCTGTAATTTTATTTTTATACACGCTGATTTTGTATCATATATATATATATATATATATATATATATATATATATATATATATATATATATATATATATATATATATTGTACTTATCTTTCCTTAATGAAAATTCATTTATTTTTTTATCCTGAGTCATAAGAATTATTTTATTCCTAGTTTATTATGATATATGCTTGTATTGTGGATACAAATTAAGGTCTTGGATATAAATATAGGCTGTGGACTAGTGCCTCACCTAAAACTCCCATTACTGGCTCTCAAGTTAGTTGTACAGTTTCTACTTTCACTATTTAGTTTCCCCATTAATCCCCATGTTCAGTCCATTATTCAAGTAATTGCAAAAGTATTAGGTATTTTATATCATTGGATGTCATGTATATGCATCTCATAAATCAAGCAATCAATCGGGTTATGCCAAGTATTGTGAGGAGGCTATTTTGCCCCGTGTGGCTCTTTTGCATGCTTCTCAATTTTTTCTACCTACAATAACCCGTATATGTTTTAATTGATGGATTTCAATATGTATTAATTGATGGCTTTCAATATTGTGAACTTTGGTAAAAAAGATGGGATTTTCGTAAACTTATATATGAGATTCATATATGTGATAGAAAGAGAAAATTTGATTTTAGAAGTGATGTTGATCTTTCTTTGAGAAGATCGTGATCTAAGGTCATGAACAAACTATCACCTATGCCAGGTGACAAGTTCAACCACTAACCAGACTTGGAAATAAGTTTTGCATGGTCCAATTGAAGGTGGTCTCTTAGATTCCTATGAGTCACCTTTGAAACCCTCAACATGTTATGTAGTATAGAAAGCGTAACACATTTTATTTCTACTTCTTTTATGGGCATACATAGTACATGTGACACGCGCAGAGATGACAGCTTCGCATACGCGGGGCTATTTCAGTTTCTAAATTGGATTTCCTTCTAAATTTTAACCTAAATTTCGATTCAAATCATATTCAATCACTTAGAATTAAAGATTTGGTATCCAAATACGAATTCAGAGATGAATTTGATTTGAATTCCATCCTTATCTCAAAAGAAACTCCGAAATTTATAAATATGACCCAAGATGGGATTTTTGGGATCCTTTTGAAGGGAGAGAGATTTGAGATCAGATTATTTTTGCAGAGAGTTGTTGTCTAGTAGCAGAGCCACCATCCATCCACGTTCAAAACTGATTTTGGGTGTTAGATCATCAATGGAGCACAAGGCCGATATTCCATTGTGACATTAGAACCCACAACTTCTGTAAAAGAGAGAGAAGTGATTTATAAGTCTCTCTCATTTGTTTCTTTTCTTTGTCATTATAATTTGGATTATTTTTATTGTAATCTTTATTGATCCATGGTAATGAAAGAAAAGGCATATTTTGATGGAAACAAGCTGGCGACCACAGTGGGAGAAGTCTTCTATAATGACAAGAAGATTGTGGCCAGATCTAATGCCTATAAAATTGGTAAGTTTATGGAGATGTTGATCACAGAAGATCAAAATAAATATGAGGAGTATCTATCCTCTAAATTGGTTAGTCCGGTCAAAAGATGCTCCATCGCCACTTGGAAACCCCAAGTACAAGATCGAATGACAAGAAGACTCCCGTTGAACATGAACCCTTTGGATCTTCGATCTTGGAAAAGGAAGTAGTCCAAAAGTTAGACTCGAATAATGAGATGATTCTCGTTGAATAAGAACTTCTCGGATCTTTGAGTTCTAATCAACAAAAAATAAAAATTGTGAATCCGAATGACAAAGGGAGTCCCGTTGAACAGGACCCCTTTGGATCGTCATGTTCCAATATTTCAAAAAAGGAAAAATCCCTAGCATAGCTGGACAAAATTTTGAAGAAAAAATAAAGTTTGGATTGACCAGAACCCAAATCCGCAATCAAAATTATCGAGCATGGTGGCAAATTTTCAAAAAAAAAAATTTAAGATGAATTTGGTCTCTAAATCATATGCGAGGCTAAGGCCAAGTTCCAGGCTAAACAGCCTAGCAAAATCATGTGCGAAGCTAATTCTAAGCGCCAGGCTAAGCAGCCTAGCAAATATTTGTGCGAAACTATTTTCTTGCGCGAAACTAATTCCTTGCACGAAACTAATTCCTTACGTGAAGCTATTTCTTTACGTGAAGTTATTTCTCTACGTGAAGCTAATTTTCTGTACGAAGCTAATTCCATGCGCGAGGCTAATCAGCCCTGCGTATAAAAGATAAAACGCCAGACTATTCAGCCTCGCATAAACAGTTCATAACTGAAGATTAAGCCCCATATCTATGAAACATTTGCAAAAACCAAAACTGAGCCTCATTTAGAACATAAGCTTCAGTCCAGCAGGGACTCTTTCAGAGCCAATATCAAAGAGGAAACTCGTCAAAAGTATGATTTACAAGAAGTCCTCAATAACAAGAGCATGATGGTCCAATCTCATCCGATATGCCACTGCGAGTAGATAATCTCTGTAATACTCACTAATTGCAATTGTGGTTCAGCCCGACCCTCAGTTTTTAGTCGAAAAACCAAGCCAAGGGGCAACACACCCAAAAGAAGGCATGTTTCAGAAGAAAGATCACCAAAGATGAAGAGCCCATGTTCGTAATTTCAAATATAGTAAATAAAGGAAAGAAACTGCAATGAGATAGATACTCTATGGATGTAGAAACTTGTTATTATACATGACTTTAGTCAGAAATTCTACCGCTACCAAACTATAAAAGGTTGGTTGGGGGTCCAGACAATGAAAGTGAAGAAGATAGTGATCATTCAGCTATTGCAACACCTCAGTCATATGAATCTTTTCAATTTGAAGAAATAATTATCCATATGATAGGGAGTTTTAGTGAAATAAACCACAGACTAGAAGCTCAAGAACACTTGATTCAAGAGCAACAAAAGGGTCTTGACGAACTCCGCACACTACTTTTAAAAGTGGTGGAAAATATGCAAAAGAACACAGAAGAAAAAACGGAGAAACCCTCTAATGAACCACCAAAGAATGACGGTGAAAATTCCAAAAAAGAGAAGGAGTTTAAGTATGTCATAGACCCACATGCAGAGAAGATGCAGGACCAACTGGAAACCCTGATGCACAGGAAGGACCTGCAAAAAGTCGGCGTTAGCAGGCCATATCCAATGGAGTGAGAATCGGCTCCTTTCCTAGAAAAATATAAACCTCTACAGTTAGAATCGTTTGATAGAAAAGGATTTTCCAACCAGCACTTATATTACTTCTTGGTACAGACAGGTCATCTTATGGGGAATGATCTCATAATGACCAAGAGCTTTGCAAGTACTTTGAAAGCGTCTACATTTATATGGTTTATGCAGTTACCCTCAGAGACTATTAAGTCATGATATGACATAGAGAAGGAATTCCTACGTCGCTTCTTCGAAGACAATACGGAGATCTTGGTCCATACTCTCCTGGCAAACAAACAAAATGAGGATAAGACCGTAAAAAGTTTTGTAGAACATTTTTGAGAAATGTCACTACAATATCCGCATGGCATGTCGCAAGAAATGCTGGTTGAAACCTGCAAACACAATCTCCAAACCAACATACTCATTAAGATGGGAGTTATAGAGTCTAAAACCTGGAAGAATCTAGTTAAATAAGGACAGTAAGGAAAAGATATAATTCGCTGTAACAATGAATACCATGCCCAAAAGAGATGGACATGAATGGCCACAACCACAATCATCCCACCCACAGGGGAAAGAAGTAATGACTACAAGACCTGCTGCAAATAAAAAACCACAGACTAATCAAGATTTCTCTAGATCGCAGTGGACATATAATTTTAAAGATGAACAAGCAGTCACATTTTTTCACCTACTAAAAAAAAGGATACTCAAACTACCCGAAAATCCAAAGCCAGAGGAAGCTGGAAAAACACATGGACCCAAGAATTGCCTCTACCATCAAAACGTTGGGCACCCAACTAAGAATTGTTATGTTCTGAAAGATAAAATTCAAGCACTCATCGATGCAAATGTGATCCAGTTGAGGCCTGAACAAAAAAGTGTATCAGCAAATGCAGCGACAATTACCATAGGATTCTTGGAAATCTCAGCCGGCGCAGCTCCAATCTCTGTAGAAAAGATGGTGGTAAATAGCTACAACCCACATAATTTGAAGCAAAAAGGACTCTTCCCGATTTTTACCAAAAAAAGAAGAAATCATGGGGGTATACTCAGATTTGCCGAAAGATGAATGTTGGCAGTGAAAATTTCTAAGTTAAAAGGATTTTCCACAACAGAACGCGGAGCTAATTCAATAGCCCCGCGTTTGGTTATATTAACCCTGCGTTTGAATAAAACGCGGAGATGTTTAATAGCTCCGCGTTGATTCCGCAGTCTGGCTTGTATTAGCCTCGCGTTTGAGTAAAACGCGGAGATGATCAATAGCTCCGCGTTAGCTCCGCGTTTTGGTTATTTAGCGTCGCGTTTTGATGCGATTAAAGCTCCGCGTAAGCATATAACCAGAATCTCAAATTGATTGAGATTATAATTCTGGGCTTATCCAAGTACCCGAATCAAGTCTAATCAGAATTCCATCAAAACTAAGATATTTGATTGGAATCCCTGATAAGGACGAGTTCTATTTAGATAGAAACTCTTGCATTAACCTGGGGCTATAAATACCTTCTTGGTGAAACCCTAGGGGTCTTCTTTTTGGGCATCGGAAATCTCTTATCGATCCTTTGGCAATTCAAGTACGCGAAAGAGCCTTGAAGCCTTTGCTGATCATCTTCTGAAATCTCGGAGAATTCAAGTTACGCACAGAGCCTTGAGTTCGTGAAGATCAGAGAAAATCACCATCTTCTTTCTGGAGTTCTTGAGAAGTTAGAGTCATGCGAGAGAGCCTTGAACAAATCAAAACCAGAGAAGATCGTCTATAGTCGGCCGATATCTTTAAGAGAGAATATTTCAACATACCGATCGTCAAAAGGAGCTGCTTGACAGATCTCATCGCCACAGATCCCACAATATTATAAAAGAGAGAGATTGAAGTATAAAATCCTCTCGTTTGTTCTCTTTTTATATCTTGTTCACTTCTATTGTAATCTAAGATGTATTCAATGGAAGGAAGCGAAGGAAATTTTGCGACGAACAAACTGGTGACCACAGTGGGAGCCGTCTCTTTCACTGATGAAGAGATTGTGGCGTAATCGGACATTGACTTGATCGGATCCAAAGTAGACATGCTGGTCGTTGAAATCGACCAGCAGAAGTACGAGGAGTTCCTCTCCTCTGGATCAGGTGACTTGGATGAGACACGGCACTATCGTCGCATGTACTCTAATGCCCGAGTGACGGGTAGAAAGGTATCCACCGAGAGATGGGGATCCTTGGAGACTGCGGCTATAGAGCCGGAGTTCACACAAGAAATCCTAGCCGAGGAAGAGCTTTCGATTGCCGAAGAAGACATGGGAACTGGACTGACCAGGACCCAACTCCGGAACAGGAACCGGAGAGCGAGGCGTAGAGCCCTCAAAGCCCGCCTTAGATGCGGAGCTAACCCTAGAGGACGCGAGGCTATGGTCCCTCGCAAATTGGCTCGCGCTACCCGCGAGACCAATCTCTACCGCGTTAAACGCGAAGATACAACTTGCCTTAAAAGCAAGGAAAAGCCAGCGTGTGATTTTCCACGCGAGGCTGGTAATACTGGCGAGTTACGCAAGATTCATGACACTCGCGAGAAACGCGAGTATAAAGATTATTCAAAGCCAGCGAGTGATTCTCCACGCGAGGCTATTACTGTGCCTAGCGAGAGATGCGAAGCCAGTAAGGGTTGCGCTAGTCGCAGAATACCCAACACTCGCGAGTTACGCAAGTATAAAAATTATTCAAAGCCAGCGTGTGATTCTCCACGCGAGGCTATTACTGTGCCTAGCGAGAGACGCGAAGCCAGTGATACTTGCAATAAACGTAAGACTTCTGACACCCACAAGGAACGTGAGGATGATTGGTAGATAGTTGTCAGTCGTAAAAACCGCGCTAAGCGCGAAGCTATGATCTGCGTTAATCGCAAAGATAAGCCAGCGTGCAAGAACTTCCCTTCACGCGGGGCTATTATTCCAGAAGCTAAACTTCCAAGGACACACCAAGCCAGCGAGAAACGCGAGGCTAGTGTGGATAAGCGCGGAGCTATTCTTCAGGCCATCAATGTGAAACGCGAGGCTATTCCTAAGCCACGCGAGGATCGGTCCGACCCCAGAGTCAGGGTTGATCAATCAAAGAAGCTTCAGTGGATTCCTAAACACTCTCAAGAGTTGAATGGACCTCTTGATTCCATGGCTAGAGGCACTGACCTCAGGGAACATCTCTCTAAGAAGAGAGGCATAGACCAACTTCAAGTTGAATATAGTTGCCATTGCCAGCAACTTGTGACAGCAGTATCAGCCGTGATGGATAACTGTGGCTGCAGCAAGAACAGGATATCTGTGTTCGACCGATTAAACGAGTCAAACCAGAATCCTGCTAAGAAGACAAGAACCACTCCCCTGAAACAAGGGAGAGCTGTAACTTCCAACATGGTAGGAAAAGGGAAGAAAATTGCAGAGACGGATGATGATTCAGAATCGAGCGATGACGAACCTCATCATATTACTCGACTAAGATCAGGAGCCGTCCCGCCCCGAAATTACAAGGAAAGCTCGCTTATATTCGGCGCTTCATATCCAACTTATCTGGACGATGCCAACCATTCTCCAAACTTATGAAGAAGGGAGTGTCTTTCATATGGGATGAGGCATGTCAGCAGGCATTTGATGACCTCAAGAAGTACCTTACTAAGCCTCCTGTACTAATGGCACCAGCCCCTGGGCAGCCCTTCCTTATATATGTAAGGGCCATGGATAATGCTTTAGGAGCATTACTTGCTCAATATAATGAGCACGGCCATGAACATGCCCTCTACTATTTAAGTAGAACAATGATTGGGGCCGAACAGCGATATACCCCAATTGAAAAGGAATGTTTAGCCCTAGTGTTTGCTGTTTAGAAAATGCGACACTAGCTTTCAGGGCAAACAATTCATGTTATATCACGGGTTAACCCCTTGAAGATTCTAATGACCAAACCGGGATCCTTAAATGGCGGATTGGCAAAATGGGCGCTCTTACTATCGCCCTATGACATACATTTTGTCCCTCAAAAGGCCATGAAGGGACAGGCAATCGCTGATTTCCTTGCAGACCATCCAATTTGGTCCCAATTAAAGCAGACATCGGAAGTCAACACAGTTACCAAAGAGCAACCTTGGCAAATGTTTTTTGATGGTGCCGCGAGACGATCTGCTGCTGGAGTGGGGGTTGTGCTAATATCCCCACATAAACATATATTGCCTAACGGTTACTCATTAACAGAACCGTGCACTAATAATGTAGCGGAGTACAATGCGCTTATTATCGGCTTAAAAATAGCTCTGCAACTGGGGGTGAACCATCTAGAGGCATATGGAGATTCTAAGCTCATTGTCAATCAGATGACATGTGAGTATGAAGTCAGACATGAAGCCCTCATCCCCTATCATCAGCTAGCTACTGAGCTAGCAGGATATTTTGAACAATTCTACATATATCACGTATCTCGAAACGAGAACATTTATGCAGATGCTCTTGCCGCATTAGCCGCAACGCTGGCAATCCCGCCAGGTGAAGCTAAAAGTTTCACCATTGGTAGTAGAGAACTCCTCCACCCAGATGTGGTATCTCAAACCGAAGAGGTATGCCAGACTGGCTTAAAGTTAGAACCCCGTGATTGGCAATTTTCGTTTGTGGATTATGCCTTGCATGGAATATTACCAGAAGATCCTAAGAAAGCCACCTCAATAAAGAGGAAGGCCCAAAGATTTTACTATGACCATATACTTCAGACTTTGTATAGAAAGTCAAGAGGTGGTCTATTGCTACGCTGCATATCGAAAGCAGAAACAGAACAAGTGCTGAGAGAAACACACGATGGAGTATGTGGAGCTCATCAGCCCGGTCCTAAACTTGGAGACCGTATAAGAAGGCTAGGGTACTACTGGCCGAGCATGGTTACGGAAGCAATGGCATACGCTAAACGATGTCATGCATGCCAAATACATGCCAATTTTATTCATCAACCCCAAGAATACTTGCACAATATCATCGCAAGCTGGCCATTTGAAGCCTGGGGAATGGACATTGTAGGGCCAATAACTCCCCCGTCATCCAGAGGACATCGGTTTATTCTTGCAATAACCAATTATTTTTCAAAATGGGCCGAAGCCGTACCCATGAAAGAGGTAAAAACGACAGATGTGATCAAGTTTATCAAGCATCATGTCATTTACCGCTTTGGCATCCCCCGACGGATTATTCATGATAATGGTCCGTAATTCATTAGTCAGGGATTCTCCAGATTCTGCAACAAGTTCAGAATCAAAGATATTGCTTCAACGCCATATAACCCCGCGGCTAATGGGTTAGCTGAAGCTTTCAACAAGACGATTATTAAACTCCTTCGGAAGTTCGTCTCTTCCAATAAATGAGATTGGGATGAAAAGTTGGGAGAATATTTGTGGGCTTATCGCACCACCGTTCGCACCCCGACCAAAGCAACCCCGTTCTCTTTGGTTTATGGAAGCGAGGCCGTCTTGCCTCTTGAAATCCAGATACTATCATTAAGAGTGGCTTTAGCCACAAAGATGACGACAAAAGAGGGCCATCAGCAAAAATTGCAAGAACTAGAGGCGTTAGATGAAAAACGTCTCAGGGCTCAACAACAAATTGAGTTGTATCAAGCCCGAATATCTCAAACGTTCAATAAGAACGTCAAACCAAGGACCTTTAAGCAAGGAGACTTGGTTCTGGCTGTTAAGAGGCCAATGGTGCTAACCCACAAGACTAAGGATAAATTTGAACCCAAGTGGGAAGGACCATTTGTTGTGGAGACAGTATACTCCAGTGGAACCTATCGCTTAATAAATCAAGACGGCAACAGGATGATGATGCCGATCAATGGCAAATTTCTAAACAAATACTATTCTTAGTACCCCTGGAGATACGCGTCTTCTCTTTTTCTTAGGCATGCGCATTGTGCGCCTCTGACCTAAACCTGGTGAGTTTGGTTCTCAAGTTTGAACCACCATCAGTCTTTTCTTGGGCATGCGTAGTTTGGCGCCTCTGACCTAAAACCTGGTGTGTTTGGTTCTCAAGTTTGAACCACCATCAGTCTTTTCTTAGGCATGCGCATTGTGCGCCTCTGACCTAAAACCTGGTGTGTTTGGTTCTCAAGTTTGAACCACCTCCAGTCTTTTTCTTAGGCATGCGCAGTTTGGCGCCTCTGAACTAAAATCTGGTGTGTTTGGTTCTCAAGTTTGAACCACCTCCAGTCTTTTTCTTAGGCATGCGCAGTTTGGCGCCTCTGACCTAAAACCTGGTGTGTTTGGTTCTCAAGTTTGAACCACCATCAGTCTTTTCTTAGGCATGCGCATTGTGCGCCTCTGACCTAAACCTGGTGTGTTTGGAGTACCCGGTTCAAGTTACGCGAGAGAGTCTTGAACCGCCTCCAGTTTGGTTCTCAAGTTTGAACCACCATCAGTCTTTTCTTGGGCATGCGTAGTTTGGCGCCTCTGACCCAAACCTGGTGTGCTTAGTTCTCAAGTTTGAACAACCCCCAATCTTCTTTTAGGCATGTGTAATTAAGCGCCTTATGAACTGCCCAACGCCAACTAGGCAATGGGAAGAGAACTAGTTTCTCGCCAACCCATCATGCTGGGGTAAAAGTATGAATTGCCCAACGCCAACCAGGCAATGGGAAGAGAACTAGTTTCTCGTCAACCCATCATGCTAGGGTAAAAGTATGAATTGCCCAACGCCAACTAGGCAATGGGAAGAGAACAAGTTTCTCGCCAACCCATCATACTGGGGTAAAAGTATGAATTGCCCAACGCCAACTAGGCAATAGGAAGAGAACAAGTTTCTCGCCAACCCATCATGCTGGGGTAAAAGTATGAACTGCCCAACGCCAACTAGGCAATGGGAAGAGAACAAGTTTCTCGCCAACCCATCATGCTGGGGTAAAAGTATGAACTGCCCAACGCCAACTAGGCAATGGGAAGAGAATAAGTTTCTCGCCAACCCAACATGCTCGGGTAAAAGTATGAACTGCCCAACGCCAACTAGGCAATGGGAAGAGAACTAGTTTCTCGCCAACCCATCATGCTGGGGTAAAAGTATGAACTGCCCAACGCCAACTAGGTAATGGGAAGAGAACAAGTTTCTCGCCAACCCATCATGCTGGGGTAAAAGTATGAATTGCCCAACGCCAACTAGGCAATGGGAAGAGAACAAGTTTCTCGCCAACCCATCATGCGGGGGTAAAAGTATGAATTGCCCAACGCCAACTAGGCAATGGGAAGAGAACAAGTTTCTCGCCAACCCATCATGCTGGGGTAAAAGTATGAATTGCCCAACGCAAACTAGGCAATGGGAGGAGAACTAGTTTCTCGCCAACCTATCATGCTGGGGTAAAAGTATGAATTGCCCAACGACAACTAGGCAATGGGAAGAGAACAAGTTTCTCACCAACCCATCATGCTGGGGTAAAAGTATGAATTGCCCAGCGCCAACTAGGCAATGAGAAGAGAACAAGTTTCTCGCCAACCCATCATGCTGGGGTAAAAGTATGAATTGCCCAACGCCAACTAGGCAATGGGAAGAGAACAAGTTTCTCGCCAACCCATCATACTGGGGTAAAAGTATGAATTGCCCAACGCCAACTAGGCAATGGGAAGAGAACAAGTTTCTCACCAATCCATCATGCTGGGGTAAAAGTATGAATTGCCCGATACCGGTAAAGTAAAGGGAAGAGGAAAAGTTTGGCATTTAAGCCCAAACGTACTCCTCGACAACTCACCATGTTGAGGGGAATAACATAGCTAGCCCAACTCAAACGGTAGTTGGTAAAGACTAATCAAATCCGTTAATAGCTGGGGGTTTGCTAAAAATCCCATATTAAACTTTAATTGTTATTTCGGCTCAAGAAATTGAACATAAACGATACCAAGATAAATCGTTTTGACGACAGGTTATTTGTTGGGCAAGCAAATATGTTTTGAAGCCGACAAATAAAAGAGTCAAAAGAATCATCTTTATTAAAAAGGTGAAAATACAAAAAGAATTTCAAAGAAACATCGTAAGGTTATCTCTCTCCTGTTTACGAAGTTCTTATTACAAGGAAAATAAAAGCGTAAAGAGAGATGAAACTATTGGCCTCCCAGGAGTCTCAATTGGTTTATTGTCTCGTCCAAATTTCTACGATGAGAAGCCTCCACGGTTTGCTGAGCTTGCCTATGCAACTCATCATCACTTATTGTAAGTTGTTGCTGACGAGATTCTTCTATGGCACGATTCCTGGCCATCTCTTCCTGTTGAATCTGCTCCTGCTGGACAAGCAACATCTCCCGCTTCTTGACAGATTCTCCTAATCGAAGTTCATTTTCTATCAAGGTGGCCCGAGCTCTGGCAATCGTCTCCTGGGCTTTAGAGATGGCCGCCTGACCTTCCTCAATTCCAAAGTTTACCCTCTGCAGGTCGCCAAGAACGGATTCCCGACTAGCCTAGAGCTCTGTCAGCTCCTGAGACCATCTCTCCTCCTACTGCCTTAAAATATTTCTTTGAGATAAGGATTCTGCCCGAAGCCGCGCCAGCTCTATCTCAGTGATCGCCTCCACATCCGCCTGACGGAGTGTGTGTAGTGTGGTCACTTGCTCTTCTAAGGCTGCAAGGCGGGCCCGGTATGGAGCTGCTCGATCTTGTCCACCGAATTCTTCAATATTTCCTAAATAGCGGAGTAACAGTGGACGTGCGAAGTTGAAGAAATCGTAGCCAGCAAGAACCATCTCGACACATCTTCTTAACAAATGCATAAAATCCTCGACAGTGAAGCCGAAAAGTTTTTCAAGAGGATTTGCACTGTCGGTAGGCAAAGTAGGTAATGCCAAGAAAGGTGTCGTAAGCAAGGGAGCAGTAGTTGCTGGAATTGGAGAAGAAGAAGCCCGTCCCTGCATTAAATTCATAATATGAGGGACCAGTAGAGCCAGTGCAGATCTGGAAGAGCTGGAGACCCCAGACGAAGTACCGTCAGTACAGATCACTTGGGTACCCCCACCAATAGGAAGAGAAGATGGGATCACTTCCCCTGAAGCTCCTCCGGTGGGAGAAGTATCTTCGAACGAGAATTTCAAATTATTCTCCTCCCCTGCTGGAAGGCTTGAAGTCGGAAGAGTTACAGGTATCTCAGCAGCCACGACAACAGACGACGTTAAAATCGCTGACTGAGAGGGCACGCCAACGACTGTGGGAAATGTCTCAGTGGAACAGACTGGCATTGGAGATGGCATGCTAGGAGAAGGTGTGCCTCATTAGCAGCAGCTGCGATAATAATCTCAGTTTTCTCGTCACTTCCCAATTCGTCAATTGGGGGAATTGAAGAGGAAACAGAGGCAGGAGCCGGTGTGGAATAATCAGCCGCAAACTCACCAGCAGAGCTACCCACACCACCAACGGAGCCGGAATGGTCCATTCTATCGTCAGACTCTACTTGGGTAGTCGAGTGCATTGGCGAGAGAAGTTGATCACCTGCATTTCGAAAGACCAGAAAAGCAGTGTTGCATTAAAATAATAACGGGCAAAAGATAAAATGCTAAGAGCCATACCAGGCGATACAAGTCCAGTTGTCGGACTTGAAGGAGGAGCCATTGTCGTTTCCAGCAGTGTACCCGTCTCGCTACCCGCTAGTTGTGCCCCAGGTTCTGCCACAGGCTCTACGGCCGAAGGAGCTGAAATCTCAGCAACACTTGGAGCTTTGGCAGGTTCATCCTCCCTTGCCAACGCTGGGGGTACAGCTGAAGCCAACAAGTCGGAAGCAAGTTTGATAGCCACTTCTTGGGGGGCTATCAAAGTTTCCTGTGCCAGTTTTTGCTTCTTACCCGGCCTTTTCTTTAAAGTGCCGCGGCGTTTGAGAGTTGGACTCAGCGAACGACTGACAACAGGCTGAGGAACTCCACCAGCACCAGTATTGTCGTCATCATCACCGGCATCATCGTCTGATTCGCTGACATCCGAAGGCTCAGCCGCAGCGCCAAGGAATTCTTCCATTCCTTTTATCCTTACCCTAGAAGCACCCTGGCCGCTAATATAGAGGGCTTCAATCTCTTTGCAACAACTGCGATTGAGAGAGAAGCCGGGCACGTCAGCATTCGCAATATTGAACCAATTGCAGGAGCTGAGGGTCATGGCCAATTCTGGCACCTTCTGGGGCAAGGAGAATTCAGCCTCGGTCCCGCCAGCTGCAAAATGGAACCAGCCACGAGCGCCTTCGTATAAATTCCCCTCGTAAGCGAGATCTTTATTTGGATTGCCCACATAGAGTTGAGAATATCCAAACTGGCGAGCAAAGCGACTCGGAGTATATGGCTCGATCTGACACCTGAGATCTTGACGATACACCAAGTGTCCGGGACGGATGTTGAGAAGCAACCAGAACGCTCCTGCAGATAAAGTAGTGAACTTATCTGCTCCCACGGCATCCTTGAGCCTCGTACCATATCCTCCGCCGGGAAAGTCAGGAAAACACCGGAAGATCTCGTAATTCTGAAAGCTACGAAGAGTCTTCCGAATCTGGGACATATAATTCTGCCTCCATGAAGAACGTTCATACAGTTCTACAAGGAAGCACTTTTCGCCCGAACGATGCTCTGGTGCACTCATTAAGGAGGGACAGTGCAAGACGAGCCACGCCATCAAATAGGTGTAGGGCATCTCCACCCTAGGGTTTGGAGTTTTCGGCTGGGCAGTCTCCTTCGACTTGCCCTTTCCTTTCCCCTTGACTTTAATAGTAGGGAGGAAATCACGACAGAGCACCCTCAGTCCGTATTGCAAATTGCATACCATGGTGGGAAGGAGTCCAAGGGGTTGGCCGTATGCAAGAAGAACCGCTGGATATACCACGGTCACTGCAATCGCTTCCTTGGGCAATGACGGCACGACGCATCTTTTGAGCCACAGCATAAAAAACCCGGCAATGAGACCTCTGTTGGAGATCGAAAACTGGGCTTGATAGTGATAGCTCTTAAATGAAGTACCGGGACCGTATCCATTCTCATTGGATTCAGTGGTATAATATAATAGATGGCAGCCCTTAGCAATGCGGTGATCAATCTCTGAGCCATAGACGGGTGGATGGCCATGGATAGTCGTTGAACTATCCTTAGAATTCAAGTTGGCAAAAAGGTATTCGGCCCATTTCTTATGACCAATACCGTGGTTACGTGCACCCATCAAATCAGCGCAAATATGATAATGGCACATCATCTCCCAGTATGTGGCATGGATGCGCTCATCCCTCACCAGTAGCATGTTCAGCTCCTCAATGGTGGGGATATACTCCTCGTGAGGGACTTCGCCCATCGAGAGCCCAGAAACCTCAAACATCTCGTGGAGAGCGAATCCTAGCTCACCCACTGGTGTAAAGAAAGTACAGGTTTCAGGGTTATACATCTCCAAGAGGCAGTAAAAGTGATAAGCACTCTGGAGAAACCCGAATTGGACATTCCTGATGGCTTTATACAAGCCAATATCCTTTAAAATGGGCTCGTGGGAATCCAACATGTACTGAACAAGACGAGCCCACCACATATTGTTAGAAGAATGAACCCAGCCAGGCATCCTGAAGTCGCTAGCCGGGTACTGACCATCCTTCGCCAGGAACTCACTTAAGAAAGTTCGGGCACGAGATGGGACTTCTCCCACTGGAAGCTCCTTGCCAAATCGGCCTGGAAGCAAGCCAGTAATGCATCTGGGGGAGCCGTCTTGATAAACCCCTTTTGCACCAAATTTGTCGGTTGGGACACCATCTTGCTCTTGAGTTAATCCCCACTTTAATTCTCGAGGCGTCGCTAGCCTCTGAAGATAGACCAGAGGATAGCTACGGTCCATTCTAGGCAGAAACATCAGCATTTCGCCTGAGTTATATAACCAAACATGCTCCTCTTCAGAAAGGATCTCATCTGAGTGGTCCATCTGGTCTCCAAAGAGGAAGGCGGGTTTCTCCATCGCCTTTCTGTTCACATCTTCAAAAGCCGCATCAGTTATGATCTCCCTCGCAGTGGTGGGATAATATTTGATCAACTTCTCCTTGCGCTCCTTCGGGCCTGGCTTATATGAAGCCAAGATAGTGGTGAAGCGAAATTGTCCTGAGGGATCAGAACCCCCAGCAAAACCGAAGTAATTCTTGTGGGGAAGAGATTCCATCGAATACCCTACTGCAAAAAGAAAGCAGAGTGAGAGAAGTTTCTATAAGACAGAAAAAATTCTCTAAATATGGACGCGCGAAGCTAAAGATTAGAATGCGCGAAGCTAAGAATAGCGCCGCGCGAAGCTAAAGATTAGACCGCGCAGAAGTTAAAATAGCCTCGCGTTTTTAGCGCGACTGCTACTTAAAATAGCCTCGCGTTTTTAGCGCGACTGCTACTTAAAATAGCCTCGCGTTTTAACGCGACTGCTACTTAAAATAGCCTCGCGTTTTTAGCGCGACAGCTACTTAAAATAGCCTCGCGTTTTTAGCGCGACAGCTACTTAAAATAGCCTCCGTTTCAGCGCGACTGCTACTTAAAATAGCCTTGCGCTTTAAACGCGAGGATGACGCGACAACTTCGCGTAAGAAGGCAGTCAGAGACTTTTCTTCTTCTCCAAGCCTTACGGCAGGAGTACGGCGATCTCGCCGGTAAAGGAGTTGATTGATCAGTTAAAATTAAGCCAAATCACTCTAGAAATATTCTAAAGAGTCTCGATGGAAAGATTCTTACCCCTGATGGGCGAAATGTGGGCTGGCGCGTCGCTGCCTTGGCCGCCGCCACCACTGCTTGCGCCAGTCGCCGAAGATGGAGCCACTCGAGAAGTAGCACGAGTTTTGGGTGCCATTGCTGAGAAAAATCGACTGAAAATTTGGAGAAACTCGGTCGGAAGAAGATCGGGTCGTCTGAACTCTGATTGCCTAAATCTCTAAGTTTCTGGAAAATTCTCAAATAGAGTGAGAAGGATAAGAAATAGAGATTTCTTTTAAATGAAAGGAACCGCCTCTTGGAATTCGGCGCGAATTTCGGAGAAAGTGATTGGTCAGTTACTCTCTAAAACGCGAGGATAGCCTGTGCCTTAGCTTCGCGTTTTCATTGAAAGACTTGGATTTTTGACGAGTGCAATTGAGCGCTTCCATCTAAGTTAAAGTGATCATTATCCGATCATTTGGGTATTATCAGTCTAAGTTACGCAGAAGTGCCTTAGACTATTTTACCAAAATTATTGACCATCTATTTGTTGAGCAAGCAAGTTTATTGAAGCTGACAGATAGAGAGGAAAATAATTTGCCTTTATTTATAAAAGAAGGAAAGATTACAAAGAGGGAGTTATAGCTCTCCCAAAAGCTTTTACATGATCCACTCATCAAATAACCAAACAGTAAGATTTCTCTACGGGGTGTTGAAGCTCAGTTCCCTGGTTCACATGCAAAAGAATTCAAGATTTCTCTACAGGGTGTTGAAGCTCAGTTCCCTGGTTCACATACAAAAGATCTCCTCTGCAAATGTCAACTAGGATCTGTCATCCGAAATGAAGCACGAGAGGAAAGGAAAGTGCTGCACTGAAGCGCAATTCTGAACTGCAAGTGCTGCAATTCTGCACTGCAAGTGCTGCAGCTCCTTATTTACAGTCCCTTCTGGAGTTTATCTCTCGGAGCCAGAGCTTGAAATCTGCAACTATGTTGTAAAGCATATGCTTCTGACTTCCTTAGAGTCACTTCTGCTGATGAAGATCGATGGACCCACATACATTCCTCTTCAGAAAGGACTGGACTTACTGCAAAAGGAACAGAGTTTCCAAAAGAGTGAAAACGTTGAGCTAAGCTAACTCCGCGCACAGTTGAAGAAATAGCCTCGCGCTTTAAACGCAGAGGATGATGCGATAACTTCGCGTAAAGGGGGGGACAAGATTCCTTTCTGCTCTTTCCTTCTCTTTCAAATTCATCGCCACTGCTAATCAAAGATAGCCTCGCAATTCATAGCGACTGCTAATCAAAGATAGCCTCGCAAATTATTGCGACTGCTAATCAAAGATAACCTCGCAATTTATAGCGACTGCTAATCAAAAATAGCCTCACAATTCATAGCGACTGCTAATCAAGGATAGCCTCGCAATTCATCGCGACTGCTAATCAAGGATAGTCTCGCAATTCATCGCGACTGCTAATCAAAGATAGCCTCGCGGATTCATTGAGACTACTAGTAAAGCCCCGCGTTTCAAGTGCAGGGACGACACAATAAAACGGCGATCTCGCCGACAAGATAAGCAATCGTCCAGAATAAACCAAGCCAAAATATCTCAGAATGGTTCTTAGAAAACCAAGAGATGAGGTTTTTACCTTCGGAAGACGCTGCATAGACTAGTTCGCTGTTGCGTTTACCTTCACGGCTGCTGCCATTAACGCCGGCCAACTTGCGAAAAGCCAAACTCCTCTGGAGAGACATCCTATGGAGAATTGAACGAAGATCAGTTGAAGATCATTCGTGAGTCACTCGAGTTCTCAGAAATTCTTCGGATGAGATGAAGAAGAAGATGAGCCGGGAACTCTATTTAAACAGAATTTCCGTCGCTTGGTATTCGGCGTGGAAACTCGGGGTAATTAATGACGTAATTACTCATTTCACTGAAGACGAAGTGAAGCTGATAAGCTCCGCGTAAGCGAGCATAACGCAAGATAGACTTGGTATTCTAACTCCGCGTTTCAGTTTAAATATCCAAAGTATTTCAAAATCTGCTGAAGTCTAAGCCATTTTGAAAACTTTGGAGGGGGTTCTGTTGGCAGTGAAAATTTCTAAGTTAAAAGGATTTTCCACAACAGAACGCGGAGCTAATTCAATAGCCCCGCGTTTGGTTATATTAACCCTGCGTTTGAATAAAACGTGGAGATGTTTAATAGCTCCACGTTGATTCCGCAGTCTGGCTTGTATTAGCCTCGCGTTTGAGTAAAACGCGGAGATGATCAATAGCTCCGCGTTAGCTCCGCGTTTTGGTTATTTAGCGTCGCATTTTGATGCGATTAAAGCTTCGCGTAAGCAGATAACCAGAATCTCAAATTGATTGAGATTATAATTCTGGGCTTATCCAAATACCCGAATCAAGTCTAATCAGAATTCCATCAAAACTAAGATATTTGATTGGAATCCCTGATAAGGACGAGTTCTATTTAGATAGAAACTCTTGCATTAACCTGGGGCTATAAATACTTTCTTGGTGAAACCCTAGGGGTCTTCTTTTTGGGCATCGGAAATCTCTTATCGATCCTTTGGCAATTCAAGTACGCGAAAGAGCCTTGAAGCCTTTGCTGATCATCTTCTGAAATCTCGGAGAATTCAAGTTACGCACAGAGCCTTGAGTTCATGAAGATCAGAGAAAATCACCATCTTCTTTCTGGAGTTCTTGAGAAGTTCGAGTCATGCGAGAGAGCCTTGAACAAATCAAAACCAGAGAAGATCGTCTATAGTCGGCCGATACAAGAGAGAAGATTTCAACGTACCGATCGTCAAAAGGAGCTGCTTGACAGATCCCATCACCACAGATCCCACAATATTGTAAAAGAGAGAGATTGAAGTATAAAATCCTCTCGTTTGTTCTCTTTTTATATCTTGTTCACTTCTATTGTAATCTAAGATGTATTCAATGGAAGGAAGCGAAGGAAATTTTGCGACGAACAATGAACAATGGACTCCCTCCGCCAACTCAAGAAAAACCGAGGAAAACACTCGATTGACGCTAGCACAACAACAATTAAACCTGTCGGAGTCCTTATCGAGCACGAGTAGCCGGCACTGGCAAGCGAGCTCCCTTAGTACGCTTTGAACCACAATTGCAACTGAGTCATCCTCACTCACTAGTAACCTGTATGGGCTGGGGATACTGAAAATATTAACGATAAGCGTCATGTTACTTCTACTGTTCTTACTAGCCATTAGGATGGCAAAATGAGTGCTAAAAAAATTCAAAAAAAGGAAAAAAAAAAAAACAAAAATGAAAAAAACGAAAAACGAAGAAAGAAGAAAAAAATATGTAAATATATATGAATACATGCATAAAAATTTTGCTGTCCAATGCCACCGAGACAAACGGAATGAGAAATTAAAAACTTCTCGCCAACCCTATCATATTGGGGGTAAGAGTATGACCATCAATGATCCGAAACCTCAAAAAGTAAGGGAAGAGAAAATGTTTGACATTTAAGCCCAAACAAAAACTTTACCAACATATCATGTTAGAGGATAAAGCATGAATTACCTATTGTTGTTAAAGCAAAGGAGAGAAAAAAAACATATCCTCGTCAACTCATCATCAGAGGTAAAAAGCATGAACCGTCCAATGCTGTCAAAGTAAAGGGAAGAGAATAAGTTTCTCACTAATTTATCATGTTAGGGGATAAAGCATGAATTATCTAATGCCACCAAGGCAATGGATATTGGGGGTAAGAATATGAAATCAACAGCTCAAAGCTCAAGAAGCAATGGGAAGAGAAAACATTTGGCATTTAAGCCCAAACAAAAGCCTCGTCAACCCTATCATATGGGGTAAGTATGAAATCAACAGTCCAAAGCTCAAGAAACAATGGAAAAAGAAAATATTTGACATTTAATCCCAAATAAAAGTATTGACAACTCATCGTGCTGAGATAAAAGCATGAATTGCTCAATGTCATCAAGACAACGGGAAAAGAAATCAAAAATTTCTTGCCAACCCTATCATACTGGAGGTAAGTATATGGAATTAAACAGTCCAAAGCCAAAAGGAAAATAGAGAATGTTTGGCATTTAAGCCCAAACAAAACTCTCAACAATTCATCATGCTAAGGGAAATAGTATGGCTAGCCCAACGCAAACGGCGATTGATAAAGACATACCAAATCTGTTTATAGCTGGGGATTTTCTAAAAAAAAACCTGTAAACCTGTCACATTAAGCTCTTACCTCTGACAGCGAGATTTGAACCATCTCATCACCATATAAACGACCTTCTCGCAAAACTGTCATGTTAAACTCTTATCTCTGACAGCAAAATTTGATTATCTCACTCACTTCACAAATTATGCCATAAATGCTTCAGTAAACAATAATTTCATAATCTTGACCCAATCACTGGCTTAGTCTGCTTGCTAGGCGAGTCAACATTTGATGCTAACCCGATTTGTTTGCTTTCTAAGCGAATCACCCCGTAGGCATGTCAGTCATATATTGTCTATAGTTCTTTTGATCCTAATCCGATCACTCTAGCTCTGTCTGCTTTCCAGACAAGTCAACTCCAAATCTTAAATCGATTCTGTCTATTATCCAAGTAAATCACCCTATAGGCATGTCAGCCATACCTCTATCTGTAGGTTTTTTTATCCTAACCCGATCACCCTCGCTCTGTCTGCTTTCTAAGTGAGTCAACCACAAATCTCAAATTGATATTGTCTGTTATCTAGATAAATTACTCTGACTCTGTTTGTTTTCCAGGCGAGTCACCCTCACTACAAATTCCGAAACTAAACTTGGGGTCCCACCATTCCCATAATAAGTTCCACCTTCTGCAATGTTGTCGTCCAAAATCAATAACCCCATATTTCCAATTTGTCATCTTCAGTCTGTCTGCTCTCCAGACGAATCTTCCAAAAAAAAGTGGCTATGAAAGTAATGCCATGTACCACAGATCCAAAAGATTTACCCAAAAATCCCCGGGATATATGCAAGAGTGTCATCCAACAACTTTAGAGTAATGAGTAATACAGCATATTGAAGCAAAATTGTTTGTTTATTGACAAAACAAAAGAAGAAAGTAAGACGGTACAAACAATCTTATTTTTCAAAAAGAAGAAAAACAAAGAGAGGATGAAAGATTTAAGGGTTGCTCAAATCCCTTAAACTTGACTCTGCCTCTTTAAGAGTCGCTCAATAGGTTTCATCTACAGTGGATAGTACTTGATGGCGTAACTCATCTTTATTGATGACCAGCTGGTGAGAAGCTTGCGCTCTAGCATCCTCGATTGCCTTGCTCTGCATATCGACTTCCTTTTGAAGTTGGCCGTGGCGAAGAACAAGTTCATCCTGCCTCTTTAGCACTTTATCCTACTTTGCCTAAGCAGTTGCAAGAATGGCTTGGGTTTTAGCAATTGTCTCACGAGCGCGGTCAATGGTGGCCTGATGGGCGTCCAACTTGAACTTCACCCACTCTATATCTCCAGTAATGGCCTCTTGATTTACCTGAAGACTATTAACTTTAGTGGCCCACGCTTCTTCTTGGTAGCGAAACTTTTCTTGCCGTGCAATCTGTTGAGCAACTTTAATCTCAGCTATGGCAGCAACATCAACCCGTCGAAGGCTCTCCAGTGATCGAATCTGCTTGTCTAAAGTAGTCAAGTGAGCTCGAAAAGGAACGGCTCTTTCTGTTCCCCCATTGTTTTCAATATTGGCCAGATAATGCAACAATATCGGGCGACCAAGATCAATCGAATGACAACCATCTAACAATATGGACACACACTGTTGTAACAAGCGTAGGAAATCGATGACGCTGTGTTGAAAAAACTCTTCAAGTGGATCGTCTTGCATTAAAACTAGAACTAGTGTTGGAGCAGAAATCACAGAAAAAGGTGTCACGATGCTGGGAGAAACCTCGCCTTTTAATTCAAAAGAGGGCGCCAAAAGGAGCTAAAATTTTGCAGGGCAGTTACTATTCCTCCTCAAGACTATTAACCCCACGTAATTAAATCTTCATGAAGCTGAGGTAATAGAAATTTGAGGAGTTAAAGTCCAAAGTATTTCAAAACTCATTGACATCAATAAACGAGCCTAACTAATAACCATAACCAAGTGGTAGGCCACCACATGAGTTTTTGGTATTGACCTTTAGAATTTTTGGATGGTGTATAGTATGGGATGCGTAATGAGATTCTCCTCTAATTCCTTCCTGGGTATACATGATATATTTGATAGATACCTAAGAGTTACCCTTAATTGGTTTCCTTATCTCTATTATTATTGTATTGCATTTACTGTTTTTCTTGTCTGTCATGTGTTATATAGAACCTCATGATTATGTGAGAACAATTGCACATTTATTGCCCTGATCACGATCTCAATTTATATACTTGTAGAGTCTGACCTCGAACTATACCGTACACTCAGGGAAAGTATAGTACGAGATGGAGCTACTAGTGGATGATTTATATTTTCTAGAGCAAACAGATAATAGTGGTCTCAGAACTTGACTTTTTTTGTACTTCTAAACATTTATGTTTTGTTATCAGACTTTATTTTATACCTATTATTTTATTGATTCTATCAATCTATACTTATTTCCAAATAGTGAATTATATATGTATAATTTTGGCATGTATTTGTTGATCATATTATGAATATGTTATTGTTATTTCTAAATGGAAGTTAGTGCTTGATTTCCTATGACTTATTATGAACTAGTATACCTTGACTTAGTCTTCATATTTGATTTATTTTAATTCTACAGTTCTATTTCTGTACCCTAAGGAAAACGGGCATTACAAAGTGTGGCTAAAAAATAAAAATCTGATATATCATGTATACCCAGGAAGGAATTAGAGAAGAATCTCATTACGCATCCCATACAATATACCATCCGAAAATTCTAAAGGTGAATGCCAAAAACCCATGTGGTGGCCTACTACTTGGTTATGGGTATTAATTAGGTCTACATGATACTTAATTCTCAATGAGTATACAATTTTATATGGCGCTAAGGTCTTATATAAGTTTCATGTAAATTATTATTTGAAACTGGACAATGAAACTTTTATTTGTTTATTGAATGATACTTATTTCAAGCCCAGATCACAACAATAATAATGTGTATATATGTTCCTTTTCCAAGGTTGGGACTAAACCAATAGTAATGTACTATATATTATATAGTAATGTCCCATGTTAAGGATAAGATGCACAATAATAATGTATATATTGGCCCTTTTTGAGCCTTGCTAGGACTATTTTAATTATAATACTCGCAGTATCTAGTGATCCAATTCAACTATATAGTTTCCTAATACATATGGTTGATGTTTGCATGTTTTGTATTTAGTATAGAGTAATATATCATGTTTTATTATTATCAGTATAGTTAATTATACAAGTATGGTATCATTGTAATCTAGTGTAATCCGATTATCTATACTCTAACATACGTAGTCATAGTCCTAAAGATGGAAATGGTCTCTACAGTTGCATATGTAGATCACAACTCACATAATTAAATGATATATTACATGTTAGCCTAATTTTGAAAGGTAAATAATTATCAAGTATATTGACTGAAGTGACAAATAGTACTAAAACAATTATATCTCCTACAAATATGAATCAATATATCAAATGCCAAATTAAAAAATTAAATCATATAGATCGTGATATATGAAATCAAACTATAAATAGTTACATAATTATTCTGAATTTTAGTAACTAGTAAAATTAATATAAAGCATGTGTTTATTTAAATATATAACAACATTAAATAAAAATATTGATAAGGTTAATTAATTTTATAATATTTCAATGGCATTACTGAATAAAATTGGCATATGGACTTAAGATGAATGTAGTGATACTATAACTAAGCAAATCCTTATCTTTTTTTTCTTCTAATCATGCTTAAAGTGTATGCATACTTACCTAAATAAACACTATAAAAGTTAACTAGTCATTACTTAGCATGATTTTGTTTACTAACAGTTAATCATACTGCAATCATTATATTGCTTTTAAAAAAATCATAAATGAGCATGCATGCTTGCCTAACCAACCACTAAAATAAGTTATATGCATAAATATAAAATATTACTGATTTCTATAAGATATAATTTATATAAAAATATAAAGAAATTATCATTAATTATTTACATATACAAAGCACAGTTTTAAGTGTAAACATAAAGTTTTAAAATCCTAATATTATAGGTAAAATTTTATTTTTGAGTTAATCAATCTAAGTTAACTCTTTAGTCATGCATATAAATATTTGTATAATTTAAACATAAATTTTAAAAAAATCATGATTGTTATTAATTTTGAAGATAATTGGTACAGATAAAAAAATGTAACCATGTAATATCTCCATATGGATAGAGTTTAAAATAAATATATAAGATTTGATTTTCTTACTTAGTTCCATTAAGCATTAATCTAATTATTAAAAACTCTAGTTTATTTATGCTTGAAATTATATATAAAATATGCACGTATTTGCATGGATGAGTTTTTTTTGCATGAGATTAATGTGTCTGTAATGTACACTTCTCTTAATAATTTTAAATATAAAAGATAAAATATAAAGGGTTATTAATCTGACTTAAATAGATAACCCATGTATCGACACCTCAATCTTATAGAACCTAAACAAAGCAACTAGACTAGGCATCTAGTTGAGTTAGTAAAATAGATTAGACTAATTAAAGTAAATTTAACACTTTATCCTATTAATGAGATTTTATTAGATATGGTTTCCTACCCAATAGGATTCTATTAAGATATCGTGATCAATTAAATCCAAATTACATATAAAAAATATTTCTAGCCACTGGTCTCTTTATCCAATTTAGAAAAAGAGCACAAGAAGAGAAGAGAAGAGAAGAAGAGGAGGATTTTAGCCTAGGATTTTTAGATCTTGTTCTTGGAGATTTTGATATTTTCGATATGCACGTTAAGATCATTTTTTATCCAAGACCAAGTGAGTTTCTAACTTAGTTTAAACCTGTTAAAGATCTTAATTTTTATATTCTAAATTTATTGTTCTTATATGATTTGATTCTGTTAAGTTATATGTATTAATTTTTAAAGAAATTATTATTGAAAATCTATGATAAATAAGAACATGATAGATTAATGATCGAAGAGTGGTTTATATGCATGGTAGCATGATAATACTGATATTTTATGAATTTAATCCAAGAAAACAAAGAAAGATTGATTTTCTTATTGATAAATGACGACCAAATAAAGGGTTAAAAATCCTCAGGTTTCAAGATCCATCGATAGGTTAAGACCTAAGAGCAATATGTCTTCTGACCAATAGGGCTATTGGTAAGCCGAGGACAAAAAGTATCAGCAGGCATGGTCTATCGGTAGGGTTGCCGATAGGTTAAAGACTAATATAACTAGTACATGGGACCTACCAATAGGTCTATTGGTAGCCTTGTGTGCCAACACATAGTAAGAAAATTGAATTCAGTTAATTACTGAAATTGATTGATTTATACTTGTAAAGACAAGATTAATAAATAAAATATTGAAATCACTGACTGAACCTGATTTTTAATTATTTATGCATTTTAATTTAATTTATCAAGCCAATTGATATTATGATGACACTGACTGATACCAAAAACTGTTAAAAGAGATAAATGTGTGATTGGTGATTAATTTATAAAGTTATTTTACTATTATTATTGACTGCTATTGAGATTGTAATTGAATCTTATAATTATCACCATCACATCGACCATACTTAAATTGAATGAAAACTAAACTGAACAAATATTATATCTTGGGGGAAACTAGGAACTGAAGTAATTTAATGGACTAAATGTAATTATGCCACTATTTTTCATGTAGAGGATTCATGAAAAGCACCGACCAAATGCTTAGTTTTACTATTTTTTCAGATTTATTACTGTAACTGTTTTCTTTGGTATCAAGGAATAATATTACTGTTTAGCTGGGTGTAACATGGGTGCATTCAGACTAATCAATTTTGCATTATTCTGAATTTCCAAATACCATAATAAGAGACTTTTAATGTAAGAATAAAAATAAGTTATGTGCTTTAATGATTGAATGTGATTTTTATTGATTTACACACACACATGACACTAATATACTGGATTCCATATTTATTTTATTGGTCAATTTACGGAAAACCTATTTCTGAATAATTAGACATAAGTCAAAATTTAGAGGAGGACCCGTTTGAGACAGAAAATAATCTTGTTAACCTTTAAGAGCGGGCAGAACTGCAATATTGGCTAGTGGATTGATTAATTCTTGCTATATAAACTTATTTTAAAATCTTTACTAAAGATGTAATAAGTGCTAATAACATATTTATTAGTTTGATTCGAGACAATATTTGATTTTGTTTAGTGGTATTTTATCAAGTTACATTTCTCTAGTTATATTTACTGGAAGTTATAATAATCTTAACTTGAAATATATATTATTTGTTAATTACTATGATTAAATTTCTCTATAAATGACTATATTGTTTAATTTAAGGTTAGTCGTATTATCATGCATCACCAAGCGACCCAGCTATCCATTTTTGGGATAGTGGAGCATTATATTGTCTGTTAAATTTCGTGATTTATACTTGGTTTAATACAAAATAACTATATATTACTTGTCTTGTTAAACCTATATTGAAGCTTAGATTGATATTCTTCTACTCTATGTCTCTTCTTCTTCTTAATAAGGTGAGAGAGTGCTAGAGAAAAGAGAGGGAGAGAAAATAAAAAAAAAGTTAAAAAAATTAAAAAGGAGAGAGAGAGGAAAATTAAAGAGGCAAGTGAGCAGACAACGTAGCGAACAAGGGTAATGGGCCATAGTCAAGGCCAAAGACTGAGTAGGGAATGGGGGTATGATATAGGTGTAGGTTTTAGGATTTTAATTTATTTAAATTAATATACACATACAAAAGACATACTTATATATGTATATATAAGATACATATACTTATATACATACATTGTAATATCCCAAAATTCGTATTACTCTTATTCTTTTTTTGAATTTGATCATACAAAATAAGGCTACCGAAATCAATTTTGAACAGCAAAATAACTTTTAGTGAGCGTAACTTTAAATCCGTAACCTCCAAATGGTATTTGGTATTTGTGATTATTAGTTTTCTAATATTTATAATTTTTAGAAATATTTTTGGAAGCTCAAAAATATTTCTGAATTTTGCTAATTTTATAATATTAAATTACTTTTATTTTCTTCAAAATCTTATTTCTCTTATTTCAGACATCGAAATAATAAATGAATAATTTTATAGTATTTTTCTCGTTGAGTACTATGTCCTACATTAATTTGGAAAATTTTAGAAGATTGCAAAACGGAACCATAAGCAGTAAATTATTAAATAAATATATAAATACATAAATAAGTAAAATTATCTCTTCATCTCCGCATGAGCTGATCTTCCACCGCCATATAAGGCAATGCTTCTTTATTTAGCCAATGGGTTGATGAGTAAGATGATGACTTGGAAAGGAAGCAAATATGTATATTTATATAAACCTCACTAAATTAATTCTCTCACACACTCTATCACTCCTCCCCTAAAACATAGATTCTACTTCTTCCTTTTCATGCTAGCATAAAACCTTTCTCCCAAGTCCTATCTATTTTCTTTTTCTTTTCTTTTTTTTCTTTTCTTTTTTTTCCTCTCTGGCCGAAATATAGAGCAATACTAATGGGAATGAGGAAGCACTAAGAACAAGGGCAGTAGCCAGAAAAAAAAATCATTTTGACGCAATTAGAACATCATTCTAGTATTGTGTTTCTAATTAGGTTTTGCTATTTTTAATTAAATTATCAATTGTGAATTTATTGTCTTTAATATTTACACATACCGGGTACACGATGTTATTCACCTAACCCATCATTTAAATACATAAATATTTAGCTTGTTATTCTTCTTAGTTATATAAAAAGCAAATAAATATTTAAAACAAAAATTTTAAAATAATTATTTAATTGTTTAAATAAATAATTATGTTGTGCTTTGTCCCTTTGGAAAACACTACATTTATGTGGTACAAGCCTTGATCTCAAATAGAGTGCCTCAAAGTGGTAGTAATTAGAAAATAGAAGTAGTTAAATAATTTAAATAGTAATTTGATTATTTAACTAAATAATTATTTTGTATTTGATGTTTTAATTTAAATTAATTGCCAACATTTTGTTTGATTATTTAATTACTTAAATGAACTTGTTATTTCTTACTCGTATACTTTTAATTAAATGATTGTATTATATTTCGTGTCCAAATAGATTACCAACTCTCAAATATAATTGGACCTTATAACATGACATGATCGAACGACTCTGTAATATCTGATACATGATGGGTATGATCATGTATGAGAACATAATGGCAAAATTCATATATTTGATTATATAAAAACAGAGTATCTTTAAGATATGCGTATGTATAATCTTGAGTTAAATTGATTCAAGGATTCTAGTTTCTAGTGATAACAGACAAGTACATGGTTTAACTTGACATACTATGATATATCTACTAGTTCATGTATATCGTGCATCATTGATACGGGAATTGGGCAAACTACATAATGGATAGGAACCTTATCGTATGAGGATATTGTTGGTCATTTTCTAGTTAGGTACTGAAAACTTATACTGTAGCAGAACTGTGTGGTACTGAGCTATAGTTTGATACTTAAACCCCAGAAGGGTGACATTCGTTACTGTTTCACTGTATAGGGATTGTCTAGACATCTAGCAGTGCGTTATGATTCAACGCTATTGTCGGCGAAAAATTCTGGAAAAGCAAAGCAGATCCACGAATTTAGAGACGGAAGCCCGCAACTCATCGGATCCGCGAATCTAAAAAAACTGAGGTCCGTGAATCTAAGAAACTGAGGTCCGCGATCCAAGCGACGGAACATGTTCGCGAATCTAAAGCTGAGATTCACGACACTACCCATAGCTTTCGGGTGGGGGTTTAATACAAAGTCATCCGACCCGAACAGAAGAATTACCAGCTCAGATTGTGGGAATAATTGCCAAACGAATGCAGCGGCGTCACTTCGATCGTGGGAATAACTACCCAACGAATATGGCGGCACTTCTCGAGTAGTGGGAGCTAACGGTCGAGCAAAATATGGCGGGACGTTACCCCAAGCCCCCTATAAAAGGCGGAGAGCGAAAGAGATACACACAGACAGAGACGGACGTTTTCTCCCAAAAATTACCCCTTGTGATCAAGAGTAAAGAGCCCCTTTTTTCTTTTCCTTTTAGCCAACTGAGAGATATTGTACGGAGTGTCAACGGAGAGCAGGATCGTCCTCCATAGTTACCTAGAAACCCAGCCTTAAACAAAGAAAAAAAAGCTATTTTTCTCATCTTCTGTAAACGGGAAACCGTCCGATTGTAACCCTTTTATTGAAAATACTTCGATATAAAGAGCGTGCAACTTTCATGGTGAACAGAAAATTGGCGACTCCGCTGGAGACTACCATCACCTCCGGTGACTTGGTGGTGGCTCAATCCGACAACATTCCAATTGGTAGTATGGTCGACTCGCTCACCATTTCCGTCGACCAGCAAAGATATGAAGAATTTCTTTCTTCAGGCTCTAAGAGCCCTACTTCCCTAAGGGGATACTATAAAATCTTCAAGGGGTCAATTCCCAAAGAGATGGCAATAGCCTAGTTGAGGGAATCAACGGACTAAGATAGTCTGAAATCCCCTTTCTTAATAACGGGCTCTCTGCCAGTTCCGACAAAGACTCTTGATCTCTCAAGCAAAGTGGACCAAAGTCTCCGCTTCAACAAGGGGAAGCGACCACCACCCGCTCCGCAAAGCTGTCATGCAGAGAAGGAGGTTCCTCCCACTCGTACGACGAAAAGAAACCTGAGGAGAAGCAAAGCTCGTGCCCTTCATAGGAACGCGCAACAAAAGGAAACTGCTAACTCATCTCGGCAGAAACCTGCAATCCAAATATGGAAGCCTAAGGGCGAGGTTGGTCAAGATGCAGAAGGATTCACTCACGTTTCCTACAGGAAGCGGAGTGAACCCGTCAAAGTTGTCCATAATCAACGCGGAGCATACATTCGCGTCCTAAGGGGAAAATCTGAAAAAACTCGCGAACCTCAAATTCGCAGAAGGTGTATGCCTATCCGCGAGGTTGAAACTCCACCGTCCCTGAAGTTATCCCTCACAAATGAGCCCAACACAAGGGACTCCAGTGCAAGAGATCTTAGAGAACTTCTAAACAGAAGAAGAGAAGAATCCCATGTATCTCAATGCTACTGTGAACGACTGGTCAATGCAGTACTGTCTCACTGTCATTGTTCAACTCATGCTCGATCCTCGGTGTTTTGTCGATTGTCGTCTCCGTCAACATCGTCATCCCAACTGGCAAAAAGGGGACGACGTGGGCTCGAATTTTTTGAGCCAGAATATCCCGCGATGACCTCCAACATGCTAAGCGTTGGAGGAAAGAAGAAGAAAAAGAAGCCGAAGAAAATCTCCGAAGAAGAAGCTTCTGACCCAGAACTCTCTTCGAGTTCGAAAGACCCATCCAACGAAGAGCAAGGAGTTTTTCGGCACACTCGACTCAAAAGTGGGGTGGCGATCCCTATGAATTATAGACAGATGGCGGGGATCTCATCTGATGAAGAAGATATAGCCAAGTCTATTATGGCTGAATCACAGACGTCAGATTTATTCTTAGAAGACTCCGCCTCTACATATATGACGCAGAATAATATTCCGGAAGAGTTCATGCGGAGAATGGAGGAGCAAGATAGGCATATCCAATAGCAGCATAACGCCATCAGCGAGCTTAAAGATATACTACACGTTCTGATGGAGTTAGAGAAAGCTAAACTGAAGAAGACCAAAGAAGAAGGTCATGGTCCTCATAACAATCGAGAAGAAGAAGAATATCATAAAGATGATGACAACCGCTCCATGCACCAGGAGGGAAACACAAATGCTGTCTGGATGGAGAGCCTCCAGAACCAACTGAATGCCCTCATGCATAAGGGCGACCTACAAGAACTGGGTGTAGTAAGGCCATATCCCATGGAGTGGGAAACGGTGCCGTTCCCAGAAAGCTACAAACCGTTGAAACTCAAATCTTTTGATGGTAGAGGATTGCCAAACCAACAGCTCTACTATTTTAAGTTGCACCATTTATCCAAAAATGACCCTATTATTACAAGAATATTTGTTAGTACCTTAACCGGGCTAGCTTTTGAATGGTTCCGGAGATTAGAACCGGAAACCATCAATTCCTGGAGCGACATGGAGAAAACCTTTCTCACTAGATTCTACGAAGATGATATGGAGGTGTCAATGCCGGCGCTTCTAGCCGCTAAACAAAAGAAACGAGAGTCAGCCCGGGACTTCATCAAAAGGTTCCGGAACGATTCTTTCATATGTCCGCATGGGATGCCAGAAAAGACCATGGTAGAAACCTGTCGACATAATTTATCGACCAAGGTTCTAGCCATGATGGGGGCGGTGAAGTCCTCAACTTAGAAGGATCTCCCCCTACAAGCTGAAGAAGCTGAAGAAATTGCGCAAAGGCTTGAAGAAGAAGGAGGCGAGGAGAAACCGAAGCGAAGTGGTGATAACAACTATAAGTCCTGACCTCGAGGGTATAAGGGGAAGGAAACGATGGTCACTGATGCGCCACAACCCACGAAGACTCCCCCGAAACTTCATCCTCAGGCGCGAGTGCTATAAAAGCAATACTCTTTTAAGGATGAGCACACGAAGACTATCTTCAACCTCCTCATGAGTAAGAAGATGCTGAAGTTGCCAGAGTCTAAACGTCCAGAGGAAGTTGGGAAAGTTAATGATCCTAACTACTGTGTCTACCATAGGATCATTAACCACCCCATCCAAAACTGCTACATCCTTAAAGACAAAATTCAAGTCTTAGTGGACGCTAATGTCATCAAGCTTCAAGAGCACCAGAAGAAGGTGACTGCGAACATGGTGACCGTAAAGTTCGGTAAAGCGCCCCACTGGATAGAGTCAACAGTTCAAGATGGAGTGCAACCCATTCATAAAGGCACGATGCAAGTCGTAAATTTTGATCCACACCAATAGCAAAAGAAAGGAATATTCCCCTTTGAAACTGACAGGGGGAGATACTATGGGTACATCCTGATCTCCTAAATGATGAACAATGGAGTTCCAGTTCATTTGGGAAGAAGCAAAGAGAGAGGGTCTTCACCTCTAATGTCATTTCCGTAATTCCCGAAGACGATGAGATCATTCCTGCTCTAACCGATTCGAAAAAAGAAATCGGAAATTCCTTGGTCGCCGATGCAGACCCTCCCTCTGCGGGGACCCATTCAGGAAAAGATTACTTAAAGGATTACTGCCAAACAATGGGTTCTCAACCATCTCCAGAGAAAGTCAAGCAAAAGGAGCTGAAGTTTGACAAAGCTCTAAGGAAGAAGGGAAAAGAACTTGCAGAAGACTCGCGAAAGTCATTCCAGTTTAACATCCTAACACAGTTGGCAATATCCTTGCAAGGATTATCTTGTACGAGCTTCTGAAGCTCTCCAAATCTACTAGGGAAGCTTTAAGAGAAGCTCTGCAAGATTCGGAAGTGTTCTTGGCGCAAATACCAGAGATGATCGAAGAAGGAGAGTCTCTTTGCGCGACATGTCACCAGATCTCTGGTAAAAACATCCCTTGCATCACATTCTCTTCGGAAGATATGCAAGTCAGAAGCAATAAGCATCATCACCCTTTGTATTATAAGGGATATATAGGATCTACGGAGATTGATCGTATTCAAGTTGATCCAGGCTCGGCCTTGAGCATCATGCCGCGAAGGATGCTGCGATATCTTGGAGTACCGATGAACAGATTAGCCGCAACCAACACTACTATCTTCGGGTTCAATGCAACGGTAGTAGACCCCTGGGTAAAATAAAGCTTAAGTGTCAAATCGATGACCTGAAGACGGAAGTCACGTGTTACGTGATAGATGCGGACACATCATACAATCTGCTATTGGGGAGACCCTGGATCCATAGCAATCTAATCGTGCCCTCCATGTTACACCAATTCATGAAGTATGTCGATGAAAACGCGAACGTGAAGATGCTCATTGCGGAAAAACAACCCTTTAAAGGAGTTGAAAACTACTTTACTGACGCGTTGCTGTATTAAGATGCATTTGGCATCGCAGATCGACCCATTCAAAATGACTCTGATAGTGGCGAAGAGGCTGATAGAGAATCAGGATCCGAAGATTCGGAATCCGAGGATGTAATTTGGGATGGTGAGCCCATAGTGATAAGCCTCGAAGGCCTTGATGTAAATAACACCATTCACTCTGATGGTGAATGGGTGATAAATAAAAATATGGAATTTGCTTATTCTTCTGGTGTTGATTCTGAGCCCTCAAGCACTAGCACAGATGCATTTAGTGACTGTGTAAATAAGATATATTCTCTGACTTCCTTCCAAGCACCTATCCGATCATCCTTATATGAATTAAGTGATGACGTTGAAAGTGCTGACCAAACTGTTTTTGAGGTCCCTCCCAAAAACGGAACCCAAAAGGCAATAATATTTGGAAAAGCAAGTCACGGGAACAAAGAGAAATGTTCAGATTCTGAGGAAGAACAGGGAAAATCCGAGTTCTTCTATTATGATGAAAATTCCCGTGGAATAATAAAGAAAATGGGATACAATCTGGCCGAAGGCAGGGGGTTGAATTTTAAAAAAGGAAGGAAGACAATCCTTCAACCTTTTGTCCCCGAAGGGAAGACGCCTGACTATTACCAGAAAACCGGCAGGGGATTGGGCTGCATCACCACTTACGAGGCCTCCTCAAGCGACAAAGCTGAGAAAAGACAGTACGATCATTTGTCAGAATTATCATGCTGGGATTCAGATGTCAGTACAAGTGTGATTTTCCACGAGGTATCCGCGAACATGGCTTCCGCGATCCACGAAGACGAAGATTTGAACGAAACCTCACCAGTAAGAGACGACTCTTGAGACAAGCATCTTAATATGAAGTGGGAGATTCAGTCTGAACAGCGGGAGCCCCCAACTGAAGATAAAGTGATCCAAATCAATATGGGAGATGAAAAAAGTCCTAAACCCATATTTATAAGTGAGAACCTATCCTCGGAAGAAAGGAAAGAATTGATATCCCTCGTCCGCGAATACATAGATATTTTCGCTTGGAGTTATGAGGAGATGCCAGGGTTGGATCCAAGCGTGGCGGTTCACAAATTGAAGATCCGACCAGAAGCTAAGCCAGTAAAGCAGCAATAACGAGATTCCGCCCAGAGATCATGGAAGCTATAGAAGCTGAAATCAAAAAGTTGATCGCGTCAGGCTTCATTCGTGAGGAACAGCACCCTGATTGGGTCGCAAATATAGTTCCCGTGACTGTTGGTAGTGAAAATTTTTAAGTTAAAAGGATTTTCCACAACAGAACGCGGAGCTAATTCAATAGCCCCGCGTTTGGTTACATTAACCCTGCGTTTGAATAAAACGCGGAGATGTTTAATAGCTCCGCGTTGATTTTGCAGTTTGGCTTGTATTAGCCTCGCGTTTGAGTCAAACGCAGAGATGATCAATAGCTTCGCGTTAGCTCCGCGTTTTGGTTATTTAGCGTCGCGTTTTGATGCGATTAAAGCTCCGCGTAAGCAGATAACCAGAATCTCAAATTGATTGATATTATGATTCTAGGCTTATCCAAATACCCGAATCAAGTCTAATCAAAATTCCATCAAAACTAAGATATTTGATTGGAATCCTTGATGAATGCGAGTTCTATTTAGATAGAAACTCTTGTATTAACCCTGGGGCTATAAATACCTTCCTGGTGAAACCCTAGGGGGTTTTCTTTTTGGCATCGGAAGTCTCCTATCGATCCTTTGGCAATTCAAGTACGCGAGAGAGCCTTGAAGCCTTTGCTGATCATCTTCTGAAATCTTGGAGAATTCAAGTTACGCACAGAGCCTTGAGTTCGTGAAGATCAGAGAAAATCACCATCTTCTTTCTGGAGTTCTTGAGAAGTTCGAGTTACGCGAGAGAGCCTTGAACAAATCAAAACCGGAGAAGATCGTCTATATTCGGCCGATATCTTTAAAAGAGAAGATTTCAACGTACCGATCGTCCAAAGGAGCTGCTTGACAGATCCCATCGCCACAGATCCCACAAACTATTGTAAAAGAGAGAGATTAAACATATAAAATCCTCTCGTTTGTTCTCTTTTTATATCTTGTTCACTTCCGTTGTAATCTAAGATGTATTCAATGGGAGGAAGCGAAGGAACTTTTGCGACGAACAAACTGGCAACCACAGTGGGAGCCATCTCTTTCACTGATGAAGAGATTGTGGCGCAATCGGACGTTGACTTGATCGGATCCGAAGTAGACACGCTGGTCGTTGAAATCGACCAGCAGAAGTACGAGGAGTTCCTCTCCTCCGGATCAGGTGACTTGGATGAGACACGGCACTATCGCCGTATGTACTCCAATACCCGAGTGACAGGTAGAAAGGTATCCACCGAGAGACGGGGATCCTTGGAGACTACGGTTATAGTGCCGGAGTCCACACAAGAAATCCTAGTCGAGGAAGAGCTTCCGATTGCCGAAGAAGACATGGGAACTGGACTGACCAGGACCCAACTCCGGAACAGGAACCGGAGAGCGAGGCGTAGAGCTCTCAAAGCCCGCCTTGGACGCGGAGCTAACTCTAGAGGACGCGAGGCTATGGTCCCTCGCAAATTGGCTCGCGCTACCCGCGAGACCAATCTCTACCGCGTTAAACGCGAAGATACAACTTGCCTTAAAAGCAAGGAAAAGCCAGCGTGTGATTTTCCACGCGAGGCTGGTAATACTGGCGAGTTACGCAAAATTCCTGACACTCGCGAGTTACGCGAGTATAAAAATTATTCAAAGCCAGTGTGTGATTCTCCACGCGAGGCTATTACTGTGCCTAACGAGAGACGCGAAGCCAGTAAGGGTTGCACTAGTCGCAGAATACCCAACACTCGCGAGTTACGCGAGTATAAAAATTATTCAAAGCCAGCGTGTGATTCTCCACGCGAGGCTATTACTGTGCCTAGCGAGAGACGCGAAACCAGTAAGGGTTGCACTAGTCGCAGAATACCCAACACTCGCGAGTTACGCGAGTATAAAAATTATTCAAAGCTAGCGTGTGATTCTCCACGCGAGGCTATTACTGTGCCTAGCGAGAGACGCGAAGCCAGTGATACTTGCAATAAACGCAAGACTTCTGACACCCACAAGGAACGTGAGGATGATTGGCAGATAGTTGCCAGTCGTAAAAACCGCGCTAAGTGCGAAGCTATGATCTGCATTAATCGCAAAGATAAGCCAGCGTGTAAGAACTTCCCTTCATGCGGGGCTATTATTCCAGAAGCTAAACTTCCAAGGACACACCAAGCCAGCGAGAAACGCGAGGCTAGTATGGATAAGCGCGGAGCTATTCTTCAGGCCCGCAATATGAAACGCGAGGCTATTCCTAAGCCACGCGAGGATCGGTTCGACCCCAGAGTCAGGGTTGATCAATCAAAGAAGCTTCAGTGGATTCCTAAACACTCTCAAGAGTTGAATGGACCTCTTGATTCCATGGCTAGAAACACTAACCTCAGGGAGCATCTCTCTAAAAAGAGAGGCATAGACCAACTTCAAGTTGAACATAGTTGCCATTGCCAGCAACTTATGACAGCAGTATCAGCCGTGATGAATAACTGTGGCTGCAGCAAGAATAAGATATCTGTGTTCGACCGATTAAATGAGTCAAACCAGAATCCTGCTAAGAAGACAAGAACCACTCCCCTGAAACAAGGGAGAGCTATAACTTCCAACATGGTAGGAAAATGTAAGAAAATTGCAGAGACGGATGATGATTCAGAATCGAGCGATGATGAACTTCATCGTATTACTCAACTAAGATCAGGAGCCGTCCCGCCCCGAAATTATAAAAAGCTCGCAGGGGGTTCTTACGACGAGGACAGCGATAATTCCGCTATAGCCTCGCCTCCATCCTCTACATCGTCTCGACTGCAGAAATCAGCATCGCACATGGCAGATAAATCTGGTGATATCAATCAGAGATTTGAGGCTCAAGAAAGAATGATTCGAGAGCAACAGAAAACGATTGAAGACCTTAAGATGCTACTTTTAAAAGTTGTTGAAGATAATGCTAAACCGGGCAAGAAGACTCCAAATGAAGAAGAACAGGAGGAGAAACCCACTCGATGCATGAGGAAGAAGATAGATTTTCTTTCCATGATCCGTATGAAGAAAAGCTTGAAAAGTTACAGAATCAACTCGAAGCCTTGATGCGTAAAAAAGAGTTGAAGGAGTCAGGAGTCTCTAGACCATATCCAGCAGAATGGGATGTGGTACCCTATCCTCCAAAGTATAAGCCGCTCAAGTTGGAGCCCTATGACGGGAAGGGATCACCCAGTCAGCACATCTATTATTTCTTGTCCCAAGCAGGACACTTAATGGGTAATGATCCTATCATGACCAAAGTATTTGCAAGTACTTTGCGAGGGCCTGCCTTTACTTGGTTCATGCAGCTGCCCCCAAATACTATTAATACCTGGTTAGATGTTGAGAAATTATTTCTCTCACGTTTCTTCGAGGATGACACTGAGATTACGGTTCATTCCCTCCTTGCAACTAGGCAGGGGGAACAAGAAGCGGTTAAAGATTTCATAGAAAGGTTCTGGGAGAAGTCCGTACATTGTAAACACGGAATGATCCAGGAAACTCTAGTCGAAACCTGTCGACACAACCTTAAGACCAATGTGCTCCTCAAAATGGGGGCCGTAGAGTCTAAGACGTGGAGGGACCTGCTCAAACAAGGAGAGCAAGCTGAAGACTTGATTCGCCGAGTTGAAGAGTCTCGCGGGCCAAGAAGTGCTGGGGGTAGTAAATCATATACCCAAAACAACAGCAACAAGAATAAAGGGAAAGCAGTAATGTCATCAGAAACTGCTCCTCAGAAAACCAGTCCTCCGCCAGAGCCGAAATCTCAAGGTCAGCGAGGGTCAAGGCAAATTAGACCGCAGCCAGAAAGGAATTACACTTTCAAAGATGAACAGACACCAGTCCTCTTTCACCTGCTCCAAAAGAAGGGAATGCTAAAACTTCCGGAGAATAAGAAGCCAGAAGACGTTGGTAAGACAAAAGATCCCAACTACTGTCTCTATCACCGGAATGTTGGACACCCCACCCGGGATTGTTTTCCCCTTAAGAACAGGATCCAAGCGCTAATAGAAGCTGGGGTTCTGACGCTTAAGGAAGAGCAGAAGAAGGTCACTGTCAATATGGCAACCATAGTGGTTGGAACCCACGAGTTTCCCGCAGGAGTGACCCTAATCCCCAAGGGTAAGATGGTCACAAAGAATCTTGATCCGCACAACAAAGCCCAAGAGGGACTTGTCCCCGTAACAACCCAAAAGGGAGAAGTTATGTGGGTTCACCCCGACTTATTGGAAGATGAACAATGGACTGCTTCAAAAGGTCTAGAGAAGAAACGGGCTGTTAATGCCATTTCTGCAGATATAAAGGAAGAATATATAGTTTCGGGGGCCTTCACAGATTCTGAAGAAGAATCTGAAACTATGGCCACCCATCAAGATGGGGCAGGCCCTTCCAGTACTCGATCTGGAAAGACATATCTTAAGGATTACACTAGAGTGGATCCAAAAGATATCTATGCAGAACTCGCAAAACCTGCGAAGCAGAAAGGACTTCGTTTCCAGAAGAATCCTACCAGAGATGAAGGAGCCAAAGAAACTCCCTTCGAATTTGACATAATTGCGCAGTTGGCTAACATCCCAGCGCGAGTAACGCTTTACGAATTGTTGAGATTATCAAAATCAACACGTGAAGCTCTAAGAGAGGCCTTGGCAGACTCTGAGTCGTTCCTAACTCAGATTGTCGAGCCGGCCATCGAAGAGCGGGACTCTTACCCCCACTGTCATCAAGTGAGGAGGCAAGTCCCACAAATCATCTTCTCTCCAGAAGACATGCAGGTGAGGAATATAAAGCATAATAGGCCTTTATATTTCACTGGATATGTCGGGTCCACAAAAGTGGACCGAATTCAAATTGATCCAGGTTCTGCACTCAGCGTCGTGCCCAGTAGATTGATGCAGCTGTTGGGGATTTTCCTTCATCGCTTGACACCTACACACACTACCATCTATGGATTCAACGCTAATAATAGCCATCCTCTTGGTAAGATTCGATTGCGGTGTCAAATTGGAACTTGAAAACGGAGGTTACATGCTACGTAATTGATGCTGATACCTCCTACAATATTTTATTGGGGCGACCTTGGATCCACACTCATATGATAGTTCCGTCGACTCTTCACCAGTGCATGAAATATTGCGATGAGGAAGGAGAGGTCCGGATACTAACTGCGGACAAGCAGCCATTCAAAGGGTTGGAGAATTACTTCACAGACGCTGCACTCTACAAGCCAGCACATGAAGCCTCCAATGACAGTCTTAGCAAGTCTCCAAAGCCCGACGACAGTGGCGATGAAGCCGACACTGAGTACGAGCTCCTTGGAGAAGATGATGGGGTGATTACGAAATCAACCCTCGCCTAGATCTTAGCTTAGGTCTTGATAATATAGTGGATGTAATAGAAAGTGAATGGGTTATTAATGAAAATGTAAAGTTAGTCTACGAGCATGCTGTAGCTACTGAGTCTGAGCCCTCTTGTACCTCCACCGAAGCGGATGGCCTGACCGAACTTGAAGTTCTGGCGGCATACCATTTGCCCCTCAGGCCTTCCCTCCTCTCTCAATTAAAAATAACCGAGGATCAAGGGCACTTCTTTGAAGTGCCTCCCCGACAGAAGTCCCAAAGGCCGATCATGTTCGGCAAAGTGGCCACGTCACCTCGACAGAGACAAAGTAGTGAAAGTGATGAAAAAACATCACCTCAATTTCACTTATATGAGCAAAGGTCCCGACAGATGATGGAGAAAATGGGATATAATTTTACCCAGAAGCCGAGATTAAACTTTGGAAAAGGGCGGCGGAATCTCATACCCTCGTTTAGACCGAGAGGAAAGAGCCCTGATTATTATCAGAAGACCCGCAGGGGGTTGGGCTATGTGTCTACTCCACCCTCATCGCCATCCAAGGATGAAGAGAGTTCTTCGGATAAAGAAGAAATATCTTCACCAGATCATGATTCAGATATAAGCACCGGTGCTTGGTTTCAATCTTTGACGATCAATATGGTTTCAGCCGCGCCAGAAAGCGACGAGGAACCAATTGACATTCAAGATGACGCTTGGGCTAAGCACATGGATACTCTCTGGGATGTCTGCTTTGAACAGCGTGACCCGCCTACAGAAGACAAATTAATACAGGTTAACATGGGAATGGAAGAAAATCCGAAACCCATTTTCATAAGCGACACACTAACTCCTTTAGAAAAAGAGGAACTTATATCCCTTATCAAAGAGTATATAGATGTGTTCGCATGGAGTTATGAAGATATGCCTGGGCTTGACCCTCAAATTGCCACACACCGGTTAAATATAAAAGAAGATGTCAAACCTGTTAAACAGCAACAGAGGCGTTTTCGACCGAAATTGATGGAGGCAATAGTTGCTGAGGTCAACAAGCTTATACAATCCGGGTTCATCCGTGAAGAACAACACCCAGACTGGGTGGCAAATATAGTGCCAGTTCGCAAAAAGAATGGCAAAATCCGGATATGCATTGACTTTCGAGATCTGAACCCTGCATGTCCCAAGGATGAATTTCCACTCCCCATCACCGACGTGATGATCGATAATACTTGCGGTTATGAGAGGATGTCCTTTATGGATGGCTTCTCAGGTTATAACCAAATCAAGATGCACCCGGATGATGAAAAGCATACAGCTTTCAGAACGCCACAGGGGGTATACTGTTATATGGTGATGCCATTCGGATTAAAGAACGCAGGTGCCACTTACCAACGCGCAATGAGTGTCATATTCAAGGAACACCTGCGCAGAACAGTGGAGTGCTATGTGGATGACTTAGCAGTTAAAAGCAAAGACAAAGAAGATCATCTTCACGATTTAAGAGTGGTCTTCGATCTTATGTGGAAACATCACTTGAAGATGAATCCTACCAAGTCGTTCATGGGGGTATCCAGCGGGAAGTTTCTAGGGTTCGTAATAACTTCAAAAGGAATTTTTCTCGACCCGGAAAAGGTAAAAGCGATTAGCGAAATGCCGCCTCCCCGCAATCTTAAGGAACTAAGGGGATTACAAGGAAAGCTCGCTTATATTCGGCGCTTCATATCCAACTTATCTGGACGATGCCAACCATTCTCCAAACTTATGAAGAAGGGAGTGTCTTTCATATGGGATGAGGCATGTCAGCAGGCATTTGATGACCTCAAGGAGTACCTTACTAAGCCTCCTGTACTAATGGCACCAGCCCCTGGGCAGCCCTTCCTTATATATGTAAGGGCCATGGATAATGCTTTAGGAGCATTACTTGCTCAATATAATGAGCACGGCCATGAACATGCCCTCTACTATTTAAGTAGAACAATGATTGGGGCCGAACAGCGATATACCTTAATTGAAAAGGAATGTTTAGCCCTAGTATTTGCTGTTCAGAAAATGCGACACTACCTTTCAGGGCAAACAATTCATGTTATATCACGGGTTAACCCCTTGAAGATTCTAATGACCAAACCGGGATCCTTAAATGGCCGATTGGCAAAATGGGCGCTCTTACTATCGCCCTATGACATACATTTTGTCCCTCAAAAGGCCATGAAGGGACAGGCAATCGCTGATTTCCTTGCAGACCATCCAATTTGGTCAAAATTAAAGCAGACATCAGAAGTCAACACAGTTACCAAAGAACAGCCTTGGCAAATGTTCTTTGATGGTGCCGCGAGACGATCTGCTGCTGGAGTGGGGGTTATACTAATATCCCCACATAAACATATATTGCCTAACGGTTACTCATTAACAGAACCGTGCACTAATAATGTAGCGGAGTACAATGCGCTTATTATCGGCTTAAAAATAGCTCTGCAACTGGGGGTGAACCATCTAGAGGCATATGGAGATTCTAAACTCATTGTCAATCAGATGACAGGTGAGTATGAAGTCAGACATGAAGCCCTCATCCCCTATCATCAGCTAGCTATTGAGCTAGCAGGATATTTTGAACAATTCTACATATATCACGTATCTCGAAACGAGAACATTTATGCCGATGCTCTTGCCGCATTAGCCGCAATACTGGCAATCCCGCCAGGTGAAGCTAAAAGCATCACCATTGGTAGTAGAGAACTCCTCCACCCAGATGTGGTATCTCAAGCGGAAGAGGTATGCCAGATTGGCTTAAATTTAGAGCCCCGTTATTGGCGATTTCCGTTTGTGGATTATGCTTTGCATGGGATATTACCAGAAGATCCTAAGGAAGACACCTCAATAAAGAGGAAGGCCCAAAGATTTTATTATGACCATAAACTTCAGACTTTGTATAGAAAGTCAAGAGGTGGTCTATTGCTACGCTGCATATCGAAAGCAGAAGTAGAACAAGTGCTGAGAGAAACACACGATGGAGTATGTGGAGCTCATCAGCCCGGTCCTAAACTTGGAGACCGTATAAGAAGGTTAGGGTACTACTGGCCGAGCATGGTTACGGAAGCAATGGCATACGCTAAACGATGTCATGCATGCCAAATACATGCCAATTTTATTCATCAACCCCAAGAATACTTGCACAATACCGTCGCAAGCTGGCCATTTGAAGCCTGGGGAATGGATATTGTGGGCCAATAACTCCCCCGTCATCCAGAGGACATCTGTTTATTCTTGCAATAACCGATTATTTTTCAAAATGGGCCGAAGCCGTGCCCACGAAAGAGGTGAAAACGGTAGATGTGATCAAGTTTATCAAGCATCATGTCATTTACCGATTTGGCGTCCCTCGACGGATCATTCATGATAATGGTCCGCAATTCATCAGTCAGGGATTCTCCAGATTCTGCAACAAGTTCAGAATCAAAGATATCGCTTCTACACCATATAACCCTGCGGCTAATGGGTTAGCTGAAGCTTTCAACAAGACGATTATTAAACTCCTTCGGAAGTTCGTCTCTTCCAATAAACGAGATTGGGATGAAAAGTTAGGAGAATGCCTGTGGGCTTATCGCACCACCGTTCACACCCCGACTAAATCTAGCCCGTTCTCTTTGGTTTACGGAAGTGAGGCTGTCTTGCCTCTTGAAATCCAGATACCATCATTAAGAGTGGCTTTAACCACAAAGATGACGACAGAAGAACGCCATCAGCAAAGATTGCAAGAACTAGGGGCGTTAAATGAAAAATGTCTCAGGGCTCAACAACAAATTGAGTTGTATCAAGCCCGAATATCTCAAACGTTCAATAAGAACGTCAAACCAAGGACCTTTAAACAAGGAGACTTGGTTCTGGCTGTTAAAAGGCCAATGGTGCTAACCCACAAGACTAAGGGTAAGTTTGAACCCAAGTGGGAAGGACCGTTCATTGTGGAGACAGTCTACTCCAGTGGAGCTTATCGCTTAATGAATCAAGACGGCGACAGGATGATGATGCCGATCAATGGCAAATTTCTAAAGAAATACTATTCCTAGTACCCCTGGAGATACGCGTCTTCTCTTTTCTTAGGCATGCGCATTGTGCGCCTCTGACCTAAACCTGGTGTGTTTGGAGTACCCAGTTCAAGTTACGCGAGAGAGCCTTGAACCGCCTCCAGTTTGGTTCTCAAGTTTGAACCACCATCAGTCTTTTCTTAGGCATGCGCATTATGCGCCTCTGACCTAAACCTGGTGTGTTTGGAGTACCCAGTTCAAGTTACGCTAGAGAGCCTTGAACTGCCTCCAGTTTGGTTCTCAAGTTTGAACCACCATCAATCTTTTCTTAGGCATGCGCATTGTGCGCTTCTGACCTAAACCTGGTGTGTTTGGAATACCCAGTTCAAGTTATGCGAGAGAGCCTTGAACCGCCTCCAGTTTGGTTCTCAAGTTTAAACCACCATCAGTCTTTTTTCTTGGACATGCACAATTTGGCGCCTCTGACCCAAAACATGGTGTGCTTAGTTCTCAAGTTTGAACAGCCCCCAATCTTCTTTTAGGCATGTGTAATTAAGCGTCTCTGACCTAAAAAGTATGAATTGCCCAACACCAACTAAGCAATGGGAAGAGAATAAGTTTCTCGCCAACCCATCATGCTGGGGTAAAAGTATGAATTGCCCAACGCCAACCAGGCAATGGGAAGAGAACAAGTTTCTCGCCAACCCATCATGCTGGGGTAAAAGTATGAATTGCCCAACGCCAACTAGGCAATGGGAAGAGAACAAGTTTCTCGCCAACCCATCATGCTGGGGTAAAAGTATGAATTTCCCAACGCCAACTAGGCAATGGGAAGAGACCAAGTTTCTCGCCAACCCATCATGCTGGGGTAAAAGTATGAATAGCCCAACGCTAACTAGGCAATGGGAAGAGACCAAGTTCTCGCCAACCCATCATGCTGGGGTAAAAGTACGAATTGCCCAACGCCAACTAGGCAATGGGAAGAGAACAAGTTTCTCGCCAACTCATAATGCTGGGGTAAAAGTATGAATTGCCCAACGCCAACTAGGCAATGGGAAGAGAACAAGTTTCTCGCCAACCCATCATGCTGGGGTAAAAGTATGAATTGCCCAACGTCAACTAGGCAATGGGAAGAGAACGAGTTTCTCGCCAACCCATCATACTGGGGTAAAAGTATGAATTGCCCAACGCTAACTAGGCAATGGGAAGAGAACGAGTTTCTCGCCAACCCATCATGCTGGGGTGAAAGTATGAATCGCCCAATACCGATAAGTAAAGGGAAGAGGAAAAGTTTGGCATTTAAGCCCAAACGTAGTCCTCGACAACTCACCATGTTGAGGGGAATAACATGGCTAGCCCAACTCAAACGGTAGTTGGTAAAGGCTAATCAAATCCGTTAATAGCTGGGGGTTTGCTAAAAATCCCATATTAAATTTTAATTTTTGATTTCGGCTCGAGAAATTGAGCATAAACAATACTGTGATTACGTGCACCTGTCTGGTCAGCGCAGATATGATAATGACACATCATCTCCCAGTACGTGACATAAATGTGCTCATCCCTCGCCAATAGCATGTTCAACTCATCGGTGGTAGGGATATACTCCTCGTAAGGGACTTCGCCCATTGAGAGCCCAGAAACCACAAACATCTCGTGGAGAGCGAACCCTAGCTCACCCACTGGAGTAAAGAAAGTACAGGTTTCAGGTTTATACATCTCCAAGAGGCAGTAAAAGTGATAAGCACTCTGGAGAAACCCGAATTGGACATTTCTGATGGCTTTATACAAGCCAATATCCTTTAAAATGGGCTCGTGGGAATCCAGCATGTACTGAACAAGGCGTGCCCACCACATATTGTTAGAAGAATGAACCCAGCCAGGCATCCTGAAGTTGCTAGCCGGGTACTGACCATCCTTCGCCAAGAACTCACTTAAGAAAGTTCGGGCACGAGATGGGACTTCTCCCACTGGAAGCTTCTTGCCAAATCGGCCTGGAAGCAAGCCAGTAATGCATCTGGGGGAACCGTCTTTATAAACCCCTTTTGCACCAAATTTGCCTGTTAGAACGCCATCTTGCTCTTGAGTCAGTCCCCACTTTAATTCCCTAGGCATTGCCAGCCTCTGAAGATAGACCAGAGGATAGCTACGATCCATTCTAGCCAAAAACATCAACATTTCGCCTGAGTTATATAGCCAAACACGTTCCCCTTCAGAAAGGATCTCATCTGATTGATCCATCTGGTCTCCAAAGAGGAAGGCGGGTTTTTCCATCGCCTCTCTATTCACAGTTTCGAAGGCTGCGTCAGTTATGATTTCTCGCGCAGTGGTAGGATGATATTTGATCAACTTCTCCTTGCGATCCTTCGGGTCTGGTTTGTACGAGGGCAGGATATTAGTGAAACGGAATTGGCCTGAGGGATCAGAACTCCCAGCAAAGCCGAAGTAGTTCTTGTGGGGAAGAGATTCCATCGAATACCCTACTGCACAAAGAAACACCAGAGTAAGAGAAGTTTCTCTAGGGCAGAAAATTTCTCTAAGTATGAACGCGCGAAGCTAAAGATTAGAACGCACGAAGCTAAGAATAGCGCAGCGCGAAGCTAAAAATTAGACCGCGCATAAGTCAAAAGAGCCTCGCATTTTCAGCGCGACTGCTACTTAAAATAGCCTCGCGTTTTCAGCACGACTGCTACTTAAAATAGCCTCGCGTTTTCAGCGCGACTGCTACTTAAAATAGCCTTGCGCTTTAAATGCGAGGATGACGCGATAACTTCGCGTAAGAAGGCAGTCAGAGACTTTTCTTCTTCTCCAAGCCTTACGGCAGGAGTACGGCGATTTCGCCGGTAAAAGAGTTGATTGATCAGTTAAATTTAAGCTAAATCACTCTAGAAATGTTCTAAGGAGTCTCGATGGAAGGATTCTTACCCCCGATAGGCGAAATGTGGGCTGGCGCGTCGCTGCCTTGACCGCCGCCACCACTGCTTGCGCCAGTCGCCGAAGAAGGAGCCGTTCGAGAAGTAGCACGAGTTTTGGGTGCCATTGCTGAGGAAAATCGACTGAAAATCTGGAGAAACTCGGTCGGAAGAAGATCGGATCATCTGAACTCTGATCGCTTTAATCTCTAAGTTTCTGGAAAATTCTCAAATAAAGTGAGAAGGATAAGAAATAGAGATTTCTTTTAAATGAAAGGAACCGCCTCTTGGAATTCGGCGCGAATTTCGGAGAAAGTGACTGGTCAGTTACTCTCCAACACGCGAAGTAATTAGCCTTGCGAGATGATGGAAAATGCGAAGTTGTTTAACTCCGCGCAACTATACAAAATGCGAGGATAGCCTGTGACTTAGCTTCGCGTTTTCGTGGAAAGACTTGGATTTTTGACGAGTGCAATTGAGCGCTTCCATCTAAGTTAAAGTGATCATTATCCGATCATTTGGGTATTATCAATCTAAGTCACGCAGAAGTGCCTTAGACTATTTTACCAAAATTATTGACTATCTATTTGTTGAGCAAGCAAAATTCTTGAAGCTAACAGATAGAGAGGAAAATAATAACTATATATTCATAAAAGAAGAGATTACAAAGAAGGAGTTTGTTCGTCCCAAAAACTTTTACATGATCAACTCATCAAATAACCAAACAGTAAGACTTCTCTACGGGGTGTTGAAGCTCAGTTCCCTGGTTCACATGCAAAAGAAATTCAAGATTTCTCTACGGGGTGTTGAAGCTCAGTTCCCTGGTTCACATGCAAAAGATCTCCTCTGCAAATATCAATTAGGATCTGTCATACGAAATGAAGCGCGAGAGGAAAGGAAAGTGCTGCACTGAAGCGCAATTCTGAACTGCAAGTGCTGCAATTTTGCACTGCAAGTGCTGCAGCTCCTTATTTACAGCTCCTTCAGGAGTTTATCTCTCGGAGCCAGAGCTTGAAACCTGCAACTATATTGTAAAGCATATGCTTCTGACTTCTTTAGAGTTACTTTTGCTGATGAAGATCGATGGACCCGCATACATTCCTCTTCAGAAAGGACTGGACTTACTGCAAAAGGAACAGAGTTTCCAAAAGAGTGAAAACGCGGAGCTAAGCTAACTCCGCGCACAGTTAAAGAAATAGCCTCGCGCTTTAAACGCAGAGGATGATGCGATAACTTCGCGTAAAGGGGGACAACATTTCTTTTTGCTCTTTCCTTCTCTTTCAAATTCATCGCGACTGCTAATTAAGGATAGCCTCGCAATTCATCGCGACTGCTAATCAAAGATAGCCTCGCAATTCCTAGCGACTGCTAATCAAAGATAGCTCGCAATTCATCGCGACTGCTAATCAAAGATAGCCTCGCGGATTCATTGAGACTACTAGTAAAACCCCGCGTTTCAAGCGCAGGGGCGACACAATAAAACGGCGATCTCGCCGACAAGACAAAGCAATCGTCCAGATTAAAATCAAGCCAAAATATCTCAGAATGGTTCTTAGAAAACTAGAAGATGAGGTTTTTACCTTCGGAAGACGCTGCATAGACTGGTTCGCCGTCGCGTCTACCTTCACGGCTGCTGCCATCAACGCCGGCCAACTTGCGAAAAGCCAAACTCCTCTGGAGAGACATCCTAATGATGAAAATCTATGGAGAATTGAACGAAGATCAGTTGAAGATCATTCGTGAGTCACTCGAATTCTCAGAAATTCTTCGGATGAGATGAAGAAGAAGATGAGCCGGAAGACTCTATTTAAACAGAATTTCCGTCGCTTGGTATTCGGCGTGGAAACTCAGGGTAATTAATGACATAATTACTCATTTCACTGAAGACGAAGTGAAGCTGATTAGCTTCGCGTAAGTGAGCGAAATAACGCGAGATAGACTTGGTATTCTAACTTTGCGTTTCAGTTTAGATATCCAAAGTATTTCAAAATCTGCTGAAGTCTAAGCCATTTTGAAAACTTTGGAGGGGGTTCTGTTGGCAGTGAAAATTTTTAAGTTAAAAGGATTTTCCACAACAGAACGCGGAGCTAATTCAATAGCCCCGCGTTTGGTTACATTAACCCTGCGTTTGAATAAAACGCGGAGATGTTTAATAGCTTCGCGTTGATTCCGCAGTTTGGCTTGTATTAGCCTCGCGTTTGAGTCAAACGCGGAGATGATCAATAGCTCCGCGTTAGCTCCGTGTTTTGGTTATTTAGCGTCGCGTTTTGATGCGATTAAAGCTCCGCGTAAGCAGATAACCAGAATCTCAAATTGATTGAGATTATGATTCTAGGCTTATCCAAATACCCGAATCAAGTCTAATCAGAATTCCATCAAAACTAAGATATTTGATTGGAATCCTTGATGAATGCGAGTTCTATTTAGATAGAAACTCTTGCATTAACCTGGGGTTATAAATACCTTCCTGGTGAAACCCTAGGGGGTCTTCTTTTTGGCATCGGAAGTCTCCTATCGATCCTTTGGCAATTCAAGTACGCGAGAGAGCCTTGAAGCCTTTGCTGATCATCTTCTGAAATCTTGGAGAATTCAAGTTACGCACAGAGCCTTGAGTTCGTGAAGATCAGAGAAAATCACCATCTTCTTTCTGGAGTTCTTGAGAAGTTCGAGTTGCGCGAGAGAGCCTTGAACAAATCAAAACCAGAGAAGATCGTCTATATTCGGCCGATATCTTTAAAAGAGAAGATTTCAACGTACCGATCGTCCAAAGGAGCTGCTTGACAGATCCCATCGCCACAGATCCCACAAACTATTGTAAAAGAGAGAGATTAAACATATAAAATCCTCTCGTTTGTTCTCTTTTTATATCTTGTTCACTTCCGTTGTAATCTAAGATGTATTCAATGGGAGGAAGCGAAGGAACTTTTGCGACGAACAGTGACCAAGAAAATTGGAAAAATCTGAGTCTGTATAGACTTTAGGGATTTGAATGAGGCTTGCCCCAAACACGAATTTCCATTACCCATCACTGATATCATGATAGATAATACTTGTGGGTATGAGCGCATGATATTCATGGATGGATTCTCGGGATATAATCAAATAAAGATATATCCCGATGATGAGAAGCATACGTCCTTCAGAACACCACTCGGATTATACTGCTATACAGTCATGCCCTTTGGCCTAAAGAACGCAGGTGCTACGTATTAACGCGCCATGCATGCAATTTTTCAGGAGCACCTCCGGAAAACAGTGGAGTGCTACGTAGATGACCTAGCAATTAAAAGCAGAAATAAAGAAGATCACTTGGAAGATTTGAAGACAGTGTTTGACCTCATGAGGAAGCATTAGCTCAAGAAGAATCCAGCTAAGTTTTTCCTGGGGGTCTCTAATGGGAAATTGCTCGGTTTTGTCGTAACTTCAAAAGGAATACATCTTGATCCAGATAAAGTCAAAGCTATTCAAGACATGTCACCTCCCCGTAACCTCAAAGAGTTAAGAGGATTATAAGGCAGGCTGGCGTACATTCACAGATTTATATCAAATTTATCAGGTAAATGTCAACCTTTCACCAGATTGATGAGGAAAGGAGTGTCGTTCATCTGGGATGACGCATGCCAAAAGGCTTTTGAAGAGATCAAACAATATCTCACGAAGCCACCAGTGCTCGTGTCCCCAGTTTCGAGAAGGCCCTTCTAGTTATATGTAAGGGCAATGGACCATTCATTGGGCGCTTTGCTAGTGCAGAAGAATGAGTCAAGCCACGAGCAAGCCATTTACTACCTCAGCAGAATGATGATCGGGACGAAACACCGGTATAATCCCGTGAAAAAAGAATGTCTAGCATTGGTGTTTGCAATACAGAAAATGCGACACTACTTAGTTGGACAAACTATCCACGTTGTATCGAGAGTTAACCCTCTGAGAATATTAATGACTAAACCCGGGTCATTAAATTCAAGACTATCCAATTGGGCTATTTTGCTATCACAATATGATATGCACTTTGTCCCACAGAAGTCTATCAAAGGACAGGCCGTGGCCGACTTCTTGGCCGAACATCCAGTCTCGGCATCCTCGAAGTTATATGAACAAATCCCAGGAGAGTTGGAGGAACGGGATTTAATTCCAGAAAAAGATGGTTCGAGAAGGTCTTCCGAATCGAATACGGTTTCGAAAGGTGTATGGCAACTTTTCTTTGATGGCGCCTCCGGAATGGGATCCAAAGGAAAAACAACAACGGGGGTGGGAGTTGTTCTCGTCTCTCCTCGCAACCACATCATTCCTCAAACTTACTCATTGACAAGCTCATGCTCCAACAACGTTGCGGAATACAACGCCCTCCTAATCGGCTTAAGAATGCCAAACAACTGGGGGTCAGATATTTGGAGGCGTATGGGGACTCTCAACTCTTTGTAAACCAAATAAAAGGGGAGTACAAAGTCAAACATGAAGACCTCCTGCCGTATTATCATGCAGTGATCAAGGTCACTAACAGTTTCACTGGTTTCTATATCAGCCACATAAAGCGCCACCTCAATAGTTATGCAGATTCGCTAGCTTCCTTGGCTGCTACATTAGCCTTGCCCAAGCATGCTAAAAGGCAAATTATGGTAAGCAGCAAGGAATTGTTCTGTTCAAAGGATGAGCTCAAAGAAGAAGCGAAAAAGCCACAAGAAAACGAAGCTGACGCTTGCGCGTCTAGCCTAGAGCCAAGGGATTGGCATTTTCCTTATATATACTATGTCCTTTGCGGGATATTACCCGAAAGTTCAAAAGAAGCCAAAGCCATTCAGAGAAGGGCCATCCGGTTTTACTACAACGCGGAACTCCAGACGTTGTACAGAAAATCCTACGACGGAGTTTTACTTTGCTGTCTTTCCAACCGCGAAGCTCGAAAAGTACTCGAAGAAGCTCACGCTGGCATCTGCGGAGCACATCAGCCAGGACCGAAACTCTGAAATAGAATCCGAAAGATGGGTTATTATTGGCCTAAAATAATGATAGAAGCAGTCAACTATGCCAAGAAGTGTAGGGCCTGCCAAATACATGCAGACTTTATACATCAAGCTCCAGAATATCTCCACTCGACGGCTACATCATGGCCGTTTGAGCAATGGGGTATGGATATCATAGGGCCAATTTCTCCGCCATCAACGAGAGGACACCGGTTCATTTTGGCCATAATTGATTACTTTTCAAAGTGGACTGAGGCCATCTACCTGACCGAAGTAAAATCGTCAGATGTTATCAAGTTCATCAAGCACCATGTGCTTTATCGCTTCGGGGTGCCTAGAAGAATAATTCACGACAACAGACCTCAGTTCGTAAGCCAAGTGTATTCTAGATTCTGCAACAAATACAGGATTGAAGATGTGGCTTCATCGCCATACTACCCTGTAGCCAATGGTCTAGCAGAAACCTTCAATAAGACCACTATAAAACTTTTTAAGAAGTTTGTGTCATCCAATCAATGGGATTGGGACGAAAAGCTCGGAGAGTGTTTGTGGGCATACCGAACCACAGTTCGAACTCCCACCAATGCCACTCCGTTCTCCTTGGTATATGGATCAGAAGCGGTCTTGCCTTTGGAGATCCAAATCCCGTCATTACGAGTCGCGTTAACAACAAGGATGATAGAAGCAGAAAAGCATCAGTAAAGACTCCAAGAGTTAGAAGTCTTGGATGATAAACGCTTAGAAGCTCAACAGAGTATCGAGCTATACCAGGCGCGGATTTCCAGAACCTTTAACAAATAGGCTAAACGAAAGACTTTTAAGAAAGGTGATCTGGTCCTGTCAGTTAGAAGACCAATCATAACAAGCCAGAAGCCTAGGGGAAAGTTCCAGCCAAAGTGGGAAGGACCCTTCGTCATTAATACGGTTTACTCTAACGGGGCGTATCGGTTGACAAAACCTAACGGTGACAAGGTCCTAATGCCAATCAATGGCAAGTTCTTGAAGAAGTATTGTCCTTAGAAAAATTGTAGAACACCAGTTATAATATGGCCTGGGCAGTTCTATGCTAGCCATGAGCAAATAGTTTCTCTGTAATCAGAACTTCGTTAATGAAAGTTCTTGGTTCCAGACTAAAAAGCCTTTAGTCCGCGAATCAGATTGTTCTTCATATCAAAATTGCCAAGTTAAAAATTACCTCTGGCGAACCAGATTTTCCTTTTTCCAAAATTTGCCAAGTTAAAAATTACCTCTGGCAAACCAGATTTCTTCATACCAAATTTGCCAAGTTAAAGATTACCTCTGGCGAACCAGATTTCCTTTCATCAAATTTGCCAAGTTAAAAATTACCTCTACCGAACCAGATTTCTTCATACCAAATTTGCCAAGTTAAAAATTACCTCTGGTGAACCAGATTTTTTTTTATCAAATTTGCCAAGTTAAAAATTACCTCTGGCGAATCGGATTTCCTTGCCCATCAAATTTGCCAAGTCAATAACACATTTGGCGAATCAAGTTTATCTACAAGAAAGTTCTTTCATTCATAGTAGCTTTGGGTACTTAAAAACTGTGATTCATTTCGAAATTATCAAGTTAACAGTTATCTCTGATAATCAACATCAGAATCATCTTTCAGATACTATCAGTTACGAAGAAAGAAAAGAACTTCTTTATTCATCATCAGAACAAAATTACAGAGAATTCTCTAAGTGTTGTACATCCAATAAGAGTAAATACAAATCACTAAAAAAAAAAGAGAAAACTTGCTTCTATAACCGTCTCTTTTGGCATGATTCAGATCAAAAGTTTGCTTACGCAGGCCCTTCTTCTGGAATGACAGACTTGCTTCTGTAACCGCCTCTTTCGGCATGGTTCAGATCAAAAAATTTGCTCCCTGACCTCCACTTCCAATTTGCTCTTGTAGCCTCCTTTTTTTTTAGGATGGCTTAAAAAGCATAATCTTGTTTCTTCTTTCTGACCACAATCAGGGACCTCCTGCTTGGTTCTCCTAGGGATGATGCCAGTGAATTGATTAGCTCAAAACTGGGCATACCGAATGCAAACCCCAGCTATATAGCTGACGGGTTGCGCAAATTCAAGGTCCTGGTCATTTGTACCCCAACCTTGTGGGATACTAGGAAAGAAGAAAAACAATACCCCAGACCCAAAATCTTTTCTCTCATGAAAAATACATGAGACCTTCCAAGCCCCTTGAGGCATTGGAAGCAATTATGAGCTCACTGGGTCTGGGCCATTGTTAAGGAGAATGACTACGGTTATCTCCTACAGCCGAAACAAATCCAAGTTAAAAAGAAAGAAAAAGAAAGAAGAGGAGGGTATGATCAGAAGAAGAGGTATACCTTAATTAAGGAAAATGACTACGGTCAGAAGGACCTTGTCGGTGAGACACCCCGCTGGATTGATGCAGTCTAGAGGTCTTGTGACATGCCAACTCTTATCCATCACTTCGGTTGAAGAAGAAGAAAATATAGCTGCGCTGGTGGATCGACTACAAAAAGAGAGAAAGAAAAGAGAGTCAAGAAGAAATTTTTCCACGGCTGAATGATCCTTCATTGAAGAGAGCATGTGCCTTATATAGGCGAGCTGCTAACTGTGACCTCCAGTTTAGAAAAGATAAGACCGAGATCTTCGATCAAGATTTTGAGTTCAGATCTCAAAAGAATTTATTGTTGTTGCATGGGACGCTTAGATATCACAACCCGGAGATCTCGTCATTAATAGAGGCATGCAACACTTGGAATTCGACGACCAAACGGCTGCATCCCACAGCTTGCAGAAGTCTCTACAAATTCTGAAAAATCTACGGTCTATTCCGCAAACTTCCAGACGAAGCATCGCGGACCAGAGTTCCGGAACCCGGGTTGCCGGTCAAATATGGATAGTGTAAATCCGCGAACCTCTAAAATTCAGGTGACTTAAGAAAGTCGCATAACAGATATACAGATACCAAAATTTTATGATGATTCGCAAACTTCAGACAAAAGATGGCAAGTTCGTTACAAATCTCTGAAAAATAACTGCAGAATCATACCTCGGAAGGCCAAAATGAGGTTCTCCACAAACAACAAGGGAACTATTACAAAAAAAAGAGGGAACCTAAAACAGTGTACACAAGAGTTTTACAATTCAATAGTTCAAGAGGGCCTTTATTTTCTCCTATGCGTCGCCAATGTCTTGCTGAAGGATCTCATAAGCTTGAATAGCGGCCTGACGACGTAATTCCTCATCACCGGCGATAACATTATGCGCTACAGCAGCCTCCAGTGTAGCCAATTCAGCATGTACCACCTGGAGATCTCTGGTTGTATTGTCCTGCTGCCGCAATAAGTCGACGAGGTTCCTCATTGATTCATCGCGCTCCTTGGTTATTTTGGCCAAGAAAGCTTGAGCCTTGGCGATGGTCTCTTGAGCCTTAGTAATAGCTTGGTCATGGCTCTTGACAATCGAAGCAGCGGCCTCCACTTGAAGAACCAGAGATTCGCGATTTGATTGATATTGCTCTAAAGAGGCCTTGCAAATAGTTGCCTTCTCTTCAATCTCCTTCTGAGACTTAAGCTATTCCTCTTTCAGCTTTTAGAAAATAATTTCCACTGTCTCAGATTTATCAGCACTTCAGGCTTTCGACAGAGATTCAGCATGCCTTTGAAGCTGAGCTATCATAAGCCTAAAAGGAGCAGCTCTATCCTCCCCACCAATGCTAACGATACCAGTTAGGTAAATGTTGAGAACATTAGCGATTGAAGCAAAAGGAACCCCTGTAGTATTTTATCGATACAGCGATCCAGAAAGTGAAGGAAAGTCTCCAATGTGTCCTTCAGCAAATCACTCTCAAGAATGTCAATCTCTGCATGAGAAGGAGTAATACTGGATGAGGCAGAAGCGGGTTGATCCGTAACAGGAGGAATGGCACCACTGGAGATCTCCGCGGAGCTACTAATCATAGCCTCCTGAACTATAACATCAGTCGGAGCGGTCATGACCAAGGTCGTAGGCATAGCAACCTCGGGAATCACTGCTTCTGAAGTATCAACCGCGGCAGCAGTAGCTTCGGTCGCTCCATCAGTGTCAGCTCCCGCGATGGTATTGTCTGGTGAAGTCACCTTCGCGCCCATACACTCTAAGTCCGGAGTCCAAACTGGAGCTAGCAAAAAGAAAAGAAGAAAATTGACAGTTAAGTATTACAATATCGTTTGATAAAATAGCATAATTGCTGAAGAAAGAAGATGAAGACCTGAAGGTTGGACGCTGGATTCTCCAAGTCCGTACACTTCAGGACCAAACACTCCAGGCCCGTATACTTCGGTTCGAACCTCCTCGCTCAAAAAGACATATTTTCCATGATCTGAAGGAGGAGTAGAAGAGCGAAAACTGTCACTACTGGCATTATCATCATCGCCCCATTCATCTTGGTTTTCAGAAGGAGGTGCTGCTTTTGGGAGATCCGATGATTTGCACTTCATCATCTGTAGTACCCTGAGCGACAAGAACCACAGAGTCCTCCTGTAAAGCCGAAGGAGCACTAACTTCAACATCGGCCTGGCCAATAGGAGGAATAGAATCCCTTTGAGTAGTGGGAGCAGGATCATTGTAAAGAACAGGTCCTTGGTTTCGACGCCTCTTGAGGGAACGGAGAGCTAAAGATGAGTCATCTTCATCCTCTTCAGGTTCCTCAACGAGGGACTCAAAAACCAGAAGGGACGTTGCAGTGCCAGTCCCAGATGGGGTGCTCTGCGAATCAGTTCCCTGCGGAATGGCAGGCAAGTCGCTAAGATGCCTTAGCCTCTTTCGCTTATGTAAAGACTTCTCAGGAGAAGACTGCGGTGGAGGAGAAGTCTTCCTTGACGTCGGATCAGGAGAAGCATCAAGGGAGGCAACCTGAACCAGTGCGTCAGTGTCCTCTTCCCTTTGTTCTGATTCGTTGGATGTGTTGTCCCCCCTAAAGTCCTCCATCCCTGCCACCTTTGTGCTGCTGGCCCTCTTTTTCTGGGCATACCAGGATCTGATCTCCCGCAAACTGGTATGATATATGTTGAAATTCTGAGGAGCAGAATTAGCATCCGCAAACCATTTACAGAAGCAGAAGCTCATACTTGAGTTCGGGGTCTTGAGCGGAAGATCAAATTTGGCGTGAGTTCCACCTGCAATGAAGTGAAACCAAGCTCGAGCTCCCTCAAGAACATTCCCAACAAAGCTTAACTCTCTATTGGGATTGCCAACGTAAAGCTGATCATACCCAAACTGTCAGGCAAAACGACTCAGGTAGTAAGGTTCTATATAGCAGAGGTTTCCCAAACGGAGGACCAAATGTCCTGGGCGGATGTTTATCAACCACCAGAAACATCTCGAGGATAGGGTGGTAAATTTATCACTGCCAGCAGTGTCCGCGAATTCTTTCCCGTATCCAGCATTCAGGAAGTATGGGAAATATCTGAACAACTCAAAAGTTGAGAAATGATGAAGGGTTTTGTGGATCGCGGCCATGTAGCCTCCCTTCCACTGCGACCTCTAATAGTGTTGCACTTTGGGAGCACTTAAGTCAATTTTCGAGTCTGCAGGACTCATCAAAGAAGGGCAATGTAGAACCAGCCAAACCATCAAATAAATATAAGGAAGTTCTACACGCGGATTAGGAGTCTTGATGACAGGATCTCCTTTCTTCCTCTGCTCCTTCTTCACATTACAGAATTTATCGGATATTCTTCTCAATCCGCTCTGGATACTGCATACCATGGTCGGCAACAAACTGAGTCGCCTGTCCAAAGCCAGTAGAACAGCTGGATATACAGTCCCAATGGGTATGTTTTCCTGCAAAGGAATAACACACTTTTTCAGCCAAACCAGCAGATAGCCCGCCAAGAAGGCAGGATCGGACAAAAACTGGAGGACCTGATAGTGAAAACTTTCAAAGGACGTTCCAGCCTTGAAGACGTCATCGTCAGATTCAGCGACATAAGTATCTGTCCCGAAACTGGCGATTCTTCTCCCAACTTCCTTTTCAGAAACTGGATGAAGGCGAGTAAAGTTAAGATTACCCTTAGAAAAATTGGGTAGAAGATACTGCAGCCACTTCTTTGGCTTCAAACTACGGGTGCCCGATGTGTGGGTGCATATATGATAATGGCGAACAATTCCCAGTAAGTATCATAAGCCAAAGGATCCTGAGTCTTCAGCAGATGGAGTTCTTCTCCAGTAGGGACGCACTCTTCATACGGAACGTCTCCCATGGGCAAACCCGAGACCTCATGCATCTCATGGAGGGCGAAACCCAACTCGCCTCGAGGGCAAAAGATTGTACAAGTATCAGGATTGTACAATTCCAATAAACCAAAGAAATGGAATCTGCTGACGGGAATGCCATGCTGAACAGCCCTGATGGCTCGATACAGCCCCGCATGATGAAGCTGATCTCTAAATGATCGCAGAAAGAAGTTAGTCAAGACCGCCCACTCTCCTTTTGAAGAACAGTGAACCCATCCAGGGGGACGAAAATCCTGAACAGAAAACTCTCCTTGTGCATTGGTAAAACGGTGCAGGAAAGTCTGCGCGATTATAGGAACCTCGCCTCTGGGGAGATCGTGTTTAAGCAATCCCGGCAGCAATCCGCGAAAGCTCTTCCCAGTACTACGAGGAAAAGCACCTTGAGTATTGAGGCTCCCCAACAAGATACCGTCTTGTGGCATGTTTATGTGCCAATCCATTCGCCTGGGCACAGAAAGGGACTGAAAGAATAAGAATGGATAAGATCTCTCCATATTGGGGAGAAATAAGTGGCGACCTTCAACTTGAACCACTTGTAATCGCCATCTTCCAAACCACTATCGGGCATTGAAATATGGTCCCCAAACAAAAAAACAGGTTTGAGCAACGGAGACCGATTATCTCCTTCGAAAGATACATTGGTCATCAACTCTCGCAATGTTGAGCGAGAAGGGTGGAGAATCTTGTCTGCTCTCTCTTGGCTATTTGGGGCTGTACAATGGGAAAAGACATGACCAAATCTGAACTCTTTCTTCCCATCATAACCGTCAGAATATCAGAAATAATGATCTTTTAGCCAAGGATTCAAGGCGTAATCAACTGCAAAAGACATTCAGATTCAGATATAAGAAGAAAAAAATAAGAAAAGGGATTGTCTTCCGAATTTTTTTTTACTTACCTCCGATCAAGAGTTCCTGCTGAACCACTATCGAACTAGAAGTTGCTCGAGAATCTTGACGACCATTGGCAGCAGCATCAGAGGAAGAAGTTTTCTTCGGCATCTTTTCCAGAGGGAGAAAATCCTTCGCACAGAGAATCAAAAGATATTGGAGCTTGAAGATGAGAAGTCTGAGGAGTCCAAACGAAGAACTCAGATTTCAAATTTCATGAGATAAGAGCAATCTCTCTCGTAAAGTGGAGGTTATATAGCCGATGATTTGACGGCCGTGATCTCTGAACAGACGTGATATCTGGCTCGAATCTCGTGAATACCTTTTCATTTAATGCAACTCAGAGAAACGTCTCAATTCTGACGCCGCAGAAAAACAACCGCCTACCAGTCTTCCTGCAAAAGTTCGCGACCCTAATACAGAGTCGGTTTCTTCTCAAAAAGCGAAGTTCGCGACCCTAATACAGAGCCGCTTTCTTCTAAAAAAGCGAAGGTTCGCGACCTTAATGCAGAGTCGCGCCCCTTCCAAAGACAGTTTGCGACCCTAATACAGAGTCGTTTGCCGCTGTCAAGATGAAAAGCACGCCCCTAATACAGAGACGTGTTCCTTCCGAAGACAATTTACGACCCTAATACAGAGTCATTTTCTACTCCAAAATGAAGGCTCGCGCCCCTAATACAGAGACATGTTCCTTCCGAAAATAGTCCGCGACCCTAATACAAAGTCGTCTTCTATTCAAAGATGGAAAGCTCGCGCCCCTAATACAGAGACGCGTTCCTTCTAAAAGAGGAGTTCGCGACCCTAATACAGAGTCGTCTCCCACTCAAAGATGAAGAAGTCACGCCCCTAATACAGAGACGTGTCCCTTCAAGAGCAAGAAGCAGTAGTGGCGCTAATACAGAATCACAGACTTCAAACAAACGCAACGGAAGTTCTAATACAGAAGATTATATCCAAAGTATTCCGAAACTCCTCAAAGAATCACAAGAGTTTTGGAAATTTTGGAGGGAGTTTTGTTGGCGAAAAAATCTAGAAAAGTAAAGCAGATCCACGAATTTAGAGACGGAAGCCCGCAACTTATCGGATCCGCGAATCTAAAAAAACTGAGGCCCGCGAATCTAAGAAACTGAGGTCCGCGATCCAGGCGACGGAACAGGTTCGCGAATCTAAAGCTGAGATTCGCGACATTACCCCTAGCTTTCGGGTGGTGGTTGAATACAAAGTCACCCGACCCGAACAGAAGATTACCACATCGGATCATGGGAATAACTGTCAAACAAATGCAGCGGCATCACTTCGATCGTGGGAATAACTACCCAACGAATATGGAGGCACTTCTCGAGTAGTGGGAACTAACGGTCGAGCAAAATATGGTGAGACGTTACCCCAAGCCCCCTATAAAAGGCGGGGAGCGAAAGAGATACACACAGACAGAGACGTACGTCTTCTCCCAAAAGTTACCCTTGGTGATCAAGAGTAAAGAGCCCTTTTTTTTCTATTTCTTTTAGCCAATTGAGAGATATTGTACGGCGTGTCAACGGAGAGCAGAATCGTTCTCCATAGCTACCCAGAAACCCAGCCTTAAACAAAGAGGAAAAGCTATCTTCCTCATTTTTTGTAAACGGGAAACCGTCCGATTGTAACCCTTTTATTGAAAATACTTCGATATAAAAAGCGTGCAACTTTCATGGCGAACAGCCATAGGTTCGGGAAGGGTCCCGGGTATGTACGAAAACTTATACGATATTGGTAACAACACACATCTTATCCATCAGTAGTAGTTTCAAATATCTGACTTATTATTAATCTGTTTAGTTTCTGATATCTAACATAAGACCTGAATAATATCTGTTAACTACCATTGTTATACACATTGCTTAATATGATATTTAGTTGTGATTCCAAATTTATTTATATTATCTTAATTTATACTATCACGACTGACACTAGCATAATATGTTCACAATCACCTATTTTGAGTAATACTTCTATTCTTCTTTGTGCTACTTGTTGGATTTAATCCCCTGAGTTCTATCCAGATTTGAAAAGCGAAGAAGGAGAACCAGCTCCAACCGATGACTTATATTTCATTGATCAGACTAAGTGACAGTAGGAGGTGAAGTATCTTTTGGAGATCTTTTGTATATTTTATTTATATTTCCTTTTGCCTAGGCACTGTTTTCCTCTTTTGATTCTTTTGTGTTCATATCCAGAACAGTGCGTTATTTTTATGTAATTAACTCTTTGTATAAATAAAATTATTTCATATTACTTGATAGAAATGAATGGAGAAGGACTATCAAAGTGATCGATTCGGCATGATTTTTTTTTGTTCATGTAGCCTATCCCAAATACTTGGAATAAAAGGCTTAGTTGTTATTGTATAAATAAAATCATTTCAGTTTCAGACATGTTATTTATCAATTAAAATGTGGCAGTAATTACAGTTATTCTAAAATCCTGTGACTGATGGGCTGTATAGTATTATCTTAAGTAGCGTCTTCCGTTTTGAGAAGTAGTTAAAAAACGAGGGCGTTCATATATATAGATAAAAAAAAATATAATTGGGAGGCTCCGTAATTAAAATAAGGGTTAATTACAGTCAGACCCCCTGTAGTATTGGGGGTGTATCACTTAACACCCCTAAATTTTGAAACTCCCAAAAAATCCCCTGAACTTCCTAACGGCGTTAACTAACCGTGAATAAGAAGGCTACGTGATGTGCACGTGTTTTTAAAAGTCCAAAATGCCCCAGTCAACCAAAGTTAGGTCATAAGGTAGCATGCCCAATCTTTCTCTCACCCACCTCCCTCCCCCAGCACGATCCATCTCTCTCTCTCACCCACCTCCCTCCCCCAGCACGTTCCATCTCTCTCTCACCCGCCTCCCTCCCCCCTCTCCCTCTCGCCGGCAGAGAGGCAGCGCTCTCTCTCTCTCTCTCTCTCTCTCTCTCTCTCTCTCACACACACACACACACCCGCCTCCCTCCCCCCCCCTCGCTCTCGCCAGCAGAGAAGCAGCGGTCTCTCTCTCTCTCACCAACTAGCTCCCCCCCTCTCTCTCACCAGCCTCGCTCCACTGCCCCCCTCCCCTCTTTCTCTCTCTCGCAGGGCTGCAGTAAAGGTGAAGGAAATTTATTATGTCACATGATATATGATATTATATGTATCATGCAGTGCAAGTGTTGTGCAACTAAGAGGATCTTGTGTTGATATACAAATGCAGTGCAAGTTACTGCTGCTGCAACAGCAGCTTGCATGGCAATGAAGGAAGGGACTGAGAGAGAGGGATAGAGAGGGAGCGTGAGTGACTAGGACAGAGGGATAGAGAGAGTGACTTAGAGAGATGGATAGAGAGGGAGCGTGAGTGACTAAGAGAGAGGGATAGAGAGGGGGAGAGAGTGGGGGGAGAGAGAGAGAGAGAGAGAGAGAGAGAGAGAGAGAGAGAGAGAGAGGAGTGAAAGAGAGAGGGAATGTGCTGGCTAAAAAGAAGGGTGAGGGTAAAATAGGAATTTGAGGGACAGGAGTGTACTTTAGTAAAAAAGGTGAGTGAAAATAATTAACTCTCACTAACAGTATTAACAGTTCAGGGGGTTTTTTGAGAGTTTCAAATTTCAGGGGTGTTAAGTGATACATCCCCAATACTACAGGAGGTCTGGCTGTAATTAACTCTTAAAATAATATTATTTTAATATACTAAAATTTTAATTGTTCCGGAATAATATAGAAAAAATTACAGTAAATTCAAAAAAAAAAAATGAAGAATGTGTTGGTCAAATTTCTAGGTACAAATGGTAGTCAGAATTCAAGATATATCAAATTTACTTAGTAACCGGCCAATATTGGTATTCGACATTCCATATCGATATGGTAGGCACGAAATAAATAGACCTTAAAAATGCAAAAAGCTGGGATACACGCTTAATAAAGCAAGCCCTAAGAATAGTGACGGGTACGGGTTGGGAAGGATAATGGCCGGGCGCAACCGGCCATTATAAGGCCCGGTTGCAGTCGATTTAGGCCTCAGTTGTCCTGATCTGAACTAAAGCCCCAACCCCTTTTCTTATGGGCCTTTGCCAAGTCCGTGGGCTTATTTTTTTTTTAATATTTAAACAAGTAAATCTATAGATATATTACTGTTTATTAAGATGGGGGACCGTTTCTCTTGTTTTAGTATTTACTTAACAAAGTATAAACTTCGAGCAAACGTTGGCGATTGAAAAAATACAGTTTGAACATTGAATAGTTAGGCTTGATTGCTTCTTTATTGGATCAATTTAAAAAAAAAACTAGATATGCAATAGCATGTACCGTAATGGATAGTGTTAGGAATGGGCCTAGCCAAGGCTCCAGCACCGACCCCAAAATGTTACCTAGCTTACCCCCAATCACGAGAAGGCCAGGCTTGGTCTGGAGTTCTCATCTTGTAGGATTAACGGTCCTTGAGCAGTTCCAATCCATTACAGATTATAGATACAGCCATTATTGCATAAGGAAGTACAGTTTTCCATCATCTACTGATGCGATGGGAATGCCTAATTATCAATTTTTAAACTGCCATATTAAAAATTTTGAATAAGAGGCTAAAACTTGGCTTATAGTTGCATCTATTTTCATCCGTACATTCATCCGGTAATGATAGGTATTCATTGGTTAAGATTTTCTTCTTTCTGAAAAATTATCTGTCAATGGACTTGGCCGAAAATATGGACCCCAGTTCCACTAACCAAATCCTTACATCCATTCAAATTGTTCTGGAAACGAGATTAGTCGGTCCAATTAATTTTTTCTGTTTCATTATAGCTTGTTACATTGGGGACGCAAAAGTTTCATAACCCAATCTGATATAGTTTACAAATGGTGCCATAAAGTTTTTCCTTTCTTCACAAATCATGGTCTTTGCAGCATAAGTTTGTGAAAATTAAATAGTTCAGTTTACAAGGGAAGCTCTTTTCTTTTGAAAGTCGTGCAGTGTTCTCTTACCGGCTTCCCATTCGTTGGCATTAGGCCCAACCTACGAATAAGATTTGGGCCGGCCGAGTGTTGGCAGTGAAAATTTCTAAGTAAAAGGATTTTCCACAACAGAACGCGGAGCTAACTCTATAGCTCCGCATTTGGCTATTTTTAGCCCCGCGTATGAGTAAAACGCAGAGCTGTTCATTAGCTCCGCGTTCTGGTTTCCTAGCTTCGCGTGAGCAGATAACCAGAATCTCAAATTGATTGAGATTATGATTTGGGCTTATCTAAATACCCAAATTAAGTCCGATCAGAACTCTAAATCAAGAGATTTAAATCAAAACTAAGATATTTGATTGGAATCCTTGATGAGTAAAAATTCTATTTAGATAGAAACTCTTATATCATCCTAAAGCTATAAATATCCCTTTGAGGAAGCCCTAGGGATCTTTTTCTAAAAATCCTTTAAGCATCTTAGAGAATTCGAGTTACGCATAGAGCCTAGAATTCGTGAAAAGCAAAGAAGATCAAGATCCAAAAGTCGGCCGGCATCTTCTTCATTAAGAGCAAGAAGATCATCGTCGTTAGATCGTCCAAAAGAGCTACTTCGATAGATCCCATCGCCATACAGATCCCACGCTATTATTGTAAAAGAGAGTGATAGATTGTAAATCCTCTCGTTTGTTCTTTTTCTTTTGTTCTCTTTCATTGTAAACTAAGCTGAATTCAATGGAAGGAAAGCAACGAATTATTGCTGCGAACAAACTGGCGACCATAGTGGGAGAAGTCTCTTTCACCAGAGAAGAGATCGTGGCGCAATCTGACATCGAGAGGATCGGATCCGACATAGATATGCTCGTCGTTGAAATCAACTAGCAGAAGTATGAGGAGTATCTCTCCTCTGAATCAGGTAACCTAAACGAAACACGATACTATCGTAGCGTTAGCTTCAATACTCGAGGAACGGGTAAAAATGTATCCACCGATGAACGAGGATCCTTAGAGACCGCGGCCATAGAGCCATTGTTTGGGCAGGAAATCCTAGCAGAGGATGGCCTCTCTACAGCCGAAGAAGGCATGGGAACTGGATTGACCAGAACCCAACTCCGAAATAGAAATTGGAGAGCTAGGCAAAAGGCCCTCAAAGCCCGCCTTGAACGCGAGGCTAACTTCATAAAATGCGAGGCTATGGTCCCTTGCAAACTGGCTCGCGTTAATCGCAAGACCAGTCAGTATCGCGTTAAACGTGAAACTGCAACTTGCGTTAATCGCAAGAACAAACCAGCGTGTGATTCTCCACGCGAGGCTATTACTGTACTTAGCGATAAACGCGAAACCAGTTCAACTTGTGATAAATGAAAGATTTTTGACACTCGCGATAAACGCGAGGATAAAACTTTCCTAAACTCAGCGTGTGATTCTCCACGCGAGGCTATTACTGGACTTAGCGATAAACTCGAAACCAGTTCAACTTGCTATAAACGCAAGATTTTAGACACTCGCGATAAACGCGAGGATAAAATTTTCCTAAAGCCAGCATGTGATTCTCAATGCGAGGCTATTACTGGATTTAGCGATAAACGCAAAGCCGGTTCAACTTGCGATAAATGCAAGATTTTTGACACTCGCGATAAACGCGAAGATAAAATTTCCTTAAAACCAGCGTGCGATTCTCCACGCGAGGCTAATACTGAGTTTAGCAATAAATGCGAAGCCAGTAATACTTGCGATAAATGCAAGATTCCTCAGCTCCGCGTAAATCGTGAAGATGATTGGCAAATTGTCGTTAATCATAAAAATCGCGTTAGACGCGAAGTTGTGACTTGCATTAACCACAAGAGTAAGCCAGCGTGTAAGAATTTTCTTCCACGCGGGGCTAAGGTTCCAGAAGATAAACTTCTGAAGGAACGCCAAGCCAGCGTAAAACGCAAGGCTAGCGTAGCAAAACGCGAAGTTAGTTTCTAGCCCCGCGACACAAAACGCGAAGTTAATCCTCAGCTCCGTGTTCCAAAATGCAAAGCTATCTCTCAGCTCCGCGTAGATCAACCCGAATACAAAATCAGAGCTGATCGTCACACTAATAGACCAGAGCTGGACTCCAGTAATCTCAAGAAGCTTCAGTGGGCTCCTGGACCCTGTCAACATTTGAATGGGTCCCATAATTCCATGTCTAAAGTCACTGACCTCAGGGAGTACTTAACTAAGAAGAGAAGTATAGAACAAGTTCAATCTGAACCGACTTGTCACTGCTAGCAGCTTATGACAGCGGTATCCGCTGTAATCGATAATTGTTGCTGTCGCAAGAATAGGGTATCGGTGTTTGACCGATTAAATAAGTCGGACAAAAATCCTGCTAAGAAAACAAAGGCTACTCTCTGAGAAGAATGGAGAGTTGTAACTTCTAATATGGTCGGCAAGGGTAAGAAAATCATAGAAAAGAATAGTGATTGTGAATCAAGTGATGAAGAACCTAATCATTTTACCCGGCTTAAGGCAGGCGCTATCCCAGCCCGAAATTATAAGAAACTCGTGAAGGGTTCTTATGATGACGATAGTGACAATTCGGCCATAACCTCTCCTCGTTCTTCGGTATCATCTAAATTGAAGTCAGCATCATATATGATGAATAGATCTGACGATATCGACCAGAGATTTGAAGTTTAAGAACAAATAATTCGAGAGCAACAAAAGACAATCGAGGATCTTAAAATGATGCTGTCAAAAGTGGTTGAGAATACCAAAAAAATCGTCGAGGACAACGTGAAAAAGGAAAAACAAACTCCGTTCAATAAAATGAATGAAGGAGATAAAGAAGAACAAGCCCACTCGACGCATGAGGATGAGGATAAGTATTCTTTTCATGATCCACATGAAGAGAAAATAGAGAAGTTACAAAGTCAACTCGAAGTATTAATGCACAAGAAGGAGTTGAAAGAATCAGTGGTCTCAAGACCATATCCGCCTGAATGGGATTTGGCACGATACCTTGAAAAATACAAACCGCTCAAATTGGAGCCATATGATGGGAAAAGATTTTCCAGTCAACATATTTACTACTTCTTGTCCCAAGCAGGACATTTAATGGGCAATAATCCAGTAATGACCAAGCTATTCGCAAGTATCTTGCGAGGGCCTGCCTTCACTTCGTTTATGCAGCTGCCCCCAGGTACTATTAATACCTGGTTTGATATTGAGAAACTATTTCTCTCACGTTTGTTTGAGGATGATACCGAAATTACGGTTCATTCCCTCTTTGCAACTAAACAAGGGGAATAAGAAACAGTAAAAAACTTTATAGAAAGGTTCTGGGAGAAGTCCGTGCATTGCAAACACATAATGGTCCAGGAAACTCTGATAGAGACATGTCGACATAATCTTAAGACTAACGTGCTCTTAAAAATGGGGGTCATAGAGTCTAAGATATGGAGGGATTTGCTCAAACATGGAGAGCAAGCTGAGGACTTAATCCGTCGAGTTGAGGAGTCTCATGGATCAAGAAATACTGGAAATAATAGGCCGTATACCCAAAATAATAATAAGAATAAAGGGAAAGCGGCGATGGCGTCAGAGGCAGCTCCGCAGAAGATAAATCCTCCGAACCTAAAGCCCCAAAATCAAAAGGGCGCGAGACAAAATAGGCTCCAGTAAGAGAGGACCTATACTTTCAAGGTAGAGAAAACGCCTACATTTTTTCATCTACTCTTTAGGAATGGAATGTTGAAACTCCCGAAGAATAGAAAACAGGAGGATGCTAATAAAACCAACGACCCCAACTATTATCTTTACCACAGGAATGTTGGATACCCTACCAGAGATTGTTACCCTCTGAAGAATAGAATCCAAGCACTAATAGAAGCTGGAGTTTTGATGCTTAAAGAGGAACAAAAGAAAGTCACTGCCAATATGGCAACCCTAGTGGTTGGAACCCATGAGTTCCCCAAAGGGGTGACCCCAATACCAAAAGGGAAGCTGGTTACAAAAAACCATGACCCACATAAAAAGTTGCAAGAAGGACTTGTCCCGTAACAACTCCAAGGGGGAAGTCATGTAGGTCCACCCTGATTTACTATAGGATGAACAGTGGACTACCACAGGGGGTCAAAAGGAAAAGCGGACTAGCAATACTATTTCCATGAAAATAAAAGATGAATAAATAATTGCAGGGGCATTTACAGACTCTGAAGGAGAGCCCGAAATCATGGCCACTCATCAGGATGGGGCAGGCCCTTCCGGCACTCGATTGGGTAAAATATATCTTAAGGACTACACCAGAGTAGACCCGAAAGGTATATACGGAGAACTCGCAAAGCCTGCAAAGCAGAAAGGGTTTCGTTTCCAGAAAAATCCTGGAAAAGATAAAGGAGTCAAGGACGCTACCTTCAAATTTGACATAATAGCTCAGTTGGCAAATATTCCAGCTCGAGTCACGCTTTACGAGTTGTTACGATTATCAAAATCAACTCGCGAGGCATTGAGAGAGGCCTTGGCAGACTCTGAGTCATTCCTAACTCAGATTGTCGAGCTAGCTGACCAATAACATGACTCTTGTCCCCGCTGTCATCAAGTGAGGAGGCAGGTCCCACGGATTACTTTCTCTCCAGAGGATATGCATGTAAGAAATATAAAGCACAACAGGCCTTTATATTTCACCGGATATGTCAGATCCACGTAGGTGGATCGCATCCAGATTGATCCAGGGTCTGCACTAAGCGTCATTCCCAGAAGATTGATGCAGCTATTGGGAATTTCTCTCCATCGCCTGACACCAACTAATACTACAATATATGGGTTTAATGCCAATGATAGTTGTCCCCTTGGAAAGATCCGACTCTGATATCACATTGGGGATTTGAGAACGGAGGTCACATGCTATGTCATTGATGCAGACACTTCCTACAATATTTTACTGGGCGGCCTTGGATCCGCGCCTATATGATAGTCCCGTCGACTCTCCACCAGTATATGAAATACTGTGATGAACAAGGAGAAGTCTGTACTTTAGTTGCAGATAGGCAACCATTTAAAGGGCTAGAAAACTACTTTATGGATGTTATGCTCTACGAGCTAGCCCACGAAGTCTCCAACAATAACCTCAGTAAGCCTCAAAAGTTTGACGAAAGCGGAAACAAGGCGAATACTGAGCATGAGCCTCCCAAAGATAACAATGGGGATGATTATGAAATCAATCCTCACATATTCTTAATTTGAATTTTGACAATAATGTAGCTGATGTAGTAGAGGATGAATGGATTATCAATGAAAATATAAAGTTAGTGTACGAGCCTGCTGTAGCTAAAGAGTCTGAACCTTCTTGTACTTCCACCGAAGTGGATGGCATATCCGAACTTGAAGTTCTGGCAGCATACCATTTGCCACTCAAGTCATCCCTCATCTCCCAATCAAAAATAACTAAGGGACAAGGTCACTTCTTTGAAGTGCCTCCTCGACAGGGGTCCCAAAAGCCAATCATGTTCGGCAAAGTAATTACGTCACCTCGACAAAGACAAAGCAGTGAAAGTGATGAACAAACATCACCTCAATTTCACTTATATGAACAGAAATTCCGACAAATGATGGAAAATATGGGTTATAATTTTACCCAGAAACCGTGATTAAACTTTGAAAAAGGGCGACGAAATCTCATACCTTCGTTTAGACCAAGAGGAAAGAATCCAGACTATTATCAAAAAACTCGCAGGGGGTTGGGCTATGTATCTACTCCTCCCTCATCACCACACAAATACGAAGAAAGCTCTTCGGCCAATGAGGACTTACATCCACTTGACCATGACTCGGATCAAAATACCAGCGCTTGGTTTCAATCTTTAACGGTAAATATGGTTTCAGCCGCACTGGAAAGCGACGAGAAACTAATTGATGTTCAAGATGATTCCTGGGCTAAACACATGGACACTCTTTGGGATGTCCGCTTTGAACAGCGTGACCCGCCCACAGAGGATAAATTAGTACAAGTTAATATGGGAACGGAAGAGAACCCGAAACCCATCTTCATAAGCGACACGCTAACTCCCTTAGAAAAAGAGGAACTTATATCTCTTATCAAGGAGTATATAGACGTGTTGGCATGGAGCTATGAAGATATGTCCGGTCTTGATCCTCATATTTCCACACACTGGCTAAATATCAAAGAAGATGCCAAGCCAGTTAAACAACAATAAAGACGTTTTCGACCGGAGTTGATGGAGGTGATAGTCGCTGAGGTCAATAAACTCATAAAATCAGGATTTGTCCATGAAGAGCAACATCCTAATTGGGTGGCTAACATAGTGCCAGTTCGTAAGAAGAACGGAAAGATCCGAATATGCATTGACTTTCGGGATCTGAATGCTGCGTGCCCTAAGGACGAATTCCCACTCCCGATTACTGATGCCATGATCGACAACACTTGCAGATACTAGAGGATGTCCTTTATGGATGGCTTTTCAGGCTACAATCAGATTAAAATGCACCCAGATGATGAAAAGCACAAGGCTTTTAGAATGCCGCTGGGGGTATACTGTTATACAGTAATGCCTTTTGGATTAAAGAACGCCGGTGCCACTTACCAACGAGCGATGAGCGTCATATTCAAAGAACACCTGCGCAAAACGGTAGAGTGTTACGTAGATGATTTGGCAGTCAAAAGTAAGAACAAAGAGGATCATCTTCATGACTTAAGAACGGTTTTCGATCTTATGCAAAAACATCACTTGAAAATGAATCCTGTTAAGTCCTTTATGGGGGTGTCCAGCGGGAAATTCCTTGGGTTCGTAGTTACCTCAAAAGTAAAATTTCTTGATCTTGAAAAAGTAAAAGCGATTAACGAGATACAGCCTCCCCGCAATTTTAAAGAGTTAAGGGGGTTACAAGGAAAACTGGTCTATATCCGGCACTTTATTTCTAACCTATCAGTGTGATGCCAGCCATTCTCCAGACTCATGAAAAAGGGGGTTTCTTTCGTATGAGATGACGCATGTCAACAGGCATTTGACGATCTCAAAGAATATCTCACGAAACCTCCTGTTCTTATGGCACCGGTCCCTAGGCAGCCGTTCCTTATATATGTAAGGGCCATGAATGATGCTTTAGAAGCATTACTTGCTTAATATAATGAGCACGACCATGAACGCGTCCTTTATTACTTAAGCAGAATAATGATCGGGGCTGAGCGTCGGTATACCCCAATCGAAAAAGAATGTTTAGCCCTAGTGTTCGTTGTTCAGAAAATGCGATACTATCTTTCAGGGCAAACGATTCATGTCATATCACGGGTTAATCCCTTAAAAATCCTGATGACAAAACCAGGATCCTTAAATGGCTGACTGGCGAAATGGGCATTGTTGCTATCGCCATATGATATACACTTCGTCCCTCAAAAAGCAATGAAGGGACAGACGATCGCCGATTTCCTTGCAGACCATCCAATTTGGTCTAACTCTAAACAGACGTTAGAGGTGAACACAACTAGTAAAGAACAATCATGGCAGATATTTTTTGATGGTGCTGCCAGACGATCTGCTGCTGGAGTGGGGGTTGTGCTGATATCCCCACATAAACACATACTGCCTAACGGTTACTCATTAACTGAACTGTGCATGAATGATGTAGCAGAATACAATGCGCTCGTTATCGGCTTAAAAATGGCTCTGCAACTGGGGGTGAATTATCTAGAGGCATATGGAGACTTTAAGCTCATCATCAACCAAATGACGGGTGAGTATGAAGTCAGACATGAAGCCCTCATCCCCTATCATCAGCTAGTCATCGAGCTAGCAGGATATTTTGAACAGTTTTACATTTATCATTTATCTCGAAATAAGAACGTCTATGCAGATGCTCTTGCTGTACTAGCTGCAACATTGGCGATCCCGCCAGGTGAAGCTAAAAGTATCACTATTGGTAGCAGAGAACTTGTCCATCCGGATACGGTATTCCAAACCAAAGGAGTATGCCAGACAGGCTTGACTCTGGAACCTCGTGATTGACAATTTCCATTTATAGATTACGCCCTATATGGGATACTACCAGAGGATTCAAAGAAAGCCACCTCGATAAAGAGAAAGGCCTCAAGATTTTACGTTAATCGTGCACTTCAAATTTTATACAGAAAGTCAAATGATAGTCTGTTGTTACGCTGCATATCAAAAGCAGAAGCAGATAAAGTGCTGAAAGAAACACATGTTGGAGTGTGTGGAGCTCATCAGCCCGGTCCTAAACTCGGAGACTATATAAGAAGGCTAGGATACTACTGGCCGAAGATGATTACAGAGGTAATGGCATACGCTAAACGGTGTCATGCATGTCAGGTACATGCTAACTTTATCCATCAACCCCTAGAATACTTGCACAATACTGTTGCTAGTTGGCCATTTGAGGCATGGGAAATGGATATTATGGGGCCAATAACTCCCCCGTCATCCAGAGGACATCGGTTTATTCTTGCAATAACCGATTATTTTTCAAGATGGGCCAAAGTAGTACCCATGAGAGAGGTGAAAACGACATATGTGATTAAGTTTATTGAGCATCATGTCATTTACCGTTTTGGCATCCCCCGAAGGATCATTCATGATAATGGACCACAATTCATCAGCCAGGGGTTCTCAAGATTCTGTGATAATTCATAATCAAAGATATTGCTTTAATGTCATATAATCCTGCGGCAAATGGATTAGCCTAGACCTTTAATAAAACTATTATTAAACTCCTTCGGAAGTTCGTCTCTTCCAACAAACGAGACTGGGATGAAAAACTAGGAGAGTGTTTGTGGGCTTATCGCACCACCGTTCGCACTCCAACAAAAGCTACCTCGTTCTCCTTAGTTTATAGAAGTGAGGCCGTCTTGCCTCTTGAAATCCAGATACCATCGTTAAGAGTTGCCTTAGCCACAAAGATGATGACAGAAGAGTGCCATCAACAAAGACTGCGAGAATTAGAGGCGTTAGATGAAAAACGTCTCAGGGCTCAACAACAAATTGAGTTGTATCAAGCTCAGATCTCACAAACGTTCAATAAGAGCGTTAAACCAAGGACCTTTAAGTAAGGAGACTTGGTTTTGGTTATTAAAAGGCCAATGATTCTAATCCACAAAACTAAGGGTAAATTTGAACCCAAGTGGAAAGGACCGTTTATTGTGGAGACGGTATACTCTAGTAGAGCCTATCGCTTAATGAACCAAAATTGTGATAGGATGATGATGCCGATCAACGGCAAGTTTCTAAAGAAATACTATGCTTAATGAACCAGAACGGTGACAGAGTAACTATCACATCTGATTCATAATCCCTAGAAGTATAACCATCCACTTGTTCAAGTTACGCAAATGAACACTTGAACTTCTTTATTAAACTAAGGCATATGCAATTAGGCCCCTCTGTCTAAGTTAATGATCCTGATTTGATCATCTTGGAGTGGACAGTTCAAGTTATGCAAATGAGCACTTGAGCTTCTTTTATCAAACTAAGGCATGTGCAATTAGGCCCCTCTGTCGAAATCTGATAATCATCACTCGATTATTTTGGCGTGCGCAGTTCAAGTTACACATCAGAGCCTTGAATTGCCTCCATCAAACAAGGCATGTGCAATTAGGCGCCTCTGTCTAAGTTAATGATCCTGACCCGATCATCTTGGTGTAAGTGTTTGAACGCCTTCACCAAACTACCATTTAGCTCTATTCAATGGGCTTTACCGAGGTTAAATAATTATAACTCGGTCAGGTATTAACAGTCTAAGTTACGCAGATGAGCCTTAAATTATTTTACCAAAACAGTGAACTATTTTGATGACAAGTTATTTGTTGTGCAAGCAAATTTTTGAAGCCAACAGATAAAAGAATCAAAAGAGTTATCTTTATTTATAAATTAAAAGAATAAGTTACAAAAGAATCCAAAGAATCATTAAATTCTTTCTTCTATTACAAGTTCTTTTTACAAAAAAAATAAAGAATAAAGAATAAAAGAATAAAATAAAAAGGAGTTATGGATCTCCCAAAACCTTCAACTTATTCGTCGTCTCATCAATGACTCGACGGTGAGACTCCTCCACGGAGTGTTGAGCTTGCCGGCGCAAATCATCATCATTTATTGCGAGATGCTGGGTTAACCACTGACGAGACTCTTCGATAGCGCGACTCCTTATTATGCCCTCCTGCTCGAGCTGTCCTTGTTGAAAGATCAGTTCTTCCTGTTTCTTAACGGATTCCCCTAGCCGAGACTTGCTGACTTCTAGAATAGCCAGAGTCTTAGCGATAGTCTCCTTGGCTCTAAGAATGGCAGCCTGGCTCCCCTCAATTTCGAAGTCCACCATCTCCAACCCCCTGAGAATGGATTCCTGATTGGCTCGTAGTTCCGCCAACTCCCGCGACCATCCTTCTTCCTGTTGCCTCAACTCCTCTTGACGAACTGTTAACTCTGCTCGTAACCGCGCCAACTCTATTTCAGTGATCGCTTCCACATCCGCTTGACGGACTGTGTTTAGCATGTTCACCTGCTCTTCTAAAACTTCAAGGCGGGCCCGATAAGGAGCTGCTCGGTCACGTCCCCCAATCCTTTCAATGTTATCTAGATAGCTGGACAACATTGGAAGTCCAAGATTAAGGAAATCTTTTCCGTCCAGGATCATCCCAATATATCTCCTTAGCAACCGCATAAAGTCATTAACACTGTGGTTGAAGAATTCTTCAAGAGGGTCCACAGTGTCTGTATTTAAAGCAGGCAATACTAAGGAAAATGTCACTGGGGGAGGAGTGGCGTTCGTTGGAGTCGAGGAAGAAAAAGTCCGTCCCTATATCAGATTCATGACATGCAGGGCCAGTAAAGCCAATATGGACTTGGCAGAACTGAGAACCCAAAGAGAAGTATCAGTGATACAGATCATTCGAGTAGCACCACCAGCAGGGGCAGATGGTGGAGTATCTTCACCCGAAGCTCCTCCTGTGGCATAAGTGGTTTCGAATGAAAACTTCAAATTTTCTTCGTCTCCTGTTGGCAGATGACCTAGAGCTGGAGGTCACCAGTGTTTCAACAGCCATAATGGTAGAAGTCGTTAATACCGCCGGCTGAGAAGTAGAGGGCACGCCAACTACTACTGGAAAAGTTTTCTCGGAGCAGACCCTTGGTGTTGGAGATGGCAGACTTACGGACGTGGTAGCTTCTCTTGCTGCGACCGCGACAATGACCTCTGTCCTATCATCACTCCTGAGTTCATCGATGGAGGGAACTGAAGTAGGAACAGAGAGAGGAGCTGACGTGAAAATATCCACGTCAAACTCCCCCGCCGAACTACCTAGACCACCCACCGAGCCGGTGGTGCCAGAGTAGTCGACTAACTCCTCGGACTCCACCCTGGTAGTTGAGTGCATAGGAGAGTGGAGTTGACTACCTGCATCTCAGAAAAGCAAACAAGGAGTGTTACATAAAATATAAAAAAAGGAACAGAAGATAGAATATAAAAGTTTAAGAATTATACCAGGAGATACAAGTCCTGTGGTTGGACTTGAAGGAGGAGTCGTCGTTGTCTCTAAAAGTACACCTGTCTCGCCGCCTAAGGGTTGCATCATAGTGTACTCTGCCGATTCTCGAGTCGGTAGGCGAACCGCAGCATCAAGAGCGTGGGGAGCTTCACAGGGTGTACTCTCCTTTGCTGGCCCAGATAGCAGAGTGGAGGCCAACAAGTCTGAAGCAAACTCGACTGCCGCCTCTTGGGGAACTAATAAGGTCCTCAGGGCCAATTTCTTTTTCTTCGCCGGTTCGCCCCTTACAGATCCGCGGTGTTTGATGGCTGGACTCCTGGAGCGGAGAACCAAATCTTGAGGAGCACCACCAGCATCGCCGTCATCGTCATCACCATCATCGTTATCTCCATCAGAGTTGCCAACATCTTATGGATCGGCCGTCGCGCCAAGGAATTCATCCATCCCTTTTACTCTCACTCTTTTAGCCCTTTTGCGGCTAGAGTAGAAAGCCTCTATCTCCTTACAGCAGCTGTGGTTGATAGAGAAATGGGGCACATCAGCATTGGCAATGCTGTACCAGGTGCAGAACCTTAATACCATGCTTAGCTCTGGCGATTTCAGGGGTAGCATGAATTCTGCTCCGAATCCTCCAGCAATAAAATGGAATCAGCCCCGTGCCCCTGCGTACAGGTTCCCCTCGTATGCCAACCCTTTATTTGGATTTCCTACATATCCAAATTGACGGGCAAATCTGCTCGAGATATACGGCTCTATGTAGTACATGGTATCTTGCCTGTATACCAAGTGTCTGGGGCGAATGTTTAGCAACCACCAGAAAGCCCATGAAGATAAGTTGGTGAACTTATTTGCTCCAAGATATCTTTAAACCTAGATCCATACTTTCCCCTAGGGAAGTCTGGGAAGCAGTGGAAAATCTCATAATTTTAATGATGACGGAGTGTCCTGCGGATTTGAGACATATAATTACTTTTCCATACGGAGCGCTCATACTTCTCCACGAAGAACGGCTTGTCAATCGGGCAGTAATCCGCAGCACTCATAAGCGATGGGCAATGCATGACTAGCCACGCCATTAAGTATGTATAGGGCATCTTTACCCTTCGGTGCGGTGTCTTCACCGTAGCAGCTTCTTTGGCTGCTTTACCCTTTCCAGCTTTGCCTTTGTTCTTCTATGCTGGCATAAAGTTGTTGCAGAGTGCTCGGAGCCCGCTTTGGAGGTTGGCAACCATTGCTGGTAATAGCTCGAACGGTCTCCCGTAAGCCAATAAAATGGCAGGATAGACGACGTTCTTTGCGATGGCCTCCTTGGGAAGTGAAGGAACAACGCATCTCTTTAACCAAAGTATCAAGAATCCCGCAAGCAGACCTCTATCCGAAATTGGAAACTATGCCTAGTAATGGAAGCATTGGAAGATGTATCAGGACTGAATCCTTCTTCATTGGAGTCAGTCGTATAAGTTGTGGCTTCCAGTTTGGAGATATGCTCCTTTATTTCTTCAACACTTACAGGTGGGCGTCCTCGAACCACTAGGAGACTCTCCTTCAAATTATAGAAGAGGTACTCAGCCCACTTCTTATAGCCAACTCCCTAGTTCCTCACCCCCCGCCAAGTCGGCGCAAATATGATAGTGGCACATCATTTCCCAATAGGTTTGGTAGATATGCTCATAAGGAACTTCGCCCATTGATAACCCCAACACTTCAAACATCTCGTTGAGAGTAAACCCTAGCTCACCCACGGGTGTAAAGAAGGTGCCAATCTCTGGGTTATATATTTTCAGCAGGCTGAACAGGTGGTATGACCTTTGAGGCAAGCCAAACTGGACCTTTCTAATGGCTTTGAACAAGCCAATTTCCTTCAGGGTCTGCTCATGGGTGTCCAGTACGTGTTTGACGAGCCTGAACCACCACATGTTGCCCGAGGAATGGACCCATCCGGGAATTTTGAAATCTTTGGCGGGGTATAGTCCACCCTTGGCCAAGAATTCGCTAAGGAAGGTGTTAGCACGAATTGGGACTTCACCAACAGGGTGCTCTTTGGTGACTCTGCCTGGGAGGAGCCCCGTAATACATTTAGGGGGACCATCTTGAAAAGCTCATTTGCTCCAAACTTGTCATCACAACACCATCATACTCACGAGTTAGCTCAAATTCTAACTCGCGGTGGGAAGATAGCCTCTGGAGATACACCAAGGGGTAGCTACGCTCCATGTCAGGCAGAAACATGAGCAGATTCCCGGCCTGGTACAGCCACTTGCTCTCCTTTTCAAAGAGGATCTCATCTGAATGCTCCAACGCATCTCCAAAGAGGAATGCGGGCTTCTCCAATGTCTCTCGGTTCATCGCTTCAAAAGGAGTATCAGTGATAATCTCTCTCGTAGTCGCAGGACTGTATCTTATCAATTTCTCCCTGCGCTCTCTAAGAACTGGCTTGAAGGTGGGAAGGTCAGTGGTGAAACGGAACTGAGCTGCTGAGTCTGCACCACCAACGAAACCAAAGTGATGCCCTTGGGAGATTGGATCCACTGAATAGTCAACTGCAAAAGAAAGAAAAATCAAGAATTAGAAAATTTTTGCAAAACAGAAATTTTTTCTAAGTATAAAAATGCAGAGCTAGAAGTAACTCCACGCGAAGCTAAGTGAGATAACTTTGCGTTTACACACGCGAAGCTAAGTGAGATAACTTCGCATTTACACACGCGAAGCTAAGGTTGATAACTTCGCGTTTACAAATACGAAACTAAAATTATAACCTCGCGTAAGAACGCAACAGTTAGCAAAAATAACTTCACATTTTGAAACGCGAAGATAACTCGATAGTTTCGCATGGAGGAAGACCAGAGATCTTCTCCTTCTTCTCCAAGCCATTTGGCCGGAGTATAGTGATCTCGCCTGTAAAAGAAATGATTAGCCGGTTAAAACCGAGCCAAATCACTCCTAAATGGTTCCGAAGAGTCCAAAAAGAGGATTCTTAATGCCGATAGGCGCGGCGTGGACTGGTTCGCTGCTACGGCCATTTCTGCGGCCGCTGCCACCACTGCTTGCGCCGGCTACCGACGGCGAGGGTGCGCGAGAAGAGGTACGAGTCTTGGGTGCCATTGCTTGCGAAATCTTGAAGAAAAATAGAAGGGAAATCCGGTCGAAAATTGCTCTGTCGCCTGAGTTGTCTGGATCGCCGGAGTTCTGAAGCTCTTGGATTCTTGAATTCTTCGAATGAAGTAAAGGAAGAAGAAGAAGACACTCTATTTAAATGAGAAAACCTGCCCCTTGGTATTCGGCGCGAGATTCGGTACAATCACTGAGCAGTTACTCACTGAAAGGCGAAGCTATTAGCTCCGCACAAGTATACAAAACGCGAAGATAACTTGGTATTTTAACTCCACGTTTTCAGTTTGAAGATCCAAAGTATTTCAAAATTTGCTAAGTTCTAAGCCATTTTGAAAACTTTGGAGGGAGTTCTATTGGTAGTAAAAATTTCTAAGTAAAAAGAATTTTCCACAACAGAACGTGGAGCTAACTCTATAGCTTCGCGTTTGGCTATTTTTAGCCCCGTGTATGAGTAAAACGCGGAGCTATTCATTAGCTCCGCGTTCTGATTTCCTAGCTCCGCGGAGCAGATAACCAGAATCTCAAATTGATTGAGATTATGATTTGGCTTATCCAAATACCCAAATTAAGTCCGATCAGAACTCCAAATCAAGAGATTTAAATCAAAACTAAGATATTTAATTGGAATCTTTGATGAGTACAAATTCTATTTAGATAGAAACTCTCATATCATTCTAAGGTTATAAATACCTTTTTGAGGAAGCCCTAGGGATCTTTTTTCTGAAAATCCTTTAAGCATCGTAGAGAATTCAAGTTCCGCATAAAGCCTTGAATTCGTGAAGAGCGGAGAAGATCAAGATCCAAGAGTCAGCCGGCATCTTCTTCATCAAGAGTAAGAAGACCATCGTCGTCAGATCGTCCAAAGGAGTTACTTCGATAGATTCCATCGCCACACAGATCCCACGATATTATTGTATCAGAGAGCGATAGATTGTAAATCCTCTCGTTTGTTCTTTTTTTTTTTGTTCTCTTTTATTGTAATCTAAGCTGAATTCAATGGAAAGAAAGCAACGAAATTTTACTGCGAACACCGAGCACATACAATCGTTATTTGCAATCAAAGTCGTTTCGAATCTAGCCAAATTAGACAAGTTAATACGAATTCAAAGTTCAATCGAAATAATACTTAGCATGCATAGTTGCCAAGATCGATCCAAGCCACCATCATCAATTTCTGGTTCTGCTTTCACCTTTCCTAGCTGTTGGGAGCTTGCTCTCACTGCAACCTCGACTTCTAAAATTCCTGCCATCAGAACTACCTTGAGTTGCCCGAGGACTGATCAATTTTATGCCTGAACCAGTGCTATTAGCATTTGCATGTGCAGCTGGTGCCTTCAAACCACCTTGATTCTTAATGATCTCCTGTAAAAAACCAACCAAAAAAAAAAAAAAAAATGTCAAATACACAATATAGACATTGTTCGCAAAGGCTGTACTTCAGGAGATTCAGGATCCAGTGCACGTACCATTTGCCTACGGGCCATGTCGAGCGAAGTCCTCGACATCAGCCTCCCGATGCTTGCCCGCTCATTCGCCTGATTCTGATCCCTCGCCTGCCCATCCTTCTGATCCACTCTGCTCACAGATCTCCTCGCATTCATCATTTTCTCCACCATCTTGCTCCCTGCAACCAATGTGCCATTTCCCGGAGTGGTGCCAACTTTCGGCTTACTCGAATATTTCTGCACTATTCCTGCAGGTTCTACTACTTGTCTACCCCTTGTGCTGCTTGGCGAGCAGGACTGCCTCCTTGACTTCACGTTTTCGACCTTTGGCTCGATTCTATAATTCCCAACCGGCCGGCCCCTACTTGCCGAGGTCGCTCTCCCTTGAATTACTGCGGCTGACGTTATCAGATTCGGAGGGGCCTCATCGGGAAACCCAGGCAGTATCACTGGCGGTGTCACGGACAGCCTTGGCCTGGCCATTGGAGAGGTTCCTCTGCTCTGGGACTTCCTGTCTGAATTTTGCTTCCTGGGAGTGGAAATGTTTCTAGGATTCTCTTTGCGGGTCGCAGCACCTGCGCTGGTGGAATCCTGACTGCTGGTTCGCTTACTTGAGCTGAAGGCCGTGGATACGTTTGGCCTTTCCTTAAGATTCGCCATTGCTCCTACAGTAGGCGTGTCTCCTAAGGAAGAAGTTGATCTCATTCTCGTTCTTGGAGTTTCGGATTGCGAAGAGGAGGTAGAGGTTGTGGATCTCGAGCTAGGGGATTTCGGCCTTTGTTCTGGCTTTACTGTTTCGATCTTTGCTGAAAACTGGCAATTTATTTATGGTCAATGTAACAGGAATATTTGGAATTTGTACAAAAAAAAAATGAGATTGTTTATCAGTCAAAGATGATTTCTTTATAGAAGCTTATAAACATATTGTTATGCTCTTGATCAATATAGCTGAAATTTATAGCAGAATTTGACCAGCAAATTAGTCCCAGAAAATCAAAATTAACCTTTGAATTACATATAAAAGACCAACAGACAGTATAACTCGAAACGATTAATAAATATGTATATAGAATTTATAGCCTAATCTAGTACAGCCATCGAAAAACTATTATATATTTATTAGCACATTTCGTTAAAATCTCAAATACGGGGGCATATACCCACTGGATTTGCTAAAAAAACGTATGTATATAGTATGTACCCTCGATGGCTTGATGGGTTGGGGGATCGGGAGTTCCCTCTGAAAGATCATGTTGGGATCATTAGCTTCCATCTCTAGGGATGGGAACAAAGGTGTTGCAGGCGGCGTTTTCAGCCTGCAAATAATTAAGCAATTGTTATCGACAAAAGGAAAAAAAAAAAAAAAAAGATTTTTCTAAAAGTAGACAATTGATTAATCTGGAGGAAAACAATTGATAATTTACCAATCATAATCATTTTTTTCTTTCTCTGCACCAAGAAAATCATTTCCAGATGCCTTCTTCCCCGATGTAAGTTTGTATAGCGGAAAACTTCCTACAGTTGGTAATATACGTAATGAAAAGATAACTTCAAGGTCGTGGAATCGAGATAAAGGACTACTTGTTTATGCCTAATATGCAAAACAAAAATAGTTTCATGTAGTTCTACGTTTGGTTCAGTAATTTGGTTAAGTAAAATGATTGAGATTGTGTCACCTTGCGAAGATTCAAACTCGCTAGAGACGGGATCGAGCAGGCTGACATTCCTGATCTCCTTCTCCCGCTTGAACATCTCGCGGAAGAGGATAAGATCCTCATCCCTTTCCTTACGGGCCTTTGCCATGCCTCTCATCGTGATACTGGATCTCAAAGATCACTCTCCTAAATTTCTCTCTCAACTTGTTAATCACTGAACAGGACTCGGATGATGATGATGAAGAAGAAGAAGTGAATACCAATGAAGAGAAGGGACACGGCAAATTTGTTGGTGATAAAGGTGATAAAGGGGAAGGCTCCACGTGGATATTTTGGCCGGCAAATCCAAAGCTCGTAATATATGTATAAATTATGAAACAGATCCAATCAAATTGGTTAGAGATTAAATTAATATCAAAAAGAGTTTCTACGTGGTATTATTATTGGCTAATTAGTACCCAAAGATTCCAACAGAAACAACGGAATCAATACGGTCCTGTCCTTTGTGCACTGATCAAGTCCACGGTAGTGGACAAAGCAGGCCTTCTATACAAGTTCAACATATGCAAATTCCACAAAGATGCGTTAGTACGCTAGTCTATGGGGCGCCTGAGTCCCACTCTTTTTATTTATTTTTTTTGAGCAAAAACGGCGGGTAGAAGCCCTCTGCGTTCCATTAACAAACTGATAATAGAACTATAAAAGTTCAAAGTAAAAGTACATAGATGAAAACATAAAAACTAAGCTAGGAGAAAGTAGAGAAAGAGTACAGATAAGTGGTCAAATGACTACAACAGAATCTAAATAGTATATCACAAGCTCCACACGACATGCTCTTCTGAATAATCACCATAAGGTTTCCAGAAGCCGATGATCAAGTCTGAGTCGGAGATGGGGGAATATCACTGAGTTCATCTCCAGACGTCCCATCTGAAAGCTGAATCCTCTCTTCGTCCGAAAATATATCTGTCCAAAAAAATACATCATGAATAATTGTACGTATGCATGAGTGTGATGGGCGTACAGTAGACTTAAAAATTCTACTATTTCTTTCACTCCAAACATTCCAACATAATGCCGCCACTAGGGATCTAGCCAAATGTGATTTCTTGCCTCTAACACATAATTTATCCTCAAAACTAGTGCATACCCCTGTGTTGATATTAATCCCAAACTTTTGGGCACAATTCACGCATAATTCGCTTGTAAAGGAACAATTCAAAAGGAGGTGCTCGGTGGATTCACCATCCTTATTACATAGGACGCAAAAGTTTGGTCCATTCCAATCTCTTTTTTGTAATGCTGGCCAAATGAGCAATGTTTTTTTGATCGCTAACCAGAGAAACACCCTAATTTTTTGTGGACAAGCTACCTTGCAAATCCAATTAGAGTCATTCAGGACAATACCACTATCCATAAAAAGATTGTATGTGCTTTTAACTGAAAAGTTCCCATCTATGCTCCACTTCCATTGAGGTTGATCATCCAGCACTTGGTTTGGAGAGAGATTACTAAGGATGAACCGCAACTCTCTACATTGGCATTTTTCAATGACAGAAAAAGGTTGCCGAAGATTCAAATGCCATCTAGCACGGCCCCACATCCTACATACCCTGGCATCCTTCTCCCGTGATAGTAGATAAGCATGCGAAATAATAATTTTAACGGAATCTTAGAGCACCATCTGTCATGCCAAAAATCTATATTTTGTCCATTACCCAGTTTAAACTCCAAGTTTGGCTAGGCAATAACTCGAGTCAGCAAAATCCCCTTCCAGAATCAGATGTAGAGTTCATCTATCGAGAATTTGTGAGTCAGATAGCCTCCTTAGGGCGGTACTTTGTTGACACCAATTTTTGAAAAGAGCCCTGCGGGCGAGAAATTAAATACCACCACCACTTAGCCATTAGTGATAAATAAAAGATTTTTAAATCCAATACACCAAGTCCTCCCGCCCTTTTTGGTCTACAGACATGTTTCCAAGAAATCCAATGATACTTCTTAGTATTGGAGGCTCCATTCCATAGGAAGTTTTTCCGTATGCTGTCTATCCTATTTATTACCCAACCCGGTAATAGGAAGAATGACATATAATACAAGGGTAATGCGGTTAGTACCGAATTAAGTAATACCGCCCTCCCACCCAAGGAAAGTAAATTACTTCTTCATCCTTCCAATCTCTTTTCGAAAGTATCAAGTAGAGGGTTCCAATTTTGTTTAGAGAACTTTCCTGGCTTGATGGGAATGCCTAAGTACTTGATCGGGAATTTCTCCTCTACACAGCCTAGAATCTCTAATAAAAAAGTGTATGAAAGGTTTTTTGTCCCCAAGTTAATGAGGGTACTCTTAGCAAAGTTAATTCGAAGTCCTGACCATGCTTGAAAGTAGCATAGGAGCCCTTTGATATATACAGCCTCTTTGATATTGCCTTCTCCAAATATAAGTGTGTCATCTGTATATTGTAAGTTAGAGATGGGAACAGAAGGTGCCTCAGGAAGGCCGCTTAGCAAGCCGGTCCTCGCCATCTTTCTACCCATTACATTTAAACCATCCGCCACTAAAACAAAGAGTAGAGGTGACAGAGGATCACCCTGAAGCAGCCCACGTCTCAATAATATCTCTTTACCTACTTCTCCATTAACTATAACTTGTGTTTTAGCGGAATAAAGCCAACTCTCAATCCAAGAGATCCATCTTTCTCCAAATCCACTCAATCGTAGAATCTCCAGTAGACAATCCCAATCTACCATATCATAGGCCTTTTCGAAATCCAATTTTAGCAGGAAACCCCCCAGCTTAAGTTTTCTACAATAGTGGATGACCTCATATGCGGTCGCCACTCCTTCCAGAATATTTCTTCCTGCTAGAAAATCGGTCAGGTAGTCTCCTATCATCAACTGTATTTTTCCTGCAATACGATTAGCTAACAGCTTGGAAATTATATTGATAGTACTATTTAACAAAGCTATTGGTTTGTAATCCCCGATGCGATCTGCCTGCTTCTTTTTGCGAATCAAAGTGATCCACGAATAATTGATTCTATCAAGTCTTGCATCGCCCGTGTAGACCTCATCAAGCATCCGCTTTAAATCTTCCTTAACCTCCTGCCAGAAAGTCCTATAGAAGAATAAAGCGAATCCATCCGGACCTGGTGCCTTATCGGGTCCCAAATCCCAAACAGCCTTTTTAATTTCATCTTCTTGGAATTCTTCCTCTAATTCCACTAGGTTTGGAGTAGCTTCCCACGCGCCTTCTTTCATTTGAAGTCTGAATGGGTGTTTGCACCCAAGCAATTGTTTAAAATGACGGTAGGCATGTTCTTGAATCTGTGGGCCTTGTAATTCAGCTCTGTCCGTCTTGAGATAGTGAATTATATTGCTTTTAAATCTCATAGAAGCAGATTTGTGAAAAAAAACAGTGTTGGTATCACCCTCTTTCAACCATTTACAACGTGCCCTCTGTTTCCACTTAATTTCCTCCTTTCGGTATATCTCTTCCAAAGACCTTCGCAAATCCAGTAATCTGGCATTCTCCTCCATATTTAGTTGTCTTACTTCTTCCTGTTTTTCTAGCAGCTCCATTTGTCGTAGAGTCTCCTCTTTCTGTTCCTTCGATTGAAGTCTATATCTATATTCCCATCTCCACAGTAATTGACGGAGGCGTCTCAATTTTATGCAGATGTTACTGGTGGCATCCACTGCTGAAGTCGATTGAGCCCAGCTTTCCTTAATTAGGTTGTGTACCTCCTCATGCTCCAGCCACCATTTTTCAAATCGAAATCTTCGGATCACTTTTATTCCTTCTCTTGAATCCAAGAGGATTGGCACATGATCAGAGGTTATTCTTTGAAGTGATTTGAGTTCTGCTAATGGGAATTTGTTATCCCATTTATTACATACTAGAACTCTATCTAATCTTGCTAAGTTAGAGGCTTCTCTCATATCCGACCAAGTAAAAAGTCGACTGCCAAGAGGTAGATCGATAAGGCCAAGTTGTGCAATAACTTGATTAAAAGTTGCCCGATCTCGAGGATTACGATCGATCCCCTTTCTTTCATGGGCGAATCTTGTGATGTTAAAATCTCCCCCAATGATCCACAGACTATCCCATTTATCTTTGATACACCTAATCTCATCCCAAAAACTAGGTCGCAATTGTGTATCGTTAGGACCATAAACAGCCGTGATTGATTGGATCCAGCCATCCGATAGCCTCTTCACATTGACAGAGAGGGAAAATTCCCCCTCAAACACATCTAAAATAATAAATCTGTTACTTACTCCAATGATGATCCCACCCGAAGCCCCCCTAGAATTTTTAACTTTGAAAGAAAAAGAATTTGGACCCAAAGATCTAAGAACTATGTGATTCGGGTCTGTGAGTTTTGTTTCTTCAAGGTAGACTATATCAAGTTTATTTGTACGAATCACCTCCGCCACTATATGGCGTTTAGTAGGGTTACCCAACCCCCGTATATTCCAGAATAAATAATTCATTAATCAACTTCTAAAACCCTCTCCACATTGTACTGCTTGGACTTAATCCAATCTCCTAAGGGACTCCCCCCCACCACACGCTTCTAAACTCCTTAATTGTGATAAATTATGCTTGTGTTCATTGTCAGTACCTCCCATATTAATATCACAAGTTTCTGCTAGAGCTAATAATAAATCATCGGGAATTAAATTTAGAATATTTAGTTGAGTGGTACCTGTTGTAAACTCAGTACTGAGAGCTTTACGCCGTGATGCTGCGTCTGCCACTTGGCCTGATTGATATATCTGGCCCCCCCTTTTTTCTTCCAGTCTCCTGCTTCGTCTAGAAGGGGTAAAAGCAGGAAGAGGTTGTTTGTTCACCGGTTCCACCGTTTCCTCTATAGCTGTCAATAACTGTGTCTCCTGAATAACAATTGTACCCGTAGTAGTATCTGTAGTATTAAGCTCCATGGTCTCTTCTGACACTTTCGCAAGGTTATTCTGAGTCTCTTGTGATACCACCTCTGTGATTAACTCTGTTAATTGGGGAGTACTGCTTGTTGATTTTTTGGAGAGCTTATTCTTATCCCGAATACGTTTCGGAAGACGTGAGGCCTGTCTTCTACGCAGTCTGGCTGGTTCTTTGTTCTGTTCTCCTCGCATGACATTTTCCAGTAACTTTGCAATAGTGTCACGAGCAAAATCTTTATCAAAATTCCTTAGATTAGAAAATAAGCCCATAAAATCCAATTGATTTTGCATTGGCCCAATTTCAGCTTGTGACTTGGATGTAGAGGGTAATGAGCTTGTTTGGGTTTCTGGTGCGGGTAAAGGTAAACGGGTCGGGTCCAAACTTTCCCCCAAACCCGAAGCTAGCTCTTTCCCTTCCTCCCCGTAGCCGCAGTCCATACCCAAGGCAATCCCCTTCCCCTTCTCCTCGTGTGTTACCCTAAAACCACAAACCTCCCCCGGTTTTGATTGTAAACTGTGGGCACGAATATCTCCACCCGAGGTAACTCCCCCCGAGGCAATGGCGGACGTGCTTCCTTTCCCCTTTTTCCCAGCTGCAGTCATCCCCTCCGGAGCTCCCTCTGTACCGTACCCTTCTATTCCTCTTCCATCCCCCTGCTTGTCTTCTGACCTGCTCCTCTGGGAAAGATCCAGGATCAGATGCCCCTTATCATCCCTACGGATGAAACCAAGGTTTGAGCCCTGCTGGTCAATGGAGTAGGTTTGGGTTTCCGATGTGATTTCTCGCTCAAATGGTAAGCTTGTCCTTTCTTTCTCGATCATTATTGGGAAAGATTTTTTCAATGGAGGAAAAGAGGGTAGCTCTTCTTCTTGTTGTAGAAATGTCGATCCCCCTTCCCCTATCAGAATAGATGAGTTGGTTTTTTTCAAGATTGGTTTGAAATTTTTTCCTTTTTGCTCTCTGCCCTCTGGATCTGTCGGATCTTGTTGTTCCCCCACACTGTCTTTGTCAGAAACTTGCTTTTGACCGCTGGAAACTTGCTGGTCATTGTTCCTTTTCCATGTGTAACTCCTCCGGTGACCGGCGGGGAGGAGAACGGTACCGAGCATCGGCCGATCTGATCCGATCCTGGCTGAGCCGGACGCCGAATCCTCTCCCACCGAAGCCGGGTTAGGAACTGTAAGTGTTGGGGCCCTGTTCTCCGATGATCGGGAAGCCGAAGATTCGGTTTTGCAGGTAATCTCAATCCTGATATCACAAAGTTGATCGCCAAATACGGCCTGAAACTGTTTAGGGATCACTGACAAATGTTCACATCCCACAAAAACCCTAGCATGATCCATGCTTAATTTCTTGCTAGTTTGTTCACTGATATCGATTAGATGCACAAATTTTGCTAGCAGTTTTCCAATATCTGTGCGGTTCCAATGATGGAGGGGAATTCCCTGAATAGCGATCCAAGCAGTAGCTGGGAAAGGGTAAGTCTTTGAATCTTCGTCTCCTCTCCAAACTCCAACTTGGAAACCCGACTTGGAGACACGGCAAACAAATGGGGAGCATTTTGTGGCTAGAGTGAGTATCTCCTTGGAGGGAAAGAGAGCGATGAGACTCTCCCCATTCCTGTCCAGTCTCCAGGTATGGTTTGCCGCAGTCGGATTGAGAGTCTTCAGTACAGCAATTATCTCCTCCGATGTCGGGTTGCCATGGGTTGGGTAAATTACCCCTAAGATGTTGGTGAGGCGATGCTGTTCTAGTATGGCTACTTCTGATGAAGGGATAAAAACTGTAGGTTTTCTTTGGATGTTCTGAGTGAGTTGTCCCTCTTATTTTTTGATGACCCTGGTAGGGGAGTTCCTTTTTACAGTGATCTCATTCTTGGTCGGAGCTACCGCACCCTCTCCAATACGATGACCCAACACCTTGCAGTATCTACAGCGAATGAAAGGGCATTCATCCTTATAGTGTCCTGTCTTCCCACAAATCCAGCATGCCTCAGGACTTCCCGGCGCCGGTCGTCTCATCGGAGAAAATTTTTTCTTTATACCTCCATGGATCGTTCCTGTCCTGGTATTCCATTCCTTTCTCATTGTGGATTTTGATTTCACCGATTTCCATTCCTCCTCCTTATTTTTACTTGTGGCAGTATAGGTTTTACCTCTTGCCGCAGCCAGAAGGGTGAGAACCTCTTCACTGGAGTAGGAAGACTTGGTGGTAGGGAGCACCGAGGAGACGGGAGGTTGCACCTCCCTGACCGGCGACTCCCTAACCACTTCAGACCAACTCTTTCTCCTATGCTTTGGGTTTCTATCTTCATCACTTGGGATATCCTCCCTGGTTTTGCCCTTGCCCAGCCAGTTCCATGCCAACTCCATCGGCGAGGTGAGTGGTCGTAGGTCGTGTAAATGGCCTCCTAACTTGCCCCCGAGTGGAAACTGTCGATGATGAGAATTCTCTGAGGTAACTGATGATGCTCCCCTGTTTGAACCAGGCCCTTAGCTTGGTGTTGTGTTTTTTTTTTTTTTTTTTTTCTTTCTTTCTTTCTTTCTTTTCTTTTTTTTCTTTTCTTTTTTTTTTTTTTTTTTTTTTTCAGGGTTTCGCCGGAAATCCCTTACCTGATTGCCGGAAATCGCCTCTGCCCTGCTCAAGTTTGATTTTTATGTTAACTATCTCATCATCCTTAGTATTTTTTAATCAAGGCTCCATTATAGTATTACGATATCATTAAGGATCAGCAGAGAAGAAAACCGTCCCACTCTTTTTATTTCTAGATTCGCTTGCTTCCTTCTCATGTGACCGGGACTACGAATATTTAGGAAAGGAAACTAGACTTTCAGTAACACTCCTGGTCCTCAAAAGATCTCCTTTGATTCTCTCATATGCCACCAGTAAAAAATTAAACTGAATTGGCCGGGCGTGGTTTGCCGAAGTAGATCTTGACTCGGCCATTGGCAGAAACAAGGAGGAGACTTCAGACCAGATGCTGGATGCCTTGAATCTGTGTGAAGAGTTGAGATTCGAGCAACAACATAAAAGTGCTTCAGGCTCTCCTAAGTTTTAGCAACTCCAACAAGGACATGG